>JAKNSD010000108.1:0-380486 GCA_023525715.1 Cichorium intybus
ATATATATATATATATATATATATATATATATATATATATATATATAATAAAATGGATCATAGTACTATATTGGAGAAAAAAATTTCGAAAAAAAAGCTTTTGGATCATTATTTTTTTTATAATAAAACAATGATCCACAAAATAAAATTTTTTCTGGATCATCACTATTTTTCGATGATCCAAATTTTTTTTTTGATAATGATATAGTACTATTCTCGATTTTATGATTTGTATTTTTTTATATTTTTTTTCAATTTTAAAGGTGTCCTTACGAGTTCTCATTGAAAAAAGAGTCCTCACCAGCACGGGACCATATATATATATATATATATATATATATATATATATATATATATATATATATATATATATATATATATATATATATATATATATATATATATATATATATATATATATATATATATATATATATATATATATATATGTAAGCGATCTGGTGAGGACTCTTCTAAAATGAGGACTCGTGACGACACTTTAAAAAAATCGAAAAAAAATAAAATAAAAATTTAAATAATAAAATGAATCATAGTACTATATTGGAGAAAAAAATTCGAAAAAAAACTTTTGGATCATTACTGTTTTTCAATGATCCAAAAAAAATTTCCAATTTTTTTTATAATGATATAATACTATTCTCGATTTGATGATTTGTATTTTTTTATATTTTTTTCAATTTTTTAAGGTGTCCTTACGAGTTCTCACCGAAAAAAGAGTTATCACCGGAACGTGTCTCTCTCTCTCTCTCTCTCTCTCTCTATATATATATATATATATATATATATATATATATATATATATATATATATATATATATATATATATATATATATATATATATATATATATATATATATATATATATTATATATATATATATATATATATATATATATATATATATAGACTAAATATCAAATGGGAACCAATATTTTCCTAGAAACCGTAGGAACTTTTTTACTGAAAATTTTTTTTCAAAAACAATGACACAATACACCTAATCGCATATATTTAAGACCTTTTGTAAAAAAAATTGAAAAAATAATATATATATATATATATATATATATACACACAAAATGTGCATATATGCACGAAACGTGATCATATACACATGTGCGAAAAAAATGCATATATGCATATTTCGTGTATACATATTATTTTTCAAATTTTTTTTGATAAAAAGTCTTAAATATAAGCGACTAGATGTATTATGTCATTTTAAAAAAAAAATTCAGTCAAAAAGTTCCTACGGTTCCTAGGAAAATATTGGTTCTTCTTTGAAACGGACTATATATATATATATATATATATATATATATATATATATATATATATATATATATATATATATATATATATATATATATATATATATATATATATATATATATATATATATATATATATATATATATAATATATATATATATATATATATATATCCAAAACTAGATTACCACATATCACAAATAAAAATTGTCGGCCTTGGCTATGGTTGCCATTTGCCAAAAAATAACGTCTCCAACAAGTCTTCCGTTTGCCAACCTTTGCACGACTGTGTGCCATGCTTTCTAGTTTATGACAAGCTTCAAACACAACCACAATTTTTTTGATGGTTCCATTGTGTTGTTAGGTTTGAATATGACTACTTGTAGACTAAATCAATTATTGGAATATGTATTAATTGCAGTATATTTTCTTATCGGTTCACTGTTTTGATGAGAACTTCATTATTCTTTTGGATGTCTTTCGTTTGGCAACGACCAAATAATCCGTCAAGACAAATCATTTTAGCTTGTCATGAAGTTCTTCGATCATATAACATAAATGGGTTGAAATTTCTAATTTCAATTGCATATATATCCATAGATTAAGGTTCAACATCGTTTTTCCTGAAAATTATTAGAACGAAATAATCTATTATTTTTCCATATTGATATTAATACTATTTTTTTAGAGAAAAGAATTAGAATATTTCATTCATTTGTATATATTAAAAAAAACAATTATTTTATCAATAATTAACATTAAAAACTAAAAATTTTTGAAGAACTTTTTAAAATGTTGTAGTTGCATAGTAAATTTATACAGATTTTCAAAACAAAAAGATGGTCAACATTGACCCTTTTAGTTTTTTTGAAAACAATTAAAGTCCTACAAAATAGAAAAATAAAGTAGAAAAAAAATACGTTTGTTTAAATATAATTATTAAAGTAGAAAAAAAATAATATTTTCAAATAAATTTTTATAGTTTTTAACTGTACATCCATATCTATATAATTTTTTCGAGCAAAAAGCATTGTGAACTTCGATATTTTTTCATTTTCTTTTTTTGAAAAAAACAAATCCCAAAACATAAATACCAACATCATGCATTAATATATATATATATATATATATATATATATATATATATATATATATATATATATATATATATATATATATATATATATATATATATATATATATATATATATATATATATATATATATATATATATATATATATACTAGCTGCGTACCCGCGCAATGCGGCGGCGGCAAATAGTTTTGTTTCAGCAATTAGGTTTTAGGTTTTAGGTTGCAGATGGGAGGGGAGTTGGCGATTGGTAGTTGATGATGATTATATTAAATTAGAGCATGGGTGTAATTCGCTCAGCGTATTCGGTTTTCAGTTTATTCGTTTTTGTTTAATCAGTGTTTTATAAGATCTAAATTATCAAAAACAAACCAAATACATTTTAATTCATCTATTTAAGACCGATTAAGTTATAGTTGATATATATCGTCGCTAATTTTAAGCATCATAATAGAATAATGTGTCTTCATTAGAGGTTTTTAAAATAAAATTACTTCTAAAGTTTGGTCTTCCTATACAAAACCGTCTTCATAAACTTTGTTACATAATTCTCACGTCAGAAATCAAATCTTTTACTAAAAACTGTCATCAACAAAATAAAAATAATGTGATTAAACATTTCGCTAAAATATAAGATTGTATGCAAATTTTATTGGAAGTAGTATTTGTATTGTACAACATTTTAAGATATATAATGGAATATATTGACTTTATTTTGTACAAATTCACTTTATAATATCGTAAACGTCTTGACGGACTCATGATTTAACTCAAAAGAGATAAGTCTTTGAGGTTTATAATAAAGAAATGATAAGTCTACTAACCTTGAGATGATCTTAACTCTCGAAGCAAAAGAGCCCAAATGTATCAATTTTTACTGCTATATTTTTTAAACATATCACTCATATATAATAATAACAAATTAAGAGACGGAATTATGTAATGCTTTTTGCATGCGCGGCACTAAAATCACGTCGAAAAGGACAAGCGGAATTTCCCGAAAGTTAATGGTTCTTTCACTTTCAAATTTTGAATAAAAACAAAAGGCAGCCCATGCTTTGCTGCAACAAGAAAGAACTCAATTTTAATCTTAGTTGGAGAAACTCACTAAAGCAAGATTATTAATGTTTCTCACTTTACTCATCGAAGTGGGAGACAATCAAAAAGTGTGCAGTGAGCAAGACTTGATTTGACAATTCTCAAATTTGATTTTAGATTTAAAAATATTTGGTCACTGTAAACCACTAAAAGTTACAAAATGTTACACTAACATCACCCATCAAAATAAACACATTGTTTTATGTGAGGTTTACCAATTAATTTTCAATTTTAAAAAATTATATTGTTCTTAATTTACCTTGAAACCAACACATACCTAGAAATTGAAACCACACATACCTAGAAATCTTATGAGTGTCTTTCTTTTCCTGAACACACACGTGATTTGTTGTCTACTTCATGTATTTTTTTCTTTTTAAATATTTTCATATCCACAAAAAGGTACAAACATAATAACTGTAAAGTAAATTTATTTTTGTACTATAAATATATACACCATCATTTACAATATGTACACTCAAGTGATATTATTTAAAGTATTTGATAGCAGCACTGTCAAAATTGTATAAAACGTGAGTTGAAACATTCACTCATACATTTCTTTTACTATATACACCTTTTTAACTATGTAAAATCTAAAAACTATTAAAATTTCAAAATAAGAAAGAAACATACGTACAAAAGCTTTTGTTTCTTCAAACCCCGTTCAAATAATTCTTTTAACATCTTAAACTTGATCATTTTAACATCTTACAACCTGAAAACACAGAATACAAACCACATGCAATTAGACCTCCATTCTTCCTTGGACTTCAAACAACCAGTCTTCATGTACATTCCGAAGTAGAAGATGTAGCCTCAAGCACGATCCAAAATTTCTGCACATAAACAACCCTCAATTTCATCATAAACCTTAAAACCCAAAGTAATTTCGAAAAATATAGCAAATGAAATAAATAACATGGCCTTTGGGACAGAGGATTCATTAAAACCCATGGAGGTCTTTGGCAATGTCTGCAAAAACCAAATGATTTTTTTCAACGAAAGTAGACATTGATACGTTTAGAGAGGATTTTAAAGATCGTACTTTTTGAGTGAGAAGAATCCTGGTTCTCAAAATATTTTTAGATCCCACTTTAGGCTTAAGATGTTTATCTATGTAAACAGTTATACTCTTCTCCAATATGCTAACTATAGTTCTCTTGGTTCACTTTAAGCTCAACATAAGAAGCTAAATAGCAAACACAGAGCATATGTAATCAAAATAAAACAGATGCGAAATAGAAAGAGTGTGGACCAGATTGGATCGTTGAATAATACAAGATTTAAAACTCTTGTTCAAATTAGCAGTAAACCAAAAATGTCAACACAATTTCCTCCATCTTTGTAAAGCTTCATTATGTATGTTCAGTTCCAATTGAGAGATGCCCAAAAATCTACAAAATCTCAAAAGAAAAGGCTCAAATAAATAAGATAAATTACCTACAATAAACATGAGGAAGACTGAAAAACATCCTGCTAAATTAAATAGTGAACAGAGTAGAGATGAAGATACAGGATAGCCAGAATGCTTACTTTGGTGTCTAGGGATTTTCACAGCTTGATACCTCAAAATACAATGGCTTAATAATGTTTTTGTTTGGTAGATCATAGAGAGCAGAGTCTGTTAAGTAAATCCGTCATGAAAATATGAAAACCAACAACTTTAAGATGTTTACCTTTAAAGTTGTGTCAATAGGCAATTTTAGAATTAGAAAGCCTTTCAAATGTAAAACCCAATGTTTGGAATTAAAAATTGAGTGAAACAACTTTACTGTCTTGGAGAAAAAAAAAACTATTGAATTACAGAAAAAGATACGAATAAAAACCAAATAGGGCATACCTAATCTGAAATAAACCAAGAAGAGGTCGTACACTCTAATGGGATGTTCGAGGATGGTCTCGGTCATGGTTCCTTTGCAATGGTTGCAGCACAGCTGCTTCCCTTCCCTTATTCCTATTTTTTCTAGATATCTGAACCAGATCTGGGATAGTTTCTTTCTGCATGATAGCTGTCAATTATCTAATTTATGTTATCTTCATATGATGTTTGAGTGCGGACTCCAGGTGTGCGACGAGTGTACCAAAATACAAACTTTTTCTGTTGTAGTAAAAGCAGTATCAAGAAAAGTTCCTATCTGGTCCAAGTTCAATAAGATTGACCCTATCTGGTTGTCCCATTTGCTCTCACAAACACATAGCCCAAACACCAATCAGTGGCGGATTTAAGGATTCACACCATATGCAACCTGGGACGAAAACTGCAAACTCTTATCTCAATTTGCAGTCTCTCTCACGTTTCTCTGTCCCTCCCTCTCTCTCGTCTCACCCCATTCCGCCGATACCACCACGATCCACCACCATCATTTCTGAAAATGAAACCTAAAACCTAATTTGAAAATCAAAAACAAAAAAGCCCTAATTGTGAATCTATTTGTTTACGAATAAAATCATATTATTGTTTACCTTCTAGAGTTGCTATATCGTCGTTATGTTGAAGATGACCTGCAGTTTGGGGGTCTCCTCTTTTTATACACGGAAACCTGTGGATCTGGATCAAGAATCATAGAGGGGTTAGCGGGACAACGTATATGTTGCGTCCGTTGAGTTTAGGGTTTAAAAGAGGGATGGGAGGCACCGATTGTGGTTGATGGCAGACGAAGGTGGCAGCATCAGTGGCTGATTGCAGTAGCAATGGCGATGCTATAGAGAGAAAAGGAGGTCGGGATCGGTGGTTCGATTGGCATAAATGGCGAAGCTGATGAGGGGTTTTATCGACATGTTGGTGAGGGAGAGGAGAGTGAGACACGATTGATTATGCGATGGGATGGAGGAGGAAACCAGGTTTTACTGATACAAGATGGAACGGTGGTGATGTAAGATGTGTTACAATAAACAATCGAAGGGCTGAAAAGAGTAACACGTTGGCAATCCGTCTTACACGCTGGCAATCCAGTGTCATTATGTGTTTCTTTACCCGGCTGTCTTAAGTAATGCATAACACAATTGTAACATATGCATAACAAGTTGTGTATTGTGTATTATAACTTGTACAGTCTTAAAAATTAAGACAATTGTGCATAAAGAGGTTGTAATTTATATATGATTTATAGTATAGTATATATATATATATATATATATATATATATATATATATATATATATATATATATATATATATATATATATATATATATATATATATATATATATATATATATATATATATTATTTATATAAATATGTATATCATTAAACACAACATAAAAAGGTATCAATATTGTCATGTTCGTTTTATTTTTTTAATGATATAAAATCTATATGCATCAATACATGCATCTTCATATTTTCTTATGTAATTACATTAATGAATATCTATTTTATTTTATTTAAAAATAGAAATATATATACCAACATTTATGTATTGTAATTTTTTTGATATAAAAACTAAAATTTTATTATTTATGTACATGCATATTTTTTGTTTTTTAGGAGTTTTTTTTTTTCAAGAAAACAAAAAAAAAATACAATTTTATTATATTTTATGTTCTAAAAGTATGTATAAATAATGATATACAACTACAATTTAAAAAATAAATTCTTTGAAAAAACATTATTTTAAACGTTAATTATTGAGAAATCAATACTTTTTTTTAAAACTAATAAAAATGCATCAACGTTAATCATTTATATGCTCTGCAAATAAAGTGATATATCCAAAAGAAAAAAAAATGGTCATCACCATTCTCACTAAAAATTGGTGTGTGTGTGTCTCTCTCTCTCTTCCTCTCTCTTTATATATATATATATATATATATATATATATATATATATATATATATATATATATATATATATATATATATATATATATATATATATATATATATATATATATATATATATATATAAAAGGAGGCAACATAGAACCCCATTTTATGCATAGAACCATAGAACCACCTTTTAAGCCGTTGGATCAATTAATCAATAGATATGATTAAAAGGGTGCACAATAAGATTATGCACACTAGTTCAGGGAATTACATAGTGGCAATGATACAATGGGGATTCTATATATCCACTACACATCTGATCGCCATTTCATTCTCCACCAAAAGCGATCATCACGTGAGATCTCGTGAAGAACATATGAGAATCGAAGAAGGAAAAGCCACAACGTAACCTACAATCAGATCTAGTATCGTAACACTGAAATCCGATTTGAAAATCGGCATCATCAGTTCTAGGATTTGAAACTCGGAATCGATTGTAACCTGCAATCAGATCTAGGATCGTAACCTATTTCGACTTCCATCTATGATTTATCATCAGGCATGTAATTGATTTCAGTTAATATTTAATTTGGATTGCAAATTTCGCTTAATAAATTGAACTTTAAATTGAATATGTTTGAGTGAATCTGTTTGAGTCGAATTTCTGGTTGTTTTCAATCATTCACATTCAATCGAGTGATTTTCTGCTTCATTGGTAATCGCGTGTTCATATATGTTCATTAGTGAACATACGTTCATTAGTGAACATACTTTCAATTAACTAAGTGTTTTCCTGCTGCATTGGTCTTTGTGTTCTTCTATATGTTCATTAGTGAACATACGTTCATTACTGAACATATGTTCATTAGTGAACATATGCTCATTAATGAACATGTAAAGGATGAAGTCAACCTCAACAATATTACAAACATATTTTCCTTGTTGTTTTCAATTATTCAGTTGTTCAATTAATTACAAACAGGTTGAAGAAGAAAAAGAGAGATCGAGATCGAGAATGAAATAGAGAAATAGAGAAATCGAGATAGAGAACGAGTAATGAACATTAGAAGCGATTCCAGAAATCAATTTCATTCATGTTCACTACTGAACAGTCAAGATCAAGAATGAAAGAGAGAAAAAGAGAGATCGAGACACAATGATCAAGGAAGAAAAAGAAAGAGAGATCGAGATAGATGGGTCGATGAATACATGTTCATCCATATGTTCAATTTCGTATGTTCATTTTTAAACATGTTCATCAATGAACGTGTGTGTATGTTCAGAAAATGAATATATATTTGTAATTTAGGAATGTTCGATAATTTTTGGATTTGATTTGTATAGATTAGGTAAGTTTTTGATATTTTTGGTTAGATATTAATTCGCATTAATGAATGTTCATTTCTGAACATGTTTGTAATTTAGGAAACTTCAATAATTTTGGGATTTGATTTGTATATATTAGGTAAGTTTTTGATAATTTCTAGGATTTTGAACACAACGTTCATTGATGAACATACGTATATGTTCATCAATGAACGTATACGTATGTTCATCAATGAACATATAAGTGCAATTTACCATCATACCCTTATCACCCTAATTTGATCTAACGGTCAAGGAGATAGTTCTATGGTTCTATGTTGAAACCACCCCTATATATATATATATATATATATATATATATATATATATATATATATATATATATATATATATATATATATATATATATATATATATATATATATATATATATATATATATATATATATATATATATATATATATATGGTCCCGTTCCTGTGAGGACTCTTTTTTTCGGTGAGGACTTGTAAGGACACCTTAAAAAAATTGAAAAAAAATATAAAAAAATACAAATCATAAAATCGAGAATAGTACTATGATCCAGATTCACCTTGTGAACCTGAACTAAACTACATTGTTTTAAATATATTTATTCACATCTAAATGACAAATCTATCCAATTTTTTCAATAATTCTTTACCAATCACATGTGAATTTTAAGTAAATCATTTATGAATCTCAGTTAATTCAATTGTATATGATTAACAATTATTGAAAATGAATTCATTGATCATTTACATATGAAATATCTTACATACAAATTTAATACAGTTTATGTTCACATTGCGAATTTTAACTGCTTCTTGTTTTATACATGTTAATTCACATATAAATGATATTTGTACCTGACTTTTTCAAAAAAAAATATCATCCATATGTGAATTTTAAGAAAATTAATTTGTGAATATAAATTAATTCATTTGTGTATGATCAAAAGGTTAAAAATAGTTAGGAATGGCAATGAAAACCCGAACCCGACGGGGAAACCCGAAACCCGGGCATTTCGGGTCGGATCGGGTATATACTATCGGGTATCGGGTCGGGTATCGGGGTGCTTATCGGGTAATTTTTCGGGTTCGGGGCAGTGAATGGGTAATGCTCGCCCCGACCCGCCCCGCCCCGATATATATATATATATATATATATATATATATATATATATATATATATATATATATATATATATATATATATATATATATATATATATATATATATATATATATATATATATATATATATATATATATAATCTCAATTTTGCCCTTGACCTTTAATTTAGGGTATACAATTTCAGTGGCCCTAATCTAAACGTTTCTGTCTTTGTCTCTCCCGAATCCCACCTGTGCCTCCACGAGACCACGACCAGTCGACCAATAACCAATTGCTGCGTTGCCGGAACTCGGAATCAGGGGAGAAGCGGCAAGTCAGAATCACATCGACAGCCGGAGTCACAGCGACTTTACTCTTCAGGTTTGTACCATCGACTTTACTCTTCAAGTTTGTACCTCCGATTCAGACTTCCGCCCTTCCGAATTCCGATTCAGCATTCACGACTTCACTCTTCAGGTTTGTACCATCGATGTATGATTTCTTGATAATCACCGATCCAGACGCTATTTAGGGTTTATCTGCATTACTGATTTCCGAATCTCACTCAATCCCGCCCCATTGCAGACTTTGTTTTCTGATTTCTAATGTTATTTCACGTAATCTTGATTTCCGAATCTCACTCAATCGGGTCGGGTATCGGGTAATTTTCGGGTTTAGGGTCGGGTATGGAGAGATCTTCAGCCCCGATGGGGCGCCCCGATAAGATCCCCGACGGGTATCGGGGCGGGTATGGGTACAAAAACCATTTTCGGGTTCGGGGACGGGTATACCGTTACCCGCCCCTAACCCGCCCCATTGCCATTCCTAAAAATAGTATGCATCTAGTTTTAAGTAAATGATAATTGTACCCCATTTTTTAGCAATTTTGTGTTCATTCGTGTATAAGTTTAAGTAAATTAATTTGTGAATCTTAGTTAGTTCAATTGTATATTACAAAATGTTGAAATTGTAAAGAATATAAACGAATTTACTTAATTTCAATATAAAAATTTAGTGAGATTCACGTCTGAATCTAAAAGTTTATTTAAATTCACATAAATTGTTATTTAATGATCAATGATTGTTGAAAAAAATAATTACAATGATCATTCACATGTGAATAATCTTCTGTAAAACTTGTTATAGTTCAGATTCACATTGATTAAGTGTTATGAATCTAAACAAGATTTTTGAATATTTTTTTTTCGTTTTTACTATATTGATATGGATGTCTATTGAAAGAGAATAAAAAATTATGAATTTTGATATATTCGAATTTTTATTTCGATAAAAAATAAGCTCTAAAAATAAAAAATAAATAAATAACGAAGTGGGTTTTTTGGAATTATCCGCTACATGCGCGTTCAATTAAGAAATTTACAACCTTATCTTCGATCGTCGATCATTTGAATTTCGAAGCTCACGATTGGTTCCTTGGTTCCTTGTTTTATTTTGCTTCTATATTGAACTTTTATCTCTCTCTCTCTCTCTCTCTCTCTATATATATATATATATATATATATATATATATATATATATATATATATATATATATATATATATATATATATATATATATATATATATATATATATATATATATATATATTCCAGCCAATGGTTTTCATTCAAAACACCATAAAGTCATTGATCCTTATAGTCTAAGCTATTGATAAGCAGGGGCGGACCCAGAAAAAATGGACACGAGGGGCACCATTTTTTTCGACAACTATATAATAATAATTTATCCTGGAAAAGTTCGATAACTCTTTTAAGGAGATTGACTTTGAGGTTGTGTTGGTTGAGGAATTGCATTATTAGATCCTTCACCACTACTAATAACACTATCCAATTTTCTTTTAAAAAGATTGTGAAGGGAAGTCTACAAATTGCAAAAAATCAAGTAATCAACACAAAATAAACACAAAATCAACATTTTAAATAGCACAAGCTCACTATTTCTTATATTCTTACTTGTTTTTTCATTGTATTTCACTCTTTTAAGCACAAATTCTGCACAAAATCAAGAGTTCAACACATTCAACACAAAATTCTGCACAAAATCAAAACTTCAACACAAATTCTGCACAATTCAAAACTTAAACATCAATTCTGCACAAATTTAGAACTAGGGCTGTTTTGAGACTAGAAAAATGATTAAATGAAGCATAAATTCAAAAACTTGAACATAAATTCTGCACAAATTCAGAAACTAGGGCTGGAAATTGAAAATTGGAAGTAAAAAAGTTAACCTCTGTGAGGAGTTCTTGTCTGTCGATCGATGCTTGTTGATCGACCCTTCAAGCTCAAGGCTTCAATCGATGCTTGTTGATTGTTTGATGCTTGTCTGTCGACTGTCGCTTGAGTTCTTTAGTGTTCGATGTGTAGGGTTTTCTAGCAAACAATGAACACAAAAATTGCTTATGGTTCACATGCACCCTATAAAGATCTATGTTTTCTTCTATGAAGATAATAAACTAAAACCTAAAGACCAACAATGATTTCTAAAGTTTAAATCAGAAGAACCAACCTTTGAATCTTGTTCTTGAAGCTAGCAGCAAAAGTATCCTGCCTCAGATGCAAGTCATACCCACAGCGATGGAGAAGACAGTCCAGCAGAGTAATCTTGGTTGAAGTTGGCGTGAATAATGGGGAGCCAGAGGGTTCCTTTTATAGCCTCCTAGGGTTACACCTGAAACCCTAAGGAGCCTCCAAGTGGGCAAGCCTGTTGACCACTTGGACCAGATCCCTAAACCCTAATTAGGGTTTTTGCCAACCCTAGAGAAGCCTCCAAGGGTGGCGCCACTTTTGGCCCCTGGACTTCTCTTTGCCAGTTATTCAACTATTGAATAAATACAAACTAGTCCTCACACTTTTAATTAATTAATTTAATCACTAAATTAAATCCAATTAATTCTAGATTAAATCTTAATTAATTATTATAGTTTCTAATTAATATATTAACACTTAAATATATTAATAAACCATTTAATTAATTTTATTGATTTATTACACAATTAATAAATCAACCTTTTACTCTACTAAACTCTATCCTGACCTCCAGCTATGAGGGCAACCCAAATGGACTTTGTTTCAATTAACAAGATAAATATAGTTGTAAAGTCATGGCTTAGACACCTAATCCAACAGTCTCCCAGTTGGATAAGTCTATGACTTTAATTTATCTTCTGATTAATAAACAACCTGCAGCTTCCTAGAAACTGCTGCCGAACTCTGACCTAGTCAGTTCCGTCCAAAGATAAGTGATCATATGATCCTTCGTCCAACAAGATATTTCCAGACACGAGACATGGATTGAGATCAATCTCTGTCCGATACTCTGTTTCCCGATTTCCGATTCTGCATATGACTTTCGGACTTCTAATTGAATACATCAATTTAGTCCCGGCTGGCCAGCACTTTAGTCAACTTCAAAATCATCGAGCGGCCTACAGATATCTGTTTCCCATCAGGGTCAAGGAACGAATAAGCTTTGACTCATATGGTTGTGTCTTTTACTTATCAAATCGTACACAACAATGCGTTTTATAACATCGAGTTACCGATGCGTTTCGCATTATCAATGCACAACCGACTCGTAAATTTCAACTCATATGTCTCCGCTTCAAGATCATACGATACTATCGTCTCAACATTGCTCGTGATGTAATCCATGAAGCAATCTGTTGAGCGCGGGTTTATCCAATACTCAAATCTCTATTTCTAAGTACTCATGAACGTTGTAGCAGTCTTACTGCAATGTCTAACTCCTTAAACAATCTACAAACCAATTCACGACAGTCTTTGTTCATACTTACTCCCGAAAAGTATGAGCGACTGTGGACTTTTGAATAATCAAATTATTCGGGAAGTGAAACATGTAAAATTGAAACATAAAATCTGACTGGTGGCTACTCTTGCCTAATTACCAAGTCTCCACGAGGTAATCACCAAGTCGGATTTTACATAAACTATTATCGGTTTCTAGATTCCTTTTAAACTATTTAATTCGTGTTATGTATCTATGTCTACCTGACCTTTCACTCTTTCTATGTATTCAAATGTTATACATTTATACACTTTATCCGATGATATTTCAATTTTGGTCATACCGTCAATCTCACCAACAACTCCATTCTATGTACTGTGACTTTCCATGGTTCTCGGGATCTTTAGTCCACATGACTGCACCCTAAGACTATTTCGAGGTGTTTCGATGTGCCGGTGAGTCACACGTGCTCCATCGGAATGCCAACGAAATTCTTTAACCATTAAGTCCTTATTTGAAAACTCTTTTCAAATTGTTATCAACATTCACCCCTAATCATTTTCCAATGATTTCTCATGTATGTACAAAATCCATTAAGTATTCCCAGCCAGGTCATATCCTGAATCTGACTCAGTATGCTCTAAGCATTAAGTCATCAAGACATGTTCATGACACTTCTGCTCGATCCAAGAAACTTGTTGGATTCGATCTAGTCCTATTCCAAACCCTTTTGGAGTCTTAGGATTACTCAAGATCCTTGTGTCACGACCTTTGATAACTATATCCTTTCGGAAACTTTTTCTCATGCATCTTGAATCTTATCAAGATCATGCTTATTATGGCCAGGTCTATACTGATGACAGCATCTATCTGATAGATGTCAATGGATTATGTGAGTATGCTGCACCTTCTTTGTATGCCAAATCATTACACCTTGCAATGATAGGAAACTCTTTTCCTGAGCTATGCATCTTGAGTCTCATCAAGATCATCTTGACAGAGTTTTGATCTATCTCATAGACGTTTATAACCACCCGAGCATGCCGTATCTTTATTAAGTCTTTCATAGTGATCCGTCTCTTAACACCAAGTCATTACACTTTGTAATGAAAAAGGACGTTTCCTAGAAACATTTTGTAACACACATATTGTGATAGATACCAGCAATACTCCCACTGGCTTTGACACGGTTATGGACTATTCACAAAATCCAGAGCTTTTGGTATATTTTGAGAATCCAAACCTTTCTGACATCTTAATGGATATCTTTCAGCCCCTTCTCAAAATCCAAATCTTTGGCATATTTCGAGAATCTGAATATTCTTTCTTGCGAGATGCCCGCGGGGAAATCCCGGGCCCATGTACCTTTATACTGGCATATTCCTTGTGAGTCCTTATTAGTGTGCCGGTGATCCACACGCGCTCCACTAACGACTTACATTATGCAGTATCCTTTCAGATTTCATCTTCTATTGAGAGTGCTTCTCTCGGAGTCAATTACTTGACTCTGAGTATCGTCTCACTCAACGAGATGTTTTGAAGGTACGTTTCTGTCCATGTTGGTTTCTTTTGATGATTACTCCCACTGGTTTTAAGACCAGTTGTAAAATCAATCAAACTGTCACATAGACTGTATCTCGTCCTAAGGTTCTCTTAATTGGCAGCAACCGGGTTCACCAATGCTTCCAAGTAGTCGGATTGAAAATCCGTACCAACTACTTATGACGGTGATCAGTACTACTGGTCAAGAGAAGGTTATGTCAGTATTAAAACAGAAATCTGATTTCTGCTCTAAGCCTAGTGATGACTAAAGGTTATTTCACTTGGCTAATCCTGAACTCATTCAGGACTGTCCCAACTCCCACTGTCTCCTTAGAATATGAGTTCTTTCTAAAAGAGTTCTTTCTTTTCTAGGTACAGCGGGATAGCCAGTAAAATGACATTTCTGATTAGGTTCAGGCCAGTCGTGAGGTTCGGACGAACACTACAAGACCCTGGACCTTACAAGTGGGACAATCCCAGCTTTACATTTCAGACAGTGTCTGTAAACCTACTTAGTCGAAGGATGTGGTTGTAATATGGTCTGACTGGTTTAGTATTCAATGTATCGAAAACTAATTGACAATGTATCTCATACATTGAGGATCGAACTGTTTCGACCAACGCTCCATCATCTTCCCTAAGACACATTATAACTATTAATGTTCTTGGAAGGGAATAAACTGTGAAACATTTTCCCAGTTTATATTGTCACTCAGGTTCTGTGGGTCTTGTACTTCCTTTGAAGTCCTTGAACTGTTCAAGGGTTCAATCCAATCGCCTATTCTGATAAGCGAAGTCATATTCGTCATACCGAATGACAAATATCGTGAAGTACAAACAATTGTGTTCAATTTGAAGATTCGAGCAATACACAGCAACTGATGTGTTTGTTGCTCCTAATCTTATGACTTTGTTAACTTTGTTCAAGACTTGCAATCTTCAGTTGACTCTAAGTCAGCTGATTCCAAAATCCTATCCTTTGGATCTTTGGGTGATTCATTTCTTGCCATATGCGCTTTATAAAGAACTTAATCATCATTTGACTCTAAGTCAAATGATTCCAAAGTCCTGTCCAACTGGATCTTTGGTTGATTCATTTCTTAACACATTAAGAACTCAACTCATCAGGTGACTCTAAGTCAGGTGATTCCAAAGTCCTGTCCAACTGGACCTTTGGTTGAATTGATTCTTATAATATTCACTTTAACAATCATAAGGAGCACAATTCCTAAAATCCAAACACTTTGGATGCATTCAACATTCAAGTTATTACTAATTATGCATTCAACACAATCATACAACATTTCAAGGATATTTCAAACAACATGTGTTAAAAGAAAATTGACAATTTTATTAAAACAAAATCCTTGAACAATGTATCATATGATAGACAATGTCATACGCATCTAATAAGCTAATAACATTATTTCAATATCTAACTAAACTTCAAAACCGCATGAGCCGGAAATCCAATCCAAATGTGCTCCTATGCGCCAGAGTCCCGTACCTTACTGATTCCCTACATACAAACCAAAATGTGACTATCACATTATGCATCAAGGAATTATGGAACAGGAGTTTTGAGGTTTTTAGATATACCTGAGCTTTCAAAAAAATTTGACTTTTGAGCGTCTTTCAATCTTTCCGCGACTGTATCCGATTCTGTGGATTCCCAGCTTAAGACATATCCAGACGATCTGGATCGTTTCTTGCTGTGTCTTTCCACTGGACTTAATCCAGAAGTAGCTGAACCATTGGAGCTATGCCTGTCCAAGAGTGACTCGTATAAAGTCAACAGTGGACGCATTTCCATTAGGGTCTTTTCCTGGTCTTCCTTTCTATACGTCTGAATGAACAGATCGTACTTACTAGTCAGTGAAGCGAGTAGAGTGTTAACACTCGACTCCTGACTCATGGTATAACCAAGTTTGTACAATTCGCCTATGTATGCTTCAATCTGAAGAACAAGCGAATCGATGCTACTTCCTTCTTTTAACTTACACTCTGTAAGTCTTTTGAAGATCCTAGCTCGTTCCTCTTCTACCGGTTTTCGGAACATTTTCTCAACCGATTCCATTAACTCATATGGCCCCAAGGATTCAAAATCCTTACGGAACTCGGGGTCAATGGTCAATAGCATGAGGTCACGAATCTTTTCGGATTCATCAACTAATAAGTCATGGTTGTCATAAAGGCTCTTTATGATGACTTGTTTCGGTGGAACCGGGATCGGATACTTGGTGAGATGAAGCTTGCCTGCAATGCCGAGAGCCAGTATCCAATTGCGACGCCATTCCTTACAGTTAAGGCCAGTCAGCCTTTCCATATTTAGCAGGTGCTTTCTGATGCTCTCAGAAATGGGTGAAGGAGGAGAGGGAGGAGAATAGACACTTGATTCAGACATCTACAATAAACAGAATTTTATCAGTTTAATTTATCCTTTTAAATAATTACCCAATATATTATTTATTAAGGCTAGGACCCAAAATACCCCAACTATGGTGTGAAGAGGGATGCCGTAATCACAACATAATGGTCATTAAGGTAGATAATACACTTATCAATTTCATCTTATGAATATCCTAGATCTGTTGAGACACATTGAACTGTTCAATGGCATGTTTAGTCTCGGATGTGCCCCACTGTTTGTGACTGGGATGCCGAGGATCACAAACCGGGTGTGAATAACCATGCAAATTAGCTTGGTACTCTCGAAGTCAATTGTCATCTCTAATTAACGTGCCGGTTAACCACACACGCTCCGTTAATAATGACAAAATCGAGAAACCCATTGCAAGCCTTTGCGGACCCCAGTTGGTGTGCCGGTAAACCACACACGCTCCACCAACGTTCCACAAAGTGTAATGTGTAATTCCATGGATTAGCACCAATTCACATTTTATCCTAAAGTAACTAGATTGGGATTTGTTAAAAGTTCTAGTACTTTTAATTATAGCATTATACTTTTAAGAGGCATAGCGGTTCTATCAAACCCGTTCGGCTAACGACACTCGACTGACCAGGAGAGCGGTGGGTAAGAGTGGATACCCATTAGACTAACATTTTATAGTCAATCGCCTTATACCCTCTTTATAGGACAGTTTTGTGAATGAGGCCTACTTGCGGTAAGACTAACCAATTTTCTTATATATAAATAATTAACTTTTAATCATAAATATATAAGATATATTTTAATCTTATTAAAATATTTTAGAATTAATTTTCAAAGAATTTTCGCAAATTTATTTCTATTTTTCGAAAATTTAATTAATTCTTTAAGTGATTTAATTGGTATTTTAATTAAACAATTTAATTAAACTAATTAAATCTAATAAGGGAATCACAAAAAGTAATCAAATTAATTTTCCTAACCCTTATCCCTAGGTCACGAAATCAGCATGCAAAGATAAGGGGTTCCAGTTATTTAATTATCCAATAATTACCATAAATAACAACCTACTTATAAAAGGCAAGCAAATCAAGGGGGGACCAAGGGTGGCGGCTAGGGTTAGGAAACCCTAGCCAAAATCTCGAAATTAACATGCAAGGACTAAAGGTTCAAGTTATTCAGAGGATCTAGTTACCAAAAATAACAACCAAGTATTCTAGGCAGCATGCAATTCGCAGATAAGGCAGGGGAGGCTAGGGTTTTTGAAACCCTAGCCACCATGGACGAAAATTAAGCCTCCCAAGGGTTTATTTTCGAAAACCCCATGATCAAATAAACAGTTTATATCAAATCACAAGAAAACAAACCAGCTCTGATACCACTGTAGGGTTTCTAGCAAACAATGAACACAAAAATTGCTTATGGTTCACATGCACCCTATAAAGATCTATGTTTTCTTCTATGAAGATAATAAACTAAAACCTAAAGGCCAACAATGATTTCTAAAGTTTAAATCAGAAGAACCAACCTTTGAATCTTGTTCTTGAAGCTAGCAGCAAAAGTATCCTGCCTCAGATGCAAGTCATACCCACAGCGATGGAGAAGACAGTCCAGCAGAGTAATCTTGGTTGAAGTTGGCGTGAATAATGGGGAGCCAGAGGGTTCCTTTTATAGCCTCCTAGGGTTACACCTGAAACCCTAAGGAGCCTCCAAGTGGGCAAGCCTGTTGACCACTTGGACCAGATCCCTAAACCCTAATTAGGGTTTTCGCCAACCCTAGAGAAGCCTCCAAGGGTGGCGCCACTTTTGGCCCCTGGACTTCTCTTTGCCAGTTATTCAACTATTGAATAAATACAAACTAGTCCTCACACTTTTAATTAATTAATTTAATCACTAAATTAAATCCAATTAATTCTAGATTAAATCTTAATTAATTATTATAGTTTCTAATTAATATATTAACACTTAAATATATTAATAAACCATTTAATTAATTCTATTGATTTATTACACAATTAATAAATTAACCTTTTACTCTACTGAACTCTATCCTGACCTCCAGCTATGAGGGCAACCCAAATGGACTTTGCTTCAATTAACAAGATAAATATAGTTGTAAAGTCATGGCTTAGACACCTAATCCAACACGATGAAGCCCCTAAACATCAATTATTCTTCGATGTTGTTCGATCAGAGAGGAGAAGGAGACCCACGCTTCTTTTCTTTCGTTATTCGTACGCCACAGTCCATACCCAAATGACCCAATTCCATTTACATTTCATTGAAGTTATAATGTTAGACTAAATGTCTAATTACCCAATTGTTATAAATTTAGCCCATTTAGATTTGATAGTTAGCCCAATTTTACTATAAGTCCAAAAAACTAATTTTACGAGATGCGTATATGCACATTCAAAATAAATGATATCCTAAATACTTTGATGTATGGATAGCTTAAACGATGGGAAATAATAATTTTACTGCATGATGGGTAACTTACACTTATATGTTCATTTATGAACATATACGTATGTTCATTAATGAACATATACGTATGTTCATTAATGAACATATACGTATGTTCATTAACGAACGTTGTTTTTAAAATCCCAAAAAATAGTCTTGTTTAGAAATTGGTCATGTTCATAAGTGAACATTGTAGAATATTGTTCATCTTCACACATGTTCAATACTGAACATGTATGAATCTTCATATATCTAAACAAAAACTGAAAATGTTCATAACTGAACATGAATGAACATTTATACATTTATATAAAAACTCAAATGTTCATAATTGAACATTAATAAAATATTTATACAAAATCTCGGATAAACAATTATATAAAGTATGTTCATTTATGAACATATACATATGTTTAGTAATATAAAAACATACACACATGTTCATAAATGAACATACACATGTTCATAAATGAACATATGTTCATCCATGAACATTATCTTCAAAATTTCAAAATTTGTCACTTTCATCAGTTTTCTTTGGCTCTGAATCTTGGCTTCACGATCACGATGTATGTCCTAGATCTATTGTACACATATTTCTTCATGATTGAATAACCTGTTAATAACAACAATGTCAGACTAAAGCATAACATAATCTAACACTAAAACAAATTTAAGCCAACAATAAAATAAATTGTTCATAAATGTTCAATTTTGAACATTCAATACAAATTGCTCATATATGTTCAGTAATGAACATTCAAGAAATTGCATATGTTCAGTAGTGAACATATACGAATATAACCATCAAATATGAATATCAAATATATGAAATGTGTATGTGTTCAGAATTCTCAAGCAAATTATCGTTCATTCCAAGCCTTTTCCTACTTCTCAAATCGGCTATGCGGATATTAGTTCTCTGTTCAAGCTAATCGTTAGATCTCATACACTTATTCATAATTTAATTTACAATATTCACAGTTTAAACACTTACTTACTTCATTCAGGCCTTTTATCAAACACATTATGTGCATCTAGCTTCCAGAAATTCTCGCTCTAAATTCTACCACTAGAGAACAGATCTAAGAGAAAGAGAATGATAGAGCATATATGATGGTAAAAAAGGGTGGTCGTTGATGACAGTAGTGATGGTGGAGCAGATCTAATACAAATATGGTGTTGCTTCATCAGAGATAAAAGAGAATGAGACAGAGGACAACTGGTGGTGCTTCACCGGAACATCGACGGAAGCAAGGCAGTAGATCTGATGGTGTTTCACCGCAGATCAGAAAGAAAGAGAAGGAGGCAAGATAATAGTGTTTCACCGTAGCAACGATGGAGGCGAGCTAGTGGAGCAACAATAGAGCTTGTTTACTAGTCGTAATAGTGGTGGCGATCGTCAACTGTGGTAGGGTTGCCGCCGATGATGGTGGCAGTTTACGGTGGTAGTGGGCATCGCAGGTGGTTCAAATCAAAGAGAAGGATTTTTGGTTCTTGAACTTTGTAAGAGGAGAAAAACTCATATCTAGATCTGAAATTAGATCTGATAACGTGTTTATGAAAAGGTGAATACCAATTTTACCCTTCCAGATCTAGTTTAAGAAAAAATTATTTGTATTTAAATAAAAAATAATCTTTTAATCACAGCAATTAATTCAATCATCCAATGGTTTGAAATAGGGTTCTATGGTTCTATAGATAAAAAAGGGTTTTATGTTGATCCTCTCCTTATATATATATATATATATATATATATATATATATATATATATATATATATATATATATATATATATATATATATATATATATATATATAGGCAAAATGTCATTGTAGCCCAACAAACTATTGGTTATTGGTCTAAAAGGTCCCTAAAGTTTTTTATTGGCCTTATAGGGGAATAAATTCTATTTTTACTTGTTCATTAAGTCCTCTTAGCAGGTTTGCAGGTTAAAAGTTAGGAAAAATGGCATTGTAGACCTATCAACTTTTATTTTCTGTTCTAAATAGTCCCTAAACTTATTTTTAGTTTACAATGGTGGAGATGGAGGTTGATGACTGTCAAGGGGTGCTCAAAGTTTACAGTGACGACGATCCAGTGAATCGAGCTTTCAAGTTCGTGTCGATGACGATGGTACTCTGGAAAGATGTCATGTTTGACCAAAAAAAACAACATTCTCGATACTCATGGCAGTGGTTTCTGCATCGGTTCCGTAAAGTGGCTCCAATCCCCGGGGGTGGCGGCTATGCTTGACTTATGGCTCGGTTCATTGGATCGCTATATAAAGTCGTCACTGTAACTTTTAGTACCCCTCGACAGTCATCAACCTCCATCTTCGCCATAACTAAAACGTAAGTTTAGGGACTATTTAGAACATAAAATAAAAGTTGATAGGGCTAGAATGTCATTTTTCCTAACTTTTAACCTGGAAACCTGCTGAGAGGACTTAATGAACAGGTAAAAATAGACTTTATTCTCCTAAAAGGCCAAAAAAACTCTAGGGACCTTTTAGACCAACAACCAACAGTTGGTTGGGCTACAGTGACATTTTGTATATATATATATATATATATATATATATATATATATATATATATATATATATATATATATATATATATATATATATATATATATATATATATATATATATATATATATATATATATATATTGGTAGGTAGGTTCAAACGAGGACAATTAAAAGGTTGAACATGCGAGGACAGATCTAGACCCTCCAAATATTAAGATCTAAGGCTAATATGAACAATCCATTTATGTACTTTCCGAAAATAATTGGATGAAAGTGTAACCTTTTAATAGACTATAAGACTTTTGGGAATACCCATCACATTGCCCAAATGTGATGGGCGCCACGTCATCGCCACGTAGGATTATTGCCCATCACACTCCATCACTTTACCCACTTTATACCCATCACATTTTCATCACACCACATCATCTTTTTAATTAAAAAAAATTCAAAACTAATTTAAAACATAATTTTTAAATTAAAACCATTACATTAAAAATAAAATTACACTAAAATTAAAAAACAACAAAAACCAAAAAAGAACTAACTTAGAAAAAAAACGACAATTGGAAAATAAAAACGTAAACTAGTTGTCGTTCCTTGGGCGATATTTTGCACTGACACTTTCCCGCATCGCCAAAAAAATCTCCAAATCCTCGCCCTCGAAGTCGGATGCTTTTTTCGCCAACAAGTCGAGATCCGCGTTTCGTTGTAGCTCCCGTTGCGTCTGGATTAATTCTTTTTCGACCCGACCCATAATCCCGACCTTGTCGGTTTGTAATTTGATGTATCGGTCGGATTTTTCGCCAAACATTTCCATAACGCTCGACTCCGAACCGGATCCCGAAGCCGCTTTCTTGCCGACTTTTTTTGCCCGGTCTCGCTCCATCGGTCGACGGATCGGTTGGGGCTCGTCTTCATCGAGATCCACGGGCTCGTCGATATACGTACGCCCTTCCGATTGTTGTGACGTTTCTTGGTGGTCGAGCGTTTCGTTCCCGAAGATTGTGAATCTTCGATAAGGAGCCATTTCGGTTGTTTTCGCAACTCGCTCCAAGCTTGCATATACGAGAACGCTTTTTTAGTCGGCGTTGTTGTTTCGTATTGTTTTAACGCCGCGTTCAAAACATCGTAGTCGTTGGACCCGCTTTTCCGCATATTCGTGAGATTGTTGAAGATGCCGTTAAAATTGTTGAGCTTTATTCGCATCTCCCGAAATTTCCCCGAAATTTTATCCATGTTGCGTTTTTTTTCGCCCATCAACTCGTAAAAATTCGCTTGAACTTTGTTCCAAAAAGTGTCAAGCGTTTGCGAGTCCCCGACGATCGGGTCAACGGAAGCGGAAATGTACGCCTTCACCAAGTTTAATTCTTCCTCTTTCGTCCAAAACGTTCGTTTTTTGCCCCCCGTTTGTTTTGCCTTCCTCATTGCGGCCCGGTGGGTTTGGTTGTCGTATTCTTCTTGTGTCTCTTGAACGATTTCGGGAGACACCGGTTGAGGTTGTGGTGGTGGTTGTGACATCGGTGGTTGTGATGATTGGGCTTGGAATCCTTGATGTTGAAACGAAAACGAAAACGAGGGGTTGAAAGTGTTGGCGCGGGGTCGAGTTTAATCCGAACGGATCATACTCGCGGTTTTGGTTAGAAGGTGGGGTGTTTGGATTTTGTTCCATTGCAAAAGATGTTTGAATATTTGTGTGTTTGAGGTTAAAAAGATGAAAAAAATGTGTGTGTTTGTGGTTAAAAAGATGTGTTTATATATATGTGTAATATATGTAATATAGGTAATTTTAAAAAAAAGGTAATTTTTTTTAAATATATTCTAACCGTTAAACGGCTAGTTGGTATTCATTGGCCGTGATTGATCGTGAAACGGACCACGGAAGAACACGACCACGCCCCATCATGGTAGCACGGGGCGGTGTGCACGCCGTGATGGGTGCCACCGTATCCATCACGGTTTCCCTTCACGTTGTACTCCCAAAGGTCTAAGGGTATTATAGTCATTAATCTTTAAAGTTATTTTTATAAACTCCTAAGACAACTCTTTGTCTTTTCTCTCTATTTCTAGATCTCTTCAAAATATAAACCCTAAAATATCATCACCCGTGTGACAACATCGTTGCTCCTAAGGCGTGGTCAATGCCGGCTTCAAGGCGTCGTTTTGCAGGTGCGAGCTTAGACCAAGATCACCATCTTCACAATTTGCTTGAACAAATGGAAAAGTGTTATGTGTTTCTAGGGTTTGAACGACCCTCTCATTGCTGTGCAATTTTACCAAGGATTGAATCCTGTCCCCCAACAGCTTTGATGGCCGATTTTACCAAGGATTCAAACTCTCTAAAATAATCCTCGATTGATGTAGACGAAGAATATCCACCACCGCTTCCTTACTTTACCTCCGCTAGCAATTCCCGGAGCTTATGTAAATCCTGCTCAAAATTGTTTAAGTTTGAGAAGCAAACGAAGTTCGAGTGATATAACAGTGATCTGGCGTGATGAAGGTAACGATGAAACGCCGGTTAACTCGATGACATTTGAGAAATTGCAGTCAGAGGTTTGGTACGTCACTTTGTTTTAGTTTGGTTTGGTAACTAATTGGGTGAAATCATTCGCATACCCAATCTATTTGAATTTCATCTTATTTGGGTTTGATATGAATTGCAAGTGAAACGGATTTATTATTTGGATGAATGGTGTGGATTATGGTTTGCACTATTCCAATCGGCCGTCCAAAACCCAAATGAATATATGTTATTTTCCATATATTTTATATATTAAAATTTATTTATCTTATATTATTGCTCATGCATTATAATATTAATATTTATCGAGTTGCAAAACATTATTTTCAAAGTAAAATTAAATCAATAGTATTCTCCAGTGAATTGCACTTTTCATCTTCATAGTTATTAAATGGATACAAGACAAATTAGTTACTTTGTGAGAAAAAAATTACAAAAATAACAATCATTTGAAGTACTCAATTTGACCCAGACTATCTTTCATGACATATATAACATAAAATTATTTTTCTAACGACTTAGATTTATAGATTACTATTTTCTACAAGGGAGCGAACGAGTTCATCCATTTCTTGATTTCATCGTATTAAATAATAGATTCATTTTGATGATTACATGAATTTGGGGTTTATTGTATGATTATTCACCGATGAATTTGAAATTTATAGTATGTTTATTCACCGATGAAATTGAGGTTTATAGTAGCTTATTCATTGATGATTACATGAATTTGGGGTTTATAGTATTCACTGATAAATTTGGGGTTTATAGTATGTTTATTCATTGATTATTACATGAATTCTTAATTGTTAATAGTATCAGGTTGAGCCACATTAGGAACTTGATTCTCAAAATTTTTAAATTGCACAAAAGTGGCATACGTACACGAAGGAGCAAACACAAGCAGACCTAGAAGATGACCGGGGGCATTTTATCTGTGTTGTATTGTATTCATTTATAATTATAAGAAAATACCTAATTATGACATTGTATTTTTCATTTGTTGTGTTATTCATTTATGAATAGATGTATATATACATTTATGAAGTATTTCATTTTTTCTCTAAATTGTTTTTTATTCATTTATGATTATAACCGTATTAATTTCTGATTAAAATTATGTTTTATTCATTTATGATTACAAATATTACGATTAGTGGATAAAAAAAGAGAAATAAAAAATCACATTAAAGGATCATTTTGTTAATTTTTTATAATAAAAAATTGAATTTATACTCTGAAAATTAGGAAAAAAAACATTAAATTAGATGCATCCCATTATTTTAGGAATTAGTTAATTATCTTGATTATCCATATTTAGATTCCTTGTTAAATTCCATTTACGTCCCTATAAAATGATTGACTCAGATTTGTCTTCGCGTTCTCAACCCTTTAGGTGTTCTCAATTGAACATATATATATATATATATATATATATATATATATATATATATATATATATATATATATATATATATATATATATATATATATATATATATATATATATAGAGTTAGGATATTTTGAGAACCACAAGTCCCCCGAGAACCCGAGAACTCCCAAACCGATATTTTTTTCAAAAAACCGACCACATAGGCCTCTAAAACGCTCAAATAGGTGTCGGGTCGCTGAAAAAAATTTCCGAAAAAAACGATTTTTTTTTTTTTTTTTGAAAAAATTTTGCACATGTGCAAAAAAAAAACTTTGCACATGTGCAAACTTTTTTATACGTACACTTTTTTTGAAAATTTTTTTTACAGAACGCCTTAAATATATGTTAGAAAGACATCCATAAAAAAAAACTTGAAAAAAAATGTACGTATAAAAAACTTTGCACATGTGCAAAGTTTTATTTTTGCACATGTACAAACTTTTTCAAAAAAAAAAATCGTTTTTTTCGGAAATTTTTTTCAGCGACCCGGCCCCATTTTGAGCGTCTAAGAGGCCTATGGGGTCGGTTTTTTGAAAAAAATATCGGTTTGGGAGATATAGGATTGATCTAAAAGGAGTTGGGAGTTCTCGGGGTGAAGTTGGTTCTCAAAAGATCCTAAGTCTATATATATATATATATATATATATATATATATATATATATATATATATATATATATATATATATATATATATATATATATATATATATATATATATATATATATATATATATATATATATATATATATATATATATATATATATATATATATATTTATATATATATTTGTAGGTTCAAATACATTTTCTAAATATTGTGAGATTGTAGGACTAATTCTAGACCAATCATTTGGTAGGGGCAAATTAGTAACTTTACCAACCATATTTATCCTCCCGGATCTCTAAAGTCTTCAATCGACAGCCGTCGTTCTCCCCTGCCTCATCCACCATCGCTGCCGACTTTTTCCCCCGATCCACCATCGCCGCCGGCTTGCTCCCCTGCTTCATCCACCATCGCCGCCGCCGGCAACCGATTGCATCGATTTCAGTTCAGCAACCGATTGCATCGACTGAAGGTTTCCGATCGAAGTCGGATTGAAGGTTTCCGATTGCAATCACGATTGCATCGACTAAAGGAATTGATTTCAGAATTTTGAATCACGATCGAAGTCAGACGAAAGGAATTGATCGACGAACACCAGATTGCGATTGAATCAAGTTCTATTGAACATCAGATTACGTTGGGTTCAAATTGCGATCGAATCATGTTCTATTTGAACATGCATTTAACCTGTTCGATGAAATGCTTCACTGAAGATGGACGACGGGGGAAGACAAAGTGTAAGCTGTTCAATTTTTTTTAGTTTACATTCTCCAAGAATGCATTCTCAGAGAATGGGGCATTCTTAGAGAATGAGGCATTCTCAGAGAATATGAGGCATTTCTTTCCCGTATTCCATTTTCTCCTATTTCTCGTTTTTGTGTTTAGTTCCTGTATCTTAGTGTTTGCATTCTCGGAGAATGAACGTGTAAAATTCATTCTTGTAGAATGGTTTTCTGGGTTAGGAGTTTTGCCACATGTATAATTCATTCTTGAAGAATGACATTCTACTTTCTTAATGATTTCTCTGTACGTTATGGTTTTCTGCACTATTTTGGTTTTGACCATTCTCAGAGAATGGTTTTGACAATCCTACTACCCATTCTCTTAGAATTGAATTTGAAAACTCTTACGTAACTATTTTTTTTTTCCGATAATGCATCTGTAATATCCTCCGATGTTGATTGTGTATATTTTGATTATTGATAGTGTTAATTAAAACCGATCATATCGTGTCCGTGATTTTAGCATGCGAAGATTACATTCCGTTGTTATGGGTTTGTGGGTTTTGACTGTTTTACCCTTAACCGGGTTTTTTAAATTAAAAAAGCATGAATTCTTTGATTTTATTTACAAGAATGTCATTTGATTTAATCCATTGATTTTGTTGATCTAATGGTCCACGTTGAGTCCTACAATCACACTATATTTAACAATTTCATTTAATACTAACTCTATATATATATATATATATATATATATATATATATATATATATATATATATATATATATATATATATATATATATATATATATATATATATATATATATATATATATATATATATATATATATATATATATATATATATATATATATATATATATATATATATATATATATATATATATATATATATATATATAAGGCCTCCTTTGCTTTGGGCACGTGAGGTGCATCACCATTTGTTCCGGGTCAAATATTATCCTAGTTGGATCCATTTTGATGTTGAACATTAGTCATCTCCACCGCTAACATCTTCCAAATGGATGTTGGGCATCTTTATGACTTTTCCAGCACCTTATAAGTGGCTCTAATGCTCTATGCTCCATTTACCCATTCAACCGCCCTTTCACACTCTCTCCCTTTCACACTCTCTCAATCTCTTCTTCTATATCTATAAACCAAACCATTTCTCTTCATTGAAGAAACTTCCGGTCACCAATATTGGATTTCAATATGATCGATGATTCATTCCAGAATACATATACAATATAAATACATGTACAATGGGCTAAACTAGGTATATGGGTTAAATACATACGAGTCCATGAAATAAAACTACACACATATGTAAATATACATATATGTCTAGCATCTCTCGACAATTTGATCGGGAGGGGTGTGAAAACTCAAATTGTCTCAAAAGTTGAGAGAGAGAGAGAGAGAGAGAGAGAGAGAGAGAGAGAGAGAACCCCTTTGTGAACATATCTACATACTGAATATTGATAGCTGTAAGGCACATGGTGAACTCGAAGGTACCCAGACCAACTTTGTCGCGAACAAAGTGGATATTAATCTCAATATGCTTGGTGCGATGATGTTGAACTGGATTATTGGTCATGTATACAGCAATGGCATTGTCATAGTAAACGAGAGTGGCTTTGTGGGTTAGTAACTGAAGTTCCTGAAGGAGGTTGCAAAGCCAGCTAGCTTCCGCAACTACCCATTATTCCGCCTCTGCGCTCGATTGTGAGGTAGTGTTTTGCCGTTTGGAGGACCATGAGATTAGATTGTCCCCCAAGAAAACACAATAACCTAACGAGGAACGTCGTGTGACTGGACATCCCCCCTCCCCCCAATTCAGCATCAGAGTAAGCAATGAGATCGGACAAAGGGAAAATATGTAACTGTAGACCATGCGTAAGAGTACCACAGATGCACCGAAGAACCCGTTTAAAGGCATCAAAATGAGGTTCTTGCAGCTCATGCATGTATAAGCATAATCTGCTGAATTGTGAAAGCTATATCAGGGCGAGTGAAGTCGGATACTGGAGAGCACCAGCTCATGCATGTATAAGCATAATATGCTCAAAGTTCCTTTAACCATTACTCCTCCATCAAATAATAATAATATGGGAATAATAATAACAATAATAAAACATGCCAACAAAAAAACATAAAACTCCCATCAAATAAACCAAACACGATCTCTTTTACAGTCTTATTTCCTCTACACAAACAAACATAAACTATATAGTCTATAAACTCACATTAATCCATACCACTTACTTACATAATCAACACCACATTTAGTACATCTTATCCTGCGCAGCCCGGTTCATTTTAGCACAATACTCAAACAAACTCCCATCAAAGCACCGCCTCACCGCCTCCTTCGACAGCATACCTTCTTCATCCCTAGCAAGCAAATACAGTATCGCCCACTCCATCTTCCCCGCAGCCCTGTATTGTTCAAAAGTTTCAAACATCTTTCTTTTATTCATTCGTAAAATTAGGGTTTGTTTGTTTGAATTGAAATATTGAATCACTAACCATCCAAAGAAATCGAAAGCTAATCGATTCCCTTCTGTGATGTTCCAAATCTCTCCGAATGTGAGCTTATCCGGCACCGTTTTAGCATACTTGCTGAATATGTTCTCGAAGTGGACTGGCAGGTATCTAGAAATTAAAATCAAAATCAGAATCAAAATCGCACAAATTTAGAGAGATGTTTAGATTATGGCGGACCTTCCTTCGGTGTCGTAAGTTCCTGAATCGCTTCCGTGCTTTGCTCTGTGGATGTTGTGAATGTATATCGGGAAGAAAGGCGAAGGAATCCAACTCTAAAATGCGGGTGAATGAATAATAATCAGTGCATAGAATTAGTTACGATTAGAGGAAGATTAAGAACGTACAGGGAGTGTTGGATAGCTCATTCCGAAATTGATTACAATGGCGGCCAGTAAGGAGATCACGATGTTGAACCCTAGTTGACGCATTCCTGAATCGAACGTAAATTAGAGATGTTAAGAGGAAGTAACTGAAATTCATCCGGATTTGAAGCCAATGAAGGATTATCGATTTGTGTCGAGATAAGAAGCACAAATTTTAGGAGGAAGGTAGCTTACCGGAATATGTCTCCCATGGATAAACGATGCCGTCGTCGTTTTGATCGAAGAAAGCAACATGTTGCTGGAGAACAGTCATGTCGTTGTGTCTGTGCCCTAGCGTTCCGTTTGGATGCTCAGCATCTGGAGCTATCAGTCCCCTTGCCAAGTCTGAAAACCATCAACACAAAATCATCATCACGAAATTGTTCATCATAAATGAATTTGCATTCAGGACGAAGTAACAAACTCACTGGATATAACAAACACGCACAAAATCATCATAATCAGACTTTTCACAAAAATCGTCGTATAGTAGGATACGAATTCAATACAGCAATAGAAACACATAATCTCAACATCAACTTGTTTTAAAAATTGTCTGAAATCAGGAGACGCATTAGGATGAAGTAAGTCAGTAACAAAAGACGCAAAAAATTCATGATCGTCAAATTGCTTATAACTTATAAGAATCATACGAAATCTGGAAAACGCATTTACTTAAGATGAAGTAATAAATAACAAAACATGTAAAAAAGCATCATCATCAAACTGTTAGTAACATAATCCCAGATCTGGGAATGCATTGAGGATGAAGGAACTAAGAATATACAAGGTTTAGGAAGATAAGTTTCCAAGTCGGTCCGGACTCTCCTCTCATAAGTCAACGGTTCACACTCCGCCTCCGGTGTCATGGCATTGCCGTCGGACCCTCCGATCATCTTCGTCGCCATGTCTCTTCGTCTTCTTTCGCTGATTGTTGTTTGCTTAGAATGAGAGATACGTCTGTCTTAAACTGGTTCACCGCTTTGAGGTGGAGCTGGAGACTGTGCTTACTCGCTTTGCAGCCCCGCCACGTGCCCCTTAACTCGCTTCCACGTGCCTTTTTCAATCTAATAGTATCTACTTTCGAACCGGCCCATATCAGTATTCTGCCCGTTATGGAAACTAGAAGTAGTAGGCTATTTCGACAAGAAAAGCCCAATAACTTAGATCGGAGATTGAGGTGTTAAAATGGAGTTTTCAAAAATGTTTATTTTAGTTTATTCCATATCAAAACGTCACAAGTTGATAAGTTATTTTTTAGCGTTTGACAACTGCTGTTTATATGTATAATTAAGAAATTACTTACCAAAAGCTTGTGAAATAAGTTAAAAGGAGAAAGTAACTGATCAAGAAGTCATTATTTAAGTAAATAAGTCCTTATAAAATCTTCATAAACAAACACTTAAAACCTATCCTTATTGGTGCAAAACTGCAATAAGAGGTTTTTGGTAAGCCTCTCAACCATTTAGTTAATAGGTAACTTTCGAATGGTAAGATTCACATTGTTTTTACTATCATCCTCACGAAGGGTCGGTAACTATCCCTATAAAGAGTCAGTGCTATCATCTCCACAGATAGGACTTTAAACTCTGACACACCATCGTTCTCAGATATTTGGAATATGTGAGACAATAAGATGAAATTTTCAATCGGTTGAATACTTTCATTTATGTAAAATTTTGGTTTGCTTAACTTACTATGTGAGTTCATAAGGTACGTTATAAACCTCACAAAGAGGAATTTTAACCGTAACACCTCAAAAGGAGATATTTTAACTATGACACTTCATAAAGAGGCCGAGTAACATTCATAACATCCCATACAAGCATATACACACACAATCACATGACATCATGTATAGACAGTGAAACTCACCTGATACCACGTTGTCTGAATAATACAACTGAGCCATTAGCAACAATCCACATGCCAAGATATCAAAGATATCACGTAACAACCCACATACATTATCAATAATCACTACTTAGATCATATTTCAACTCGTTACTTAATAATGCTTTATATAGTATTCATTTTAGTTTTTCTTTCCGGACAACAGTTTATTCATGGACTATTTTACCCCCCCCCCCTTTACTTATTCTTTCAGAATTGTTCTTACATATTATTAAAGTATACTTTTTATCTTTTTAAGGATATAAAGCACATGCTCATACGACCTTCGATTGATGTACTGCGAATTTTATAATGAGACTCTTAGAAACAATCGCTTTTTGGACCGAGCTGCACAATTTGCAACTTTCACCCCAGGAGGGATGAAAGTTGGGTCTTGGGAAAACTATGACATCAACTAGACAAAACTACTAAACTAGGGTTATTGTTATAATGACCCAACGAACTTTTGTTATTTATTTTAAATGGTCACTGAAGTTTTTTTTGTGCTTTCTAGGTCCTTAAAATAGCGAAATCTATGTCAAAAATATCATTTTATGAGATTTGACCGGATCATCCGGTTAATATGGTTACATGGCCTGTCATCTCTCATATTAGTCAACAAAACACGTCTACTTGGCGGTACTCTTCAACCCTTTCTACATTTTAACTTGGATCATGGGGTTTCCTTGTGTTTTCAATTGCCACTCTCTTTCTTCCAAGCCTTTCCCCAACTTTTTACTGCATAAACACCGTCACACAATCGTTAAAATTCTGTATCAAGTAACAACTATTTATGCATAGAGTACAACTTTTATACATCATGAGATGTCTATCGAGGTATGAAGATGAGAGTAGCCGTTTGCTCTCTTCTGCTTGTCGCAAAAGGTAAGGCATGATCTTGTCAACAGGCCCAAATGGCAAATACTTGCTCACGTTAAACCCAACATTTCTCAACCCAAAACTCATTGCATCGGCCATTCCGTAAAGTGACGCAAACTCGAGCTTATCACCATCTTTAACAATCCCCAAATCACGAGAAAGATGGTATGTTCTTTGTTTTTCTCGGTCTGCTTCAATTCAAGTTCTTCACAACAAACTCAATTTCTATTCTTCATGATTCATCTCTGATTTTGATTTGTAAAATCCCAATATTATTCTTGATTCTTCTGTTCAAATCTGCAAAAATCATCGAGAAACAAGATCTAAGACTTGATGACCGGGTCTGAAAAATAAAAGGCGATAAAGTGTAGTTGTCGACAATGAAATATGAATCGATTTAAAGAATCCATTTTGAATCCAACCTGTGGCTTATCGATATTGCTTCATTTGTCGATTTATCGATTTTCAATCCAACATGTGGCTTATCGATTTTGAATCCAACCTGTGGTTGTCGACAATGAAATATGAATCGATTTAAAGAATCCATTTTGAATCGATTTTGAATCCAACATGTGGCTAATCGATATTGCTTCATTTTTCGATTTCAAGATGTTCTTAGTTGGAACGATCTTAAACGGTGGCGGTACTTTCAAGGTCGTAATCTATTCTGGATCTTCAATGACGTGATTATTTTGGTAAACTCGGAAGATAGGTTGATCATGCCTTCGCCTATGCGCTAAACTGATTTCAATCTACAAATGGTGGTAGATCCTTGACCGAAGTAAACGATGACAACAAAGAGATATTGTGGTTGAGGGGTTATGATGTGATTGGAGAAGGAAAGAAACGGTGCAGAAGAGATCAAAGGTTAATCGGCGGTGGCTTCAGATGGTTGTTGATTCTAAACACGTTGAAGGTCTTCGATTTGCGTGTTGGGTTTGATCTTCGCTGAAGGGTACAGAGTGAATGACGCATAGTGATCGGAAGAGAAAGAGCCATGACGGTTTATATGGATTCATAATTTTATTTTTTACAAATCTTATATTTAAATACACGTGGTAAATACATGGCTATCTCAAAGCCAAGTCAGCATGCACCCAATGTTTTTAACGGGTAAAAGCTGAAAAAATACATCCACTCCCCTTTTTAGCAGGTTAAGATCAAATTTAAGGACCTATAACACACAAAAAAAACTTCAGTGACCATTTAAAATAAATGGCTAAAGTTCGTTGGGTCATTATGACAATAACCCACTAAACTATAGTCCCTGAACCCATGTCATTTAGACACCCATACGATTACTTATAGATATACCAAGTTGATTGATGTTGTTGCTTAAGGTGTGACCCTATAAGATCATATATTATTGGCAAATATCATTCTAAAATGATTCTTGAGCATATAGATCCAACATTATAAGTGTAGATGGACCAGATGTAAGAGTTTGTTGAGAGAAACACATAGAGAGAGAGAGAGAGACTTCAAAACTAAGAAAATTCTCATAGTTAATAGTTGTCTCAGGAGGACCAAAAAGTCACTCAAAATCACTATTTACAACAAGTTTAGCAGGATCCACAAAGGAGAGAACATCACCTTTCGAGAATGAAAGTAGTATGAAGATGTTTATTGCCCCTCGTGCGTATCCATAATCAAAATCAATATCAAAGCTTTCTTCAACAACTCTAGTTTGTTAATTTAGAACACGATATGAAGTCAATTAGAAGAGTAACCAAGAAAGATTGATGCCTCAGATCGAGGTTCAAATTTTCTAAGGTAATCTTAGTTCTTTTTTTTTGACAAAGCATTTGCGATTAAAGATGTGGAAAAATTTGACATTTGGTTTTCGATTATTCAGGCTTTCATATGGAGTGCATTTTAGATGCTTGTTAATGATGCTTCTATTCTAGACAAGCCATGTAGTAAAAACAACTTCTGCCCAAAAATAGAGAGGCAAGTTGGCAAAGTTTAACATCTATCTAGCGGATTCAATTAATACTCTATTTATTCACTCGAAGACACGATTTTGTTATGGAGCAGAAAAGTTGTGCTTAATACCTTTTTGGGACAAGAAATTATTCCGAAGTTGCGTTTTTGAACTCAGTTCCATTGTCACTGTGAATCCTACAAACTTATACTTAGGCTTTCAACTCTGTTGACTTGATAAAGTTGATGAGGGTTTGAGCGGTTTTAGATTTTAGCATAAGAAAGAATACCCAAGTAAATCGAGTGTAATCGTATACTATAACAAGAATGTAGTTCTTGCAAGATAGGCTTTCTATGATTGATGGTCAACATATATCGATATGCAAAAACTGAAGGGGCTCATGGATGGAGGATTCATGGGTCAAAGGATGTCTCTTGTAACATTGCTTTCTATACTTATAAGTAGCACACAAATGCCTACTATCAAACTTCAGGAGTGGCATTCCCCTTGCCATCTCTCTTGTTACCAAATCATTCATGTAGAAAAAATTGAGATAGTCAAGTCTTCGATGTCAGAGCTAACTGACATCAGAGTCTGCCTTTGATAGGAGGCAGAGTTGAGTTTTTCTAGTGATTAGATTAATGTTTAAGGTATACGTGTTTCCATCTTTTTTTTAAATGATTAGACATTTTCTATATTATTGGTGAGGACATAGCTAAATTGGTCATTGTATTCTACCCAAAATATATCATCATAGAGTGTCCTACATTGAAAATATTATGCTTTTATCATGCATAATAAGCAAACTTTGGATGGTAAAGGTACCATTTGTTTGTACATCATAACCTTGGATGATTTAATTTGAACTGTTTCCTAAAGTAAGAAAGCCACCATTTTCACTATCTTATAGTCTCGCAAGTTGCAAGTACTCCAACCTACCAGTTATGTGCATGGAGCAAGTGCTATCTATAAACCTTCTCGGTCCAACTCCTTTTTGCACAGGGTCTACAAAATCAAGCTGATGATTTAGGAACCCAAACTAAGTTGGTGCTAGAGGCTTTGGTGACTATAATTGTTGGGATAGTAGAGAGTGAAGAAGCTTCGTGGAAAAGAGGCTTTAGTTCTTTTAGTTCAGTTGTGGGTTGTGGTTTTAGATTTGTTTTCCTTTTACCTTTTTTCCTATTGAGTGCGTTTTGTTGAGTCTTCAAGACTTTCCCCTTTCCATCCTCAAAGGGAAAAATACAAAAACTTAATGATCTCTCATTAATCCAAAAATTATATTTCACCATTTTTGCATTTTGAGTACATGTTTTGTCAGAGGAAGGTTGAAAGGAACTTTCTTATGAAATGTGCCCATCAGCTTCTTCTTTTAATCTAATGCATTGACCGGATGTTCGACAGTTCGAGTGACTTTGGTTGAGTCAACCTTCGTCAGAGCTTGCAGTTTGGGCAATCTAGGAAATTTGGTAAACGAAAGAACTGGTCATTGAGAACTAAGTTTCGTATACGAAGATTGAATTTGATTGTTATGAGAAGTTGGTTTCCTAAGGATTTCTTTAAAAGTGGATGGTTTTTTTGGTGCGACCTTGTTTTTCAACCTAGCAGGTGGTACATTGATGTTATTTTCTAATATGATACTAGAGTCAACTTTCCTAGTAAGAGTTATCTTAGCTTCAATTTTAGGAAGTTAAAAAATCTTAACACTTCAAGAAGGGTTTCCTTTCTTGAAGAGGTATTTTTTGTTTTTCTGTCCAAATGGTCTCTATCGAAGTTGGTGTTGTAAACGGAAGGGTGAAATTGATTTCCTATTGATATTGAATTAGACCATTGTCTTATCTCATATTTCCTAATCACAAACATCTTTAGGGGATCTATGTAGACAATTAATTATCCATAAAAATACATAAACTTAAACCTCACAATTATATTAAATTTTAACTTCATTAATCAATGAAACATATACATAAAAATAAATCATTTAAGTTTTTATATTTTGTTGGTTTTGTTTTCCAATTTTTATATAAATATTCCAAATCAAATATTTAAATTCGATATTTCAAAAATACCAAAAATCAAGACATCAACCCTTCAAATTTTCAATTTGATTTTTTCGCACATCATTCTTTAACCGCAATGAAAACTTAAATAAGGTACAGAATTCCTAAAATAAAGTCTAAAGTTCAAAACTTGACACGTTGGTAAATAATAATTCACTCATGATGGGAATCAAGGCTTTTTGAAATGTGTCATCCAAAAGTTATATACTTCACAATCAATGTTATAAAATTCATTTTTCGCACATCATTCTTTAACCGCAATGAAAACTTAAATAAGGTACGGAATTCCTAAAATAAAGTCTAGGTACGGAATTCCTAAAATAAAGTCTAAAGTTCAAAACTTGACACATTGGTAAATAATAATTCACTCATGATGGGAATCAAGGCTTTTTGAAATGTGTCATCCAAAAGTTATATACTTCACAATCAATGTTATAAAATTCGTTTAACGGTAGCTTGACGGTCGAGTTGGGTTCAAAAATTAATCGGAGACCCTAAATTATATAGACATTTATTTAAAAATAAATGAATATAACAAAATAACAAAGTATGATTCATTTTATTTTTAGATACACATCAAAGATTATATATTTGTATATTTTTTCATTCTATAATCATGATTTTTTTCAGTTTTCTTGACTTGTTAGACTGATATTTAACCAAAATTAAAAAATAATAAAAAAAGTAAAAAAGTAAAAAAAAAAAATAACCTTCAAATACCGTCAAAACCGATTTTGACCGATACTTAACCAAACCGCCAAACATAGCCATGTAAAAATTATCATAATAGATTACAAGCCGGCAAATGATTAATCAACCACAAGTACCGATTTTGATTTTAGCAACAGTATTCAAAATCTTTTACTACGCTTTTGTATTTATTATCTTTTGGGTTTTATATAAAAAGAACGAGTAAATTACAATTTTGGTCCCTGTGGTTTGCTCGGATTTTCAGTCTTGGTCATCCTTTTGGATTTCCACGGTGAGGGTCCCTAAACTACCAATTTTCTTACACTCTTGGTCCCTTGGGCAGGTAAAATGACTAATATACCCTTTTTATTTTCTTTTTCATTTTTTCTTTTGAAATATTATTATTTTGATAATTAAAAAAAAAGAAAAATTTGTCTTTGGAACAACTTCATTGCCGACTCGTCCTTTACATACGGGACCCGCCGCCGATCATCTCCATGGGGCTCATCCCAAGTGCACAATCTTTTTTGCATCTTGATATCCGTTTACTCCACTTGCGTCTCTTTACCTGTTCTGAACTCACATCTTCATTGGAACTACAACACCAACGACACCGTCGACTTGGCTTTCCGGTACACCAGAGCAACCAATTCTCAGTGGGTTGCTTGGGCGCTCAACCTCGGTAGGCCCGGCATGCTTGGGTCTCAAGCGCTTGTTGTTGTCACGAGTTCAAACGGATCGATTCAAGCTTACACTTCTACAGTAACCGATTACGGAAATAATCTACCACCGAGTCCGTTGAGTTTTGAAGTGCCGAGGATAACGGCGGAGAGTGCGGGCGGCGAGGTGGTGATTTACGCCACCATAGTGTTGCCTAGTGGAGGAACTGGGTTTAATTTTTAACCATCAGATTCTGGCCAACCGAACACCAAATCAGAGCACCTGCATCTCCATTTCGTTCAGGTTTTGTTCAATTCGATGGCTTCCGGTGCCAGAATGCTGAAGATCGAGAAATTGAGAGGGAAGGAGGGAGAAATTGGATCTGTATTGGGTCCCTTTGGGTTAGCGACTTGCAGCAGGAGGCAGAGGGATGAATGAGATAGTGAATCGGAGACACACATGGAAGCTAGCAGCAGGGTCGTCCCTTCCGAGGTAGATTTCTCCCGCCGGCGACGAATGAGATAGTGAATCGTCTTCCGCTGCAGGGGTTTTTCCGGGAGGCGATGTCGGCATCTAGTTTTTTGATGCTGCCATTGCACACTTCCAGAACAGAGCACCTGCATCTCGATTTCATTCGGGTTTCAATTCAATTCGATTACGTTTGCGATTTCATTCTGGTTTCAATTCACTTCCAAGTGTTTGCGTTTTTTCTTGCCAAGTGTTTGGTCTGCTCTTTATGGGTTGCGTTTTTGGAGTTCAAAATTTGGTGTGATCTTGTCATGATCTGTAATCTCGTTTCCGGCTAGTTAGTTCAATTTTTCCGTATTGTTTCCATCGGGAGAGAAAGGGAAGGGGGCGATTCTAAAATCAAATCAAAATCAAACTTGAGGAGCCAACCACCGATGTATGAAACCAAAGAAAAATAATCAAACTTGAGGATTCAATGAGCATACGAACCTGCAGATCCTCCTGTGACGCAATCCGTCGCACACGAACCTGCAGATCTTCCGGTGGCTCGTCTTCTACCTTCGTCACCGGAGAAGCATGCGGGAAACACTTTGTTTTCTTTTTTTTATTTTTTTTAATACTTTAATAAAGTTTACATTAAAAGAAAAATGAAAAAGAAATTATAAAAGGGCAGTTTGGTCATTTAACTTGGACGAGGGACCAAATGTGTAACCAAACAACCAGTTCAGAGACCTTAAGCGTGAAAAATCAAAAGAATGACCAATAGTGAAATTTCATGCAAACCACAGGGACCAAAATTGTAATTTACTCTAAAAAGAACTCATATCCAAGAAATGAAGCAGTCCACCACCACCACATCCATCCAGTGGACCCATGTAAAAATTCTAAGCCAATAAGAAATCCAGAATAGATTTTCAGCAACGAAAGTGGGGCCCATGGGGGAGAAGAACCTATACAATTCTTTAACCTACATCTGTATGGTGGCTAAATCAACCAGATTTTTCAAGCCACCGAGTATTTGTGGCTCTAGATGTCTCTTTAAACAAAAGGTTCTCAAATTTACACCAAACCCACAAAACCATCTCTTCACAAACACACCATAAACATCAGACAAACCCTCACAAACCCAGAAACACCTCCGAATCCTGCTTCACCAAAACAAGTAGATCCATTTCATGGCAACATCTTCAGTTACTGCAACTGGGTTTTCTTCTTCCTTCCATGGAAGTTGGGGAACTTCCATGGTTGGTGAAGATTATGCGATTATGGTTTCAAAAACCACACCCAACCAGGTTCGAATTGGGAAGCGGTTAAGATCTGGACCAATGATGGGAAACGTCAATGAAGGAAAAGGGCTTTTCGCACCGGTTGTTGTCGTCACTCGTAACATCGTTGGAAAGAAGCGATTTAATCAACTTCGAGGAAAAGCAATCGCTTTACACTCGCAGGTACCATACCCACATCTTAAAGATCGTTTCTTTGAATTATCCTATTGAAAATTAGTAGTTTTTTTCGTGCGTTTTTTAGAAAGATTTGCGTACTATCAATAGTATATAATACACATGAATCGATCTCACTTTTTTCAGGTAATCACAGAGTTTTGTAAATCGATAGGGGCAGATTCCAAACAACGACAAGGGTTGATTCGTTTGGCGAAGAAGAATGGTGAAAGACTAGGATTCCTAGCGTAGTAGTGTAAGTTCAAGATCAAAGAATTCATATTTCACGAGAAAGTTAAATTGTAACTTGATAGCATGTATTAAAGAACTTCCAGATGTATATACTTTTCTCATCTGGTTCCCATCAAACATATAAATTTAAATCAAATTCATGTATCTACACCGTATCCATTTCATATGTTGTAGGTTTAACATTGTGAGATCGCTATTGTCACATTGTCAATGTTAAAGTAAAAATTTAAAATTCTAATGGGAATGAATCTGTGGTTCTGATGTGAAGAACACTTTACCAAATATGGAAACTCAAAATCCTGACCATTATAAGAAACTTAATACAAAATGCTTCAATATCGTCGTGAAAGTCTGCTAAATGCAAATGTTGAAGCACAGAAATTGCTATATCCCTCGCAGTCTCACAACTTTACAACTTCACAACTATACGGTCAATGGAACATGTAGCAATAGTACTACATCGCTCTATATGCATTAGATTGATGTTTTCCCAACTTATGTTTTAGATATCTAATTCAGAAATAATTTCAAACTCGAAGACCAGTTTTGGAACTCGAAGAACAATTTCTAAACAAAGTTTTTCATATATTTGTTTATTGAAGTTATATAATAGTTTAGAACATGCTAAATTAGGTGTAAAATGGACTAAAGTAGTTTATTTAGGTTAAAGAAGAAGTTTGAAACTCTGAAGAACAAATTTTCATGCTTATTTTCGAAGATTTGTGATACCGATTTAAAATAGATAAGAACATCCTAAATTAGGTATAAAGTGGACTAGACTAGTTTATTTAGGTTTAAAAGGTTGTGTTGACTTGGTAAGACATGTTGAAGATGTCGTGAGGAATCCATTAACCCATGTCCAAATCCTGACACTGGTTAGCATCTGTAGTCATGGAGGTTCGCCTGCTGTGACTCCAATGTATGAGGCAAAGTCTCATGCTCGCAGCGGGGGAGTAGTCGGTGCGCGAAAGCTGACCCAAATATTCTCGTTAGGGAAGTTCCCTTTCCAAAAAAAAAAAGAGAACAATTTCACATATCTCATGGGTATTTGTTTTTTTAGATTTTGTAAAGTTGTTTGTTCCTACTAGAATTCATACTACATGCATAAAATTGAGTTGCCAACTAGTTTATGTGCCAAAGACCTAATGGTCCAGTGGCAAAGGTGTATGCCCGACCTCCTTGATGTATTGGTTCAAATCTCATTAGGGGATTAGGTGCTTTAGTTTAGGATAGGTGGTGTAATATTTGTCGGTTAAAAAAACTGGTTTATGTACTATATTGTTTTTCGAAACTCCTTTAAACATGTATATAACTTTTCAGTCCATGATTACATGTTTCATTATAGCATCATGGGATTCCATGCGGCACACTTGATTCTAAAATGTAGTAGTTTACTTGGAAAATGATACTCGGAAGTTGAGACTATACCGAGTTACCGACTCGTGTGGCTATACTTAGGCCCACAAATTCTAGCATGTGGATAAATCTCCCAAAAACATATGACTAATATGAGCAGTGGCGGAGCGAGGAATATGAATTTCAATACGAGGATACAAACATATTTAAAGTTCAAAATAGTATTTCAATTATAGCATTCCCTCAAGGCCTAAACTAATAAACAATGATTAAATGTATATTAAAAAGAATAAATTATAGTTTTGGTCATTGTAGTTTACAAGAGATTTCAGTTTTAGTCCAAGTTTTGAAAATTTTGCCCTTTTGTCTCTGTGGTTTTCAAAATCTTGCACTTATGGTCCCTATCCATGTTAAAAGACTATATTGCCCTTTTAATTTATTTTTTATTTTTTATTCTTATAATTAAAAAATACTAAATTTACCCACCCACCCTACCCCCTCTTCCGCCCCCCCCCCCCCCCTCTTAAACACAGACTAAAAAAAGCAATACCCCACCCTATCTTCTTCTTCCTCATTAACCTGTAACTCAAACTTATGTTTTCTCCTTTGTGGATCCTGCTCAACTTGTTGTAAATATTGATTTTGAGTGACATTTTGGTCCTCCTGAGACAACTATTAACTTTGAGAATTTTCTTAGTTTTGAAGTCTCTCTCTCTCTCTCTCTCTCTCTCTCTCTCAACAAACTTCTACTTCTGGTCCATCTACACTTATAGTGTTGGATCTATATGTTCAAGAATAATTTTAGAAAGTATATTGTTAATATGAATATTAATTAATATATTGAATATATATTTAATTATGAGATAATTGTTATTTTATGAAAATAATAAATCAAAAAGGGAATAAGCTAGTTATTATATCATATAGTATGATTTAATAAGTTATGTACAAGTTATTAGACACTTTGGTTTCCACTCAACTTTTTAGTTACATGAGAACTTCTAGTTTGTGAAACTAAATTATTTCTTCCTATTACACAACTCATGCTTCTAACATGTCATCAATTTGCATTTATTGGAGGTATGGGTCTTAGGTCTCTTATGTGGGTATATAAGGGAGTGTAAGACCAAAAACTAGTTAGTTTTTTCTCTCCTTCCTTGATGAACTCAAACTTATGTTTTCTCCTTTGTGGATCCTGCTCAACTTGTTGTAAATATTGATTTTGAGTGACATTTTGGTCCTCCTGAGACAACTATTAACTTTGAGAATTTTCTTAGTTTTGAAGTCTCTATCTCTCTCTCTCTCTCTCTCTCTCTCTCTCTCTCTCTCAACAAACTCTTACTTCTGGTCCATCTACACTTATAGTGTTGGATCTATATGTTCAAGAATCATTTTAGAATGTATATTGTTAATATGAATATATATTGTTAATATGAATATTAATTAATATATTGAATATATATTTAATTATGAGATAATTTTTATTTTATGAAAATAATAAATCAAAAAGGGAATAAGCTAGTTATTATATCATATAGTATGATTTAATAAGTTATGTACAAGTTATTAGACACTTTGGTTTCCACCCAACTTTTTAGTTACATGAGTACTTCTAGTTTGTGAAACTAAATTATTTCTTCCTATTACACAACTCATGCTTCTAACATGTCATCAATTTGCATTTATTGGAAGTATGGGTCTTAGATCTCTTATGTGGGTATATAAGGGAGTGTAAGACCAAAAACTAGTTAGTTTTTTCTCTCCTTCCTTGATGAAGCCGACGGTCCCCCCCCCACCCCACCCCTTCTTGCATTTCTTTTGAAGCTAGTTGCATGTATAAGTAGTGTAGAAGTGCTCCTCCTTTAGTGCTTAACTGTGTTAAACACGTAAAGGCTTAAGAAGTCATACATACAAAAGGGAACTAGCATTCCATTGTGTCTTACTCTTGTTGGTGGATACATTATAGAGGAACTCTCATTTGGGTTCTCTTGTCATCTTCATCAACTCCCCGAAACCAAGTTGGATCAAAGTATTCAACGGTTGTCTTCTTTACATCCTATGGCTGTCAAATAATATTTCTATATCATGTAATTGGATCCTCTTGGTGGTTTTGTTAAAATGGTATTAAAATAATAGTTATTTTAAAATCGATCCTGTTTGCCGTTTAACATTGTTTTATGCAAAAATATTGTTTTTATCTTCTTAAAACCCATCATATAGTGACATCAACCATATATATTAAATCTATGATTGAGGGGGAGATTCAAACATCTTATATACTCTAAGTATCAGTGGTCGAGTCAACCGTTGATGAAGTATAAAGGGAGCTTTTAACTTGTAATTCTTAGGGACCTCAAAATCAAAATAAAACTCAAATCCTAAACAACTTTCTAACTCTTGCTCATAATAAAGACTTAACAAGTTACTCTACCATCCAAGGGATCATAATTTAGAAATTCAAGAAATCCAGGGGAGCACCATGATGTATTGCAAGATATTGTTTCTACAACTACTACTGATCATCTAACTCCTAGATTACATATATGGACACGAGATCATCCGACCAACCAAGTTATTGGCAATCCCAATGTTGGTGTTCAAACTCGATTTGTTATTGGTTTATGTGCAACAACCCCTATGATTTGTAAATCTTCAATTTCCTTATTATTGCTATATACCATAGAAGGGTGTGTACGGATTGAAGCAAGCTCCTAGAGTCTGGTATGAGACATTGAATAAGTTTCTCCAAGGCTATGGATTCATCTTAGGAGTTTTCGATCCTACCTTCAATAGAAGATCTAACAAGAAACATCACATACTTGTTCAAATCTATGTTGATGGAATTATATTCAGATCTTCAGAAGAGACTATGGTAACTGCTTTTACAAAACTCATGGTGAGAAATTCTGTTGAGTATGAACCGTTAAATAAGCTTCTTTTGGGGACTTCAAGTCAAAGAGATAGAACAATTTTAAAATTGTTTAAAGAAGCACATATATAAAACCGTTTTGGTTTTCCTCAGTCTCATCTCGAAAATAAAAAACCATGTTACGAATTCTAACCATGACACGAGATCTTTTAGAATGACGTATAAACGAATTAGCTGTGTCATTTGTTTTTTATTCGAAGGGAAATTCAATGTCTCCGGAGCTTTCCATGTTGATAAACCCATCACATTTCCAATTAGCAAGCACACGAGCACATTTTTCCACTTTTCAAACTATCTTAGTTACAATAAATAATCAAATAAGCAACAGCAGAAATTATAACAATTATAACAATATGTATAACTTATAATGACTCACAACTTAGTTCTCTTTCCTAGTCCAACCGGTACGGTTCAAAATGTTGTCCATATGTTATTATTTCCATACCAATGTCATCTTTGGTATGATGTTCATGCACAATTTACATGTATAACATGTAAACATAACATTCACTTAATAAATGTAAACAAAAAGTCTTACATTTTCAAAATGACGAATATCTTCTTTCTCATCAATACCTTTCAAAATCTCCTCCATTATAGTTATTCCGAATACACAGACAACTAAGAAAAATTGTGTAAAGATTATAACAAATGTGATTTAAAGTAACATGTTTAAAAAAGTTACTTGTTTTATTTTAGTTGTAGCTTTCAGCCATTGAACCTTAACTTCATTGCCAGCCTTCGACATTGGAACTTCATCCTCATAAAGAGACTGCACATCATCCTGTATAATAGTCAATTCACATCTAAAGAAAGAAAAACATAAAACAAAGAACTATTAGTAACGCTCAAAAGAATATTCATTCGAAGTAACAGGTTAAAGAAGCTTATTTTTATATACATCGACAGGATCTTCCAGTACGACAATCTGAAAAGAATATTCATTCGAAGTAACAGGTTAAAGAAGCTTATTTTTATATACATCGATAGGATCTTCCAGTACGACAAGCTGATTATGATTTAAATCTAACATTGTTGAAAACATTAACCTGTTGATAATGAGGTCCCAATTTATAAGGCGAAAGACAACAGTTACTGTTATGAATAATTATATCGACAATAAAATAAAAATAATACGATAAAGAAATAAATGTGGACACAAGGATTTAACGTGGAAAAACCCTAACGGGAAAAAACCACAGGCACAACCGATGATAATCACTATATGAGAAAAATGAGGAGGTTACAAGATTTGGAACTGAAAAATATATATCTCTCTTTTCTTTAATACACAGAGCCTCACAATATATATCTATGTATATATATATCACTCTTGTATTTGGATGTGTGATCTGATTGCAAATAATCATCCCTATATATAGGGATGAATCAGCCAAACAATTTTGAAAAATTTGTGCGCCGAAATTGCCGCAATTGAAGAATTTGTTGAAGCATAGAGTCGTCGTTCAAAAGCAACGTGCACAAATTCAATTTGAATTTTATGTTGATTACTATTCATGTGGGGCCCACATGAATTATTTGTTTTTCTTTGCTTTTCAAGTCAATCATTCACAATAAGTTTTGACTCTTTTATGCTATCTCAGAATTTTAAAAGATCAGATTATGATAGTTGTGTTTATTTTAAGTCAGTCAATGGTTCATCAATATATCTGCTTCTTTATGTTGATGATATGTTGATTGCTGCAAAACATAAACTAGAGATAGCAAAACTGAAAGCACAACTAAGCAAAGAGTTTGAAATGACGGACATAGGTCCAGCCAAGAAAATTCTTGGTATGGAAATTACTCGTAACAGACAGCATGGAAAACTATACCTAAATCAAAAGAGGTATATTGAGAAAGTTCTTCAAAGATTCAACATGCATAAAGCCAAGCCAGTGAGTACTCCGTTAGCTGCACATTTCAAACTGTCTTCAGCATATTGTCCAAAGACAGATGATGAAATTAACAACATGGCGAAAGTTCCATATTCTAGTGCAGTTGGTTCTCTAATGTATGCCATGGTATGTTCTCGCCCTGATTTATCTCACGCTTTAAGTGTTGTTAGCAGATATATGGCTAACCCAGGAAAAGAGCATTGGAAAGCTGTTCAATGGATTCTTAGATATTTATGCGGTACTTCAAATGCATGTTTACAATTTGGAAGTTCTGGTGAAGGACTGGTGGGCTATGTAGATTCTGATTATGCTGAAGATTTAGATAAAAGAAGATCTTTGACAGGTTATGTCTTTACCATTGGTGGATGTGCTGTGAGTTGGAAGGCAAGTCTACAGAACACCGTCGCCTTATCCACAACTGAAGCAGAGTATATGGCAATTTCTGAAGCTTGCAAAGAAGCTATTTGGTTAAGAAATTTATACGGTGAACTTTGTGGAGACACATCTCCCACAAAGATTTTTTGTGACAGTCAAAGTGCTATTTATCTCACAAAAGATCAAATGTTTCATGAGAGAACGAAACATATTGATGTACGTTGTCACTTTATTCGAGATGTTATTTCCAAAGGTGATATTCAAGTTCAAAAGATTAGCACTCATGACAATCCGGCGGATATGATGATGAAGCCGGTTCCAGCAACTAAGTTTGAGCTTTGCTCAAGCTTGGTTGGTATGACAATCTAATTCCAAGGATTGTCGGCACACGATGATTTTATAATGAGAAGTTCTACAAGTGTAAATTCGTCTCAAGGTGGAGTTGTTTGATTACTTATTGCTTTTAAAGTCAAGGTGGAGATTGTGAATGATTGACTTGAAAAGCAAAGAAAAACAAATAATTCATGTGGGCCCCACATGAATATTAATCAACATAAAATTCAAATTGAATTTGTGCACGTTGCTTTTGAACGACGACTCTATGCTTCAACAAATTCTTCAATTGCGGCAATTTCGGCGCACGAATTTTTCAAAATTGTTTGGCTGATTCATCCCTATATATAGGGATGATTATTTGCAATCAGATCACACATCCAAATACAAGAGTGATATATATATATATATATATATATATATATATATATATATATATACATAGATATATATTGTGAGGCTCTGTGTATTAAAGAAAAGAGAGATATATATTTTTCAGTTCCAAATCTTGTAACCTCCTCATTTTTCTCATATAGTGATTATCATCGGTTGTGTCCGTGGTTTTTTCCTGTAAGGGTTTTTCCACGTTAAATCCTTGTGTCCACATTTATTTCTTTATCGTATTATTTTTATTTTATTGTCGATATAATTAATCATAACCGTTACCATAGGCATCAATGGAAATCGGGATTGTAGCAACGAATGCGGATGAAGAATATGCGACTGTGTTTGAGAACTATACACCTAAAGTTATAACTTCTTTTACAATTGAAGAGTTTCGAATATGCGAGCTCCAAGTTATTATGGTGATTTTAAAGAGTTCATTAGTTAAATTCACGTGTGTCCAACTTTATTTTGAATGACAAATCTATCATACTCCTACTCCTAAACTACTCATGGATCCACCTATGTCTCTTGTGAGACTCGAACTCTCAACCTCAAAGAAAGAGGGTGATGCATTTACCACTTGACCAAGAGGCCATTGGCGTATCCAACTTAATTGATGTAACAAAACAATCGGGTCAAAAATTTTGGTTATCGAGTTAGGTTGTCAATAATATCATCTAAGACGATTATATTTTTAACACCAAATATTACACAAAATTTTAAAAAGTATAATCAATGTCTTATAATTGTTCACAACGAGTTTTCATTTTTACAAAAACAACATATATATATATATATATATATATATATATATATATATATATATATATATATATATATATATATATATATATATATATATATATATATATATATATATAAGTTTATTGTTATTAATATCATCTAACACTTTTTTTACTATGCATGACATTAGGAAATCATTCATAAATCGATCACTCATTTTGTTGTGTAAATATTTCTTAATTAACTTCATTACTCAAATCAACTATAAATGTTTCACCAAGTAAAATCAATGCTAATTTTAATAGTAGATATATTATCGGATATCAAAGACTTACAAACAGTTATCACATCTTTTATCTATATCTATATATCTTATAAAAGAAGCATATTTCTAAGCACCACATTCATTTAAAACTTACATGTCTTTTTATATTTCCAATGACTTTTCAAATTCCTTTTTATAATGCTTACTAATTGCTTTATTATAACCATATTTTATAATCATCTAAACTATGTGTATATTCAATAAAGACTATCAATAAGTTTTGTTCTTGCAAGTCTAATAAAAAACTATTAATACTTAAATTTGATCGAAATAAATGGTTTTTACAAAATACATAGTAAATTATATATAATTAATACTTAAATCTGATCAAATTAAATAGTGTTTACAAAATACTTAATAAATCATATTATAATTATCTTCTAGCAAATGGAGTTTGCTAATATGTAAGTACACTTTACAATTACTTATATATTATAATTATTAATAGAGGTATTTTTCCTTCAATTTTTTTAAAGATAACTTTTCAAATTCTTTTCAATAACAATATCAATGTTAGTTCATAATCATAAATGATACGCTATGCAATTATCACGGTCAAAACTGTAATCGCGGTAATCGACCGATATTTAATTTTGCGGTTCTCGCGGTGGTATAGCGGTGATATAGCGGCTTTTAGTAATATGTATAAATTATGTAGAATTTATATATTATACTATTAGTAGTAGAATTAATATGTAATCGCGGTGGTATAGCGGTGGTATATCGGTGGTATTGCGGTTTTCGCGGTGGTATTGCGGTTCTCGCGGTGGTATATCGGTGGTATTGCGGTTTTCACGCTAAATAGCAGCGCAAATAGCGGAAACGCGATAACTAACCGCTAAAATAAATCGCTATTATAAAGACTAGCGCGAACCGCGATACCGACGCTATACCGGCGCTATACAGGCGCGATTAACTGCCCAGATGATACGATAAAGTTATATATTATAATGATATTAAGACATCAATCATGATAATTCATTTTAAATAAACATTAGTTTTTAATTGTTTAAAGTTGATGATGAAACATTATTTTAATTTTATTTTATACTTAATTTTTAAAATTAAATGTACGTAAAAACATGAATTTAGTATGCTTATCAAATCAATACAAATATTATCATTAATTTTTAATTGTAAATATTATGACAAAGTTAGATATTATAATGATATTATGACATCAATTAAGGTAGTTTATTTTAGTTAAATATTAGTATTTAGTTATTTAAGTGTTGACGATAAAAATATATTTTTAATTTTATTTTATATCTAGAATGTAAAATTAGTTGAACCAGTACATGACAGTCATGACAGTCTGAAGCTTTATAATAATTTAACATTAGCTGGCTCTAAGTTTGGATCATAATTATTTTCTTAAATGTCTACCCTATTAAAATATAGGTTTATCAATATGTATATTATTATTTTGCATTTAAATTAATTAATGCTTTCTAAAACTTTAGTATATAGTCGTTTTTTAAATATTAATTCTTTAATGTTTTGTTATAAGAAACATTTTTGTCTCTTTAACTATTACAATTCAAAAGCCTTTTTAAATCATTATATTTAATTCATCATTTGAAAGATTTTTAGTTAAATTTATCGCAAAAAAATCCGTATTTTAAAATTAATAATTTGTCTATCAACATTCAAGAACTAATTTAGTTGAAGTTGAAAAAATCTACGATATTTTTTATTTTTCATTGTTTTAAGTATCATAAATATCAGTTAACCATATTAAGTTAAAAATATCATTTTAATTGTATACGATTATATATATATATATATATATATATATATATATATATATATATATATATATATATATATATATATATATATATATATATATATATATATATATATATTTATATTTATATATATTGTTATATATATTGTTATATAAACTTATTAATATTCCAATTATCTTTGAGTATATTCTAAATATGTTTGAAACAATTATTACTAAAATTGACATAGGAAACCTCGACAGAAAAACTGTGTTAAAGAATACTAGAATAGTAAGACACCACTTTTTTATGTTGGAAATGGTGTTGAGTCGACATTTTTGCACCAAAAATTATATAAGGGTTGGTGATGTCTTTGTAATTTCAAAATAATATTACAACTTTTCTATCAAAGCTTTAGTTATACATTGTGTGTACTTTTCTTTTAAATTTTAATCAAGACTTGTCTAGCTTCTGATACCTCATTACCGAAGAAAAACTTGGAAGTTTCAACCAACGTCTTTGAAACTTCCCAAATCCATGGATTCTTAATCTCGATCGTATCCTCTTAATCTTTTTCTTCAAATTCCATCTTTTCATAAGAACCGTACATCTCGTAAACTTGATCAGTTTCTTCACACGTGCACGTCCTACATCAAGATTTAAATAAACCAATGAAACTTAGTCAACGATCAATGGTTTGACCGTTCGTTAACAAATACCTTTGACTTTCTCAATTGGGCGATCTTCTTTCGTGCTCGTTTGTTGCAGGGCCTGCAAATTTCAACATAACCGATTACACAAATATGTAGAAAAGATTGAAAGATTATAATCGAGGTAATTTTTTTAGTTTTTACCTCAACGAAGCTATCCAAACGGCTTCTCATTCTTCGTTGCACAAAGCCTTTAGTGCACTGTTTCAGAATCGTATCAATTATCGCCATTAACGTCTTCAAATCTATATGTTTATCTTCGAAAGATAATTCTGATATTACCTTTACATGATACTTTACCAAGGCATTGAAGTTGAGAAGGTTCCATACGGTCTTGTCCAGTTTCTTTCCTTCAACATGTCGTGCCGTGATTTCTGTGAAGATCAAGCGAATTCGTAGTTTAGAAAGTAGTTTTCTTGTGAGATTGTGTGATCGAAGATGTGTAAATCGAGTTTTGTTGATACCAAATGAGACGAATCCTCCATTCGTGCTCAGATCTTGAATAGATTCTCCTCTTAACTCCGCCGGTGGAATAGGCGACCAGTAGCATGCCGGTGCCCGAGCACACCCTCCTGAACTTCCGACATTCACGAGCTCCTGTGAAACGAACTCAAAACCCCGAAACAAAGAGATGAATTCCAACAGTAACTAACGGAATTCGAACCTGAAAGAAGGCCTTCGCTATAACCACATCGGATTCCTCTTTAAACCGAATCGGGAAAACTGCTGTCAACTTTTCCGGCTGTCAAACACATGAATCAGAATTCTAGATTCAAAATGCGAATCCACGCAATTGCGTTTCGAGATTTGTACCTAAACCCTAGAATTACCTGTTTAACGACGTAGAAAGGCTCTCGAGGATGGTACACAAGTTTGATCGGCTTGTATGTCCCCTGAGTTATCTCCTCTTCGTTGACGCTCCTCAACAATTCTCTTAGCTGAGAGCTCAGTATTACAGCGTGCACCGATGAAATCTCGGTAATTATCTTCGCCGCATCTAGATCACAAAACGAGCGGTTCTAGGGTTTTTACTGTGACAAAACGAGCGATTGTAGTAGCATAATTTACCTTTCTTCCGTGGAATGTTAGTGAAAGTAAGCTTGAGAGTCAGCTGGTATCCTGATCGTGGTGGTTCAACGATCTCGACAACTTCAGGGCAAATTCCCTTTACGGTTTCCAAGGTGTAACGAGGAAGCTCACCGGAGATTGAGTAGCCGGTTGACAGAAGAGGGGTCGAGACGGACATGTAAGCACAATGTGGTTCTGAAGCATCCGACTGATAAAAAGATAAACTTCATATTAAAAAGATGAAAAATTAGGGGTAATTTTTTATTTAGATAATGGTAGGGCATTTGTGTCTTTTTGCATTGTACAAACACATTACAAAATTTGGTGTCATTTCACGTGTCATTGTTATAGTAAAGTCAAATACATGTCAAACACGGTACAAGTTAATGATTTTTTTTTACCTGAACATGGTATTGCAATGATCCGAGTTCGTGTAAGTGGTGTTCGACTGCTGGAGGTTTATCAGCGCTGTCATGAAAACAAAAACAATTGGGTTTTTTTATCTTTTTAGAACGGTTAACACATATACATGCAATAATCAACTTCTGATATTGTTAGATCATAGACCTTTTGGTGATTATTTATTGTGATTAGTTTCTAATTTTTATAAAACCGACATTAAGGACCTACGTTTATCCGATTTGCGCATGCTTTTAGTGCACCACCATGACTAGAAAATCCACATGGAAAACACTTAAATTTGTCTGCCAAACAACCAAAGGTATCTAGCCCTACACGAAGCCCGAAACAACATACTAACTCGATAACTTTTGAATCAAGTTAAAACTACGATAAAAGTTACAGGCAGCCCACAACTTAAACTGACTTGTCAATCCATGTGTAACTTTGATAAACAATCATTAATCATGATGTTTATAAGTTTTACATATTTCTTAATGGGTTCATGAAAACACGTATGAAAGAATACGATGATAGTATTACCGATATAGTTGGAGCAAAATGTGCTTCAATGCCGGTGAAGCCCTCTCAAAAAAGGCCATTCTTGTGGTTGTTTTCATATTGTTGTGTGTAGATGTATGTTATGGAAGTGTTCTTAAGCTGTGGTGTGAAAAATGAGGAATGTAGCATGTTTATTTTACAGTTGAGTAATCGGGAGTTTGAGTGAAAATGAAGTCCTTACTGTAATCATGTTTGGTGACCTTTGAAGCAATATATACTGTCTCTATCTTGTATCAACTTTAGTGCACTATCTTGAGGGGTGGGTGGTGGGCACATATCACAACTAATGGAACATTCATTGTTGACATATTAGAAATTGTAACAGGCATGTGTTACATTTTTCAAAACAAATTGAGTAGCTACTATTAACTTTTTTATATATCAACGAAAGAATTAATGACAAACATGGGGTAAAGTAAAATAGTTCAATTCATGATAAATTAGGACGATCAATATACAAAAGATGTTGATGGACTAGACATTATAGCGAACAATGAAACAACTTATGATGGTCTAAGCCCAAATCTTCATTTATGTCTCTGAATTTAGTATTAAAATTGACAATATTTATTTATTTCTGTTTTAAAGGTAATCATGTGAGATCGTTCGTTTTTGTCAATCATCTTGTAGTTTTCATTTAGAATGGTGGATTTTTAGATGAACCTTTTAAAATTAGAACCATGATTTTAAGGGTCCTTCTTTATAAGTTTGAAGACTAGCGGAATGATATAACAAATTTTCTATAAAGTGTACTTACATATGTTATTGTCACTTTTCATGTATGGGCTATGGATCTTAATTTTTCTTAGTTGCACGTATCAAAGTAGTTTGTAAGAGTTTTAAGATTCCCCTCGTTTAGGTTTATGTTGCTTTTGTATAAAGACGTGAATGGCAGCTAAGACCTTTTGTTTATCTGCATGTGGGACGTCTTAGGTTAAGACCCGTGCGAAATGGAAACTTAAATTGGTCGTCAAGATGTCCTCTTTCGTAACAAGTGTATAGCACACATGATGTGCATTGTGTTTTCCTATTTCATCCAAGATCCATGTGATTAAAGATTGAGAATAAATCCAACAGGTTGTATACCAGATTAAAATAATTTTTAGTAATCCAACAGGTCTCTGTGGTTTGCATAATATAATATTTTTTAGATCCAACTATTAAAAAATTGATATGATTAGTCCTTATGGTTTCCAGATCTTGTACTAATAGTCTTTGATCCATATAAAAAGATCATCTTACTTTTTCATATATATATATATATATATATATATATATATATATATATATATATATATATATATATATATATATATATATATATATATATATATATATATATATATATATATATATATATATATATATATATATTATCATTTATATATTTCATAATACAAAATAGGAACCCCCTCCTGCCACCACTGTACCTCTATGTGTGTATGTGTGTGTGTGTGTGTGTCTGTGTGTCTGTGTCTGTGTCTGTGTCTGTGTCTGTGTCTGTGTCTGTGTCTGTGTCTGTGTCTGTGTCTGTGTCTGTGTCTGTACATTACACATCAAGAACGCAAATTTCACCATTTCAACATAAAATCATGGCATATCACGAATGAGAAAAATCAAACATAACCACATTCCATTTCTGGATTTCACATGATTTAAAGAACATAAACTCATCAAATTTTGAGTATCAATTCAAACAATATATCATAAAATCCACAAACATCAAAACCAGTAATATGCATAACATCAAGCATAACTGACTCTAAGATTTTCAGTGTCAAACATCAAAGCAAATTTCCATATCAAAATTTAAGATAAGAAAACATTTGGAAAAACATAAACACGAGCTCATTCATCTGATTTCTCAAGTGTAAACATAACTAAGAATGCATATCTCATTTATTAACATTGTATATTTTATGACATTACAAGAAACACTTCCAAGTGAGTTTAAACACTTGAAGATTTAAGCAGAAAATAATAAAGAAACAAAAACTTAAGAAATATTTAATAGTAGTAGTTAGGGATTTTCTTAAATTTTGTCTAGTGAGTTTGAGGCTATTATCTGATGGTTCTTGACACTGTTCAGTGAGCTTAAAAGATGAAGGAGGTGATGGATCTTGAACTTGTAACACCAAATATGAAGATTTGAATAAGGTTTTATGGGATTTTTTCTTGATGAAAACGAGAACAACTGAGATTGGGTAAAATAGACACACAAAAAATCTGATTTTTGCAAGGTTTAGGTGTTCTTCAAATAAGATGCTTGAATGATGAAGATATAAAGGAGATGTGACGAAGATTTGAATGTTCCTTGAATAGCAAGTGTGAGGGATGTAAGGATACAAAAAAAATCTAAAATTTTGAAATGATGTATGTCATTGGCTAGGATGTGGTCGGTTGTTTGTGTGAGTGTGTGTGTGTGTGTGTGTGTGCATGTATATTAATATGTATGAGAGAGAGAGAGAGATGGAGAGATAAAGAGAGTGAGAGAGAAAAAAAAAGAAAGAGAATGGGGTGGGGTGGGGGTTATTATTATTACATATAAAAAGATAAGAAGAAATAGAATATATATATATATATATATATATATATATATATATATATATATATATATATATATATATATATAAGGAAAGGTAAAAAGTCTTTTGATATGAACCATGGACCTCGAGTGCAAGATATGGAAACCACAGGGACCTGTCATATGTGCAAACAATATGGACCAAAAGTGTAATTTACTCTTTCTTAATTTGAGTCAATTTGGATTTCTTATAGATTAACCATTTCGACAAATGGACAAAAAACACAAATCTAGGCAATTAAAGATGCAAAAAAAATAAGAACACAAAACTTGATCAGGGTAATCAAGCTACCTATACTGCAGAACTAAAGAGATTTTACCAATAACCTTCAATACAAAGTTTTGAACCCACATTAGAGTTATGGTCAATGACATATATTTATAGAGAGTGTTTGACCTAAAAAACACTTCCTGGACAGAAACTCGTGTATTTATGACATCACTGACATAGATTGGCTCATGCCCGTACGAGTTGTTAGGGATTAAGAACTTCGACAAGCATACACAAACACAATTATCTAGGAAATTGGAGACTTGAAAACAAGCTAAGAACACAAGGATTTCACTTGATCAAAGCTACGTCCACTACAGAACTAGAGAAAATTTCTTAATAAGATTCAATATAGATTTTTGCACACATATTAGGGTTACATTCAATGAGATGAATTTATAGAGAGCATTTAACCTAAAAAAATTCATGCATAGAAACCCATGCGCCTATGACATCACTGACATAGATTGGCATATATTCGTACCAAACTTGTTCTCCAAGTTTCTAAGTGAGACTAGGTTCAAAACTAGAAATGCTTCTGCCACATCAAAGGTTAAAGATGGAGATACAACGAAGTCAAAGCTTCCTACTCAAGGGTTCGCATATTTTGCTCCTATAGCCTCACTTCCTTTCTTAATAGCGGCTTTGTTATATCTGAATACCAAGGTTGCACTCCGATCTTCGGTTATTGCCTCACCACTGGAGCTTCTATGTTGAAACTTTGCTTTCTTTGTGGAACCAAGACTTCTGTCTTTTGGTAATAACGAGGCTTCGCCTATATCCTCATCTAAGACTCTGTTTCTGACCAAAGTCTCTCCTCGTAACTTTGCCCTTTCGATCATAGTCCACATCTCAATAGGATTGGCACCAAGCACTTTTTGCCTATTTTTATAGTTACATAGTTAATATTACATATAATTACAATAGCATATTACTACAACGATAATTTAGGAATAAGACAATTTTAAGATATTATATGCATTCAAATACACTTTATGCAACTTAGGCTCATTCCATTAAGTAGAACTGTTTCCTCTACAACTCAAAATGTTGGGTTTACTCATTTGACATTGACCATCTCTATAGGTAGATATAATTGTGTGATCATTTCATTTACAACATTTATAATTATGTATATGTTTGTGTAATGGGCCATATAGATGTTAGGCTCATTTTCATCCATCATTTTAGTTTTTTTTTCTTTATATGTTTTCTTTGAATACTGTACAAACATTTGATCAGTTAATTGGTTTGCATATATCAGTGGGAACTATTAAGCAAAGTGTGGAACCTAAATCCGAACCGGAGAATTCCAGATAACCGAAGAGAATTAGCTGTCCAAAGCAACCAGAAACAGAGGCGAAGTAAAGTCAGTACTGTTGAGGTCTGCGCCTCGGACAAATCCTTAGCCCTCGGTCAATAAAGGTCTTCACTCCAGTCAGACTAGTCGTAGCGGATTGACAGTGGAAGAAGATATCACGAGTCGGTGCATCTCACCCACTATGACAACAGTGCTTCTTCAGTTGATCAACAGAATTGGGTTGGAAATAGAGACATCTGGATCAGCTGGACTGAGAAAAGTCATGCCTCGTCTGGATCAGCAGATGTATCCTTGGTTGGGCATGCAAAGAAGGTAATCCAAGATAGACAGCAGGATTAGACCGAGAAGGTTATCGATCCAAAAATTTGTGATACAGAGTGAACTCCATCAGAATGAAAGAACCATGTCAGGAGAAGTTAATCATCAGTATCTTATGCAAACTGCAGTTCACCGTGACTGTAGTAGCTTCGGCTACAGACACATGAGTGAAAGCATTAGTAGAAGAAAAATGTAAGACCGCATTATCCTCTTACCAAAGTTCAGTTCAGACCGGAGAGTTTCATCATGAGAAGAGTTGGCCTCTGACCGAATGTTTGTCGTGTAGAATCATAGCCAGACAGTTACACAGTCTCGTCTGGGGGCACGTTACTCAACCGCAGTCCAAGGAGGGGTCGCGCAACCGAAGGAAGAGTCCTCAGTTGTACCATGGTTTAGTGTTGTGACACCGGCTGTCAGAATACATTGGGAACACGCGAGGGCACAATATCAAAGTGTTAGGGCAGCATAGGAAGCATGGTTTAGACGCTTCTCAAACTAAAGCGACTAGGTGCTCAGGCCTAGTTTGACATTTTCCACCCAAGACCTTGTGTGTTCAGCTTTCCATATCTTACTTATATACATCTCATTATCCTTCACTCGGATAACATGTCAAAATATTAAAAGTGGTAGATATACAATGTTCAGGTTGTGAAGATAGTCTTAGTTTCTCTCTTGTAAAACATTGAAGTTCGTCAATGAAATTCTCTCGGTTCTCACATTGGACGTAGCTTGACTCATTTTCAAGTGAACCAATTTGTATCCTTGTGTTTCTCAGTTAATTCTTCATATTTCTCTCAAGTATAGATAGTTGTGAGGCTGACCGTTTGTTTGAAGTTCTTAGTCGTGGGATCGATCGGTACCTAGACGAGTAGAAGAGTTGTGTGCCGATCCCAGATCCCAACAGGAAGATGTGTATTTGAGGGTCTTTCCATGTCATATTATTGGGAGTCGGAGTTAGGATGACAATTGGATGGCTATGGGGCGGAATTGATCAAATATGGGGCAAAGGTTAAGGCAATCTAACGGAAAGTGTAGCACCACAAAATGGACAAGGTCACGTTAGATATCAAGTTAAAAGTTGTGTTGACCTTGGGAAAACTATTAAAAATGGGCAGAGTTATTCACATACTTTTATCATCTAGAAGAAATAATTACAAATTATCAAAACAATGAAGATTAATTTCAACATCAAAATAATCTTTAATTCTTATTTTGTAAGCACACCTAATTATAATTTTTGTTTGTTGGTGTATACTTTATGGTGGCTTAGTCGCCTTTAGTGACTAAATTATCAATGTTGACATTGAGTTTGATTCAATCATATGATTTTGTTTGGATATTGTATTGTCATATTGGTTTTTGTACATTTTTATTTATGTGATGTTGGTTTTATGTACTCATTATCATTGTTTAGTCCAAAGTGATTGATTTTGTTTAGATTTGATATATGAAATGCTAGTTGATTGTTGGGATTCATAATTGTTACACCAACTGACTTAGGTAGGAAACAATACAATGAGTTTTATGAAAGATGTTAATGTTTGTTTGTATTATGAAATCATATAGTACAATTGTATATCCTCAAGAGTTACAAAAGGTTGACTATTAATTGTCTCATCAATCCACATAGGTAAGAAACAATACAATTAATTATTTGAAAAAATGGTAATGCTTGTATTATGAAATCATATGATTTAGTTGAAAATCCTTAAGGGTAGACAGAGTCGATGAAATTTGGCATCGGTTTGGAAGGCGGACACACCAGCAACCCAAATCTGGGTGGTGCAAGTTTGCATAAGATGAGTGCTTTGTGGGTTAGTGAGGGTTGGTGAAGCCGTATTCATCAAGCTTTTTTGTAAAAAAATACCAAAAAAATATTTTGTTTCTCCATCCCTATAAATACCTCATCTACCACTTCAAAAATCACACATTCCCTCTTCACTCTTTTTATCATATTCACTATTTCTATATTCTCATTATTCTTCTTTTATCCAACTTTCAATTTATTTTTAAAATTGAAATATCTTCTTTTGATACATCCGATTCGTATATACAAAAAATCGTTGATGAACCTGCCGTGTATTCATCGTCATCTAAAGCATCAAATTACGACAATGTTAGGAAACAGTTGTTGAAGTTGTAGTTGCAGTATTTGCATATACTGCAAGTTCAAGCATACGTCATTCAAGAACTTATCTCCAAAGAGATCAGGATACTGTAGAGAAACAACTGATCCTAGATTACTTTGTTCATTATTCAAAGTTTGGGGATGTTAACTTTGGAAATAGATTATGGATGAATAGAAGATTGTTTATGCGTATTGTTGAGGATATGGAAACAAACTTTACATATTTTCAAACAAATTTTGATGCAAAAATGCAAAAAAAGTTTCACTTCATTGCAGTACTTGAATATGCCAGAACGAACTTCACGTGAAAGCCTCTACAACTTCTGCTATGGTGTTATTAAGTTGTATGGAGTCGAAATAATGCGCAAACCAACATCCAACTATATTCAACTTTTGTACGTTGCACATGAATCAGTCATGGATTTTATGGTAATGATGTGTAGCATTTGTTGTATACATTGGGATTAGAGGAGTTGTCTGACGGCATTGCGATGCTAGTATATGAGAGGTGATCACAAGTACCTGACATTGATACTTAAGCAGTTGAGTCACAAGATTTGTGGATATGAAATTCATATTTTGGTGTCTCCAGTGGCAACAATGACCTAAATGTACTTTAATCACCACTATTTAACGACACACTACTTGAAAAAAACACCAAAATGTTCATTTGTTTTGAACAGGGAAGAATACAAGCATGGGTACTATCTTGCAGATAGGATATAATCAAACTGAGCCACTTTTGTCAAATCATTTTCACATCTAGTTATCCCATAAAAGAAGTCTCAAGATGGTCAGAAGCAACAAGAAAGGATGCAGAACGGGTGTTTGGTATACTAAAACAAAGATGGGCCATAATCAGATAGCTTGCACGGTCTACGGATCTTGATTAGTGTAAAGATATAATATACACTTGTCTTATATTACGTAAGATGATCCTGAAGCATGAAGGTGCTACTATATGTCTGATACATGATATCGATCTCCCCACTTTGATAAAAGTTAATGAGGATATGATTCTGGAATTACGATACACATGAATTCACCAATGACTTCTATCAAATCTTGTAGATCACATAGAGCATACTCATATACCTTCTTGGACTGATGGTTTAAATGGGTTCTCGTATTTAGGTTTTAAGTTCTCGTATTTAAGTTTTGAATTCGCATTTGTAGTTGTGTGCCTTTCTTACTGACATGTTATTTTTACTTTTATTTTATTTAGTACAATTTAAGTAGTTAATATTCCAAATTAATTATTATTATTATTATTTTAATTTTATTTACAACATTTTAAATTAGTTGGTATTTTAATAAATGTTATTTTTTATTTTTAGTTTTTATTTATTTATTTGAAAAGGTTGATGTGACATTGTGGGTTGGGAGGGTTTGGAAAGATGGGTTTCTGGTGTGTGAGTTTATGAAAGATAGAAGTGAAATGAGAAAAAAAAAAGTTGATCTAACAGGAGGGTTGGGAGAGATGGAGTCCTCCCGCCTTAAGAGTTACAAGAGGAATGGTAGAGCGTTTATATTATGTCTAATGAATTTTAATTATAAATCTCAGGTGCTTATTTGATAATCACATAACAAATTAGACTTAATTAAAGAACTTTTAATTGAGTAATTCAGTAAAACACATTGTTAAGAGCTAAGGGTGTTCACGATATGGTGTGGAGCGATTTAGAATCAATAGCACAAACCACATCGTATATACGGTTTGATATTTTTTTGGAAACCACAAACTATACCACGAGAGCTCAAAATCGTATTATATGGTGTGGTTTGATGCATGAGGTCTGTAGGATTTTCTATGGTTTGAAGATCATCTCTAATTATCACCATGCCAATAATTGTTTATATAAAAAAAAATTCTACTTGATACATACAAATAAATTAAAGGAATTATTCCAAATCTTAGAAATTTGTTGAAATGTTGGTATCTCAATCTTAATAATTTGTATTCTTGATTTAAGTGTTGCAATATTTTTGTTGATAATATATCATGTTTGATTTATGATAAAATTCTAGCTTGTCTTTTATTTTAATTTTTAATCACTATTATTGATATAATATTATATGTATCTTGGATGTATAAACTTTTAATTTCCATGTGCAAATTGTTTTTTGAAGACCGGATAATCAATCACTTACGGTGACAAAACGTCACATTATTGTTTATTTATATAAGTTACTAATTCACTAAAGGCCAATGACATTGTAGCCCAGTGATGTTTTCGTATATGGTCTAAAAGGTCCTTAAAGTATTTTTTGGATTTATAAGAGATTAAAGTTGTATTTAACATGTCTAAAAAGGAATACAACCTATTAAAGTCGGTTCCCTTGCTTACATGTCTAAAAAGAGAATACGACCAAAGCACATTCGACTTTGATCTCCATCTTCTACCCCCTTTCACCCATTTGTGTCCTTCCAAAAACCAAAATTCTCCCATTAAAATCCCTAATTCCTACATGTAGAAACACAATCAGGATTCAGAAGGATCGATTTTTGCGAGATGGGTTGTGGGATTGCCTTCTTCCCCTTAACAATTACCTTTTTAGTAGCTCTAATCACATACAACATCATCATTTCCGCCAATGCTCCACTCAGGCAAGAACTCCCAGGCTTTTCACAAACGGTTCTCTTTGTTGACCTGATAATCAAGATGTAGAGAACAGAAAATCAGCTTTGACCAACAAGAAGAGAATTTTTCATACTGCGGTTACTGCATTTGATTCTGTTTATAACACATGGCAGACTAGGGTCATGTACTATTGGTTTAAGAAGATGAAGAAAATTGGTGGAGTAAATTGAGAAATGGGCGTATTCACGAGGATCTTACATTCTGGAAAAGCTGATCAGTTTATGGATGAGATCCCGACTTTTGTTGCGCAGCCACTTCCAGCCGGTACAGTTCAGGTATAATTGCTGCAATGATCATATGATATATGATGCATTCTATTGTATGTTGTATGCATGTTGTATGCATAACAGAGAATGAGATGCACAGGCGTAGAGTGTAAGACCCATTTTCATTTTGAGATGCTTACTAAGGTAAGTAGAGTTATTACTTTACAAATTAGTATGATTCTATCTTTGAGTTATTTAGAGTTGTATGGCAATCTTTTATGATTACCTTTGAGTTATGAGTTGTTTGATTTGTGAGAAGAGGTTAAAACCTTTCTTATGTACTAATATTAGTGTAATTAAGATTAGTTAAGTTGATGTATGAAGTTGGGTAATTAGAAACTCATTTGGAAGAAGTTTTAGTCTTAAAAATGCCAAAATAGGATACACGGGTCGTGTAAGGGATTGTTAAGGACTGTTTTGGGCATTCAGTAGCTGACACGGGCCGTGTTCTGTTAACACGAGCCATGTTTTTCTGCAGAAAAATTTAGAAAGCATACAATAGGATGAACACGGGCCGTGTTACGCGTGCAGATCCCTTTAAATGTGCAGCAAACCCATTTCGAGGAAAAACATTTCATTTTCGATTTTGGGAGCTTCAAATGGTGATTTTGAGTGAAATGAAGCCTGGAGGTTCATGGGGAAACATATAGAAGCATGAATCTAACCCCATAAACGTGTTCTTGCTTCCTAATTCGTCAAGGTGAGTATCTCTCGGTTTTGGGGGTTTTAAACCCTAGTTTTCAATCTTCATGATTTTGCTATATATTGTTATATATGTTGTTAGTAGGTTGTTAGTAGATGCCTTTAGAGTAATTAGTGTGATTATTGTCGAGTTTCTACAGTTGAATGAGTAGAACCATGGATTTGGAAGTTTCGGTAAATATAGAGTTGATATTTACCGTTTGTACTCCTTTTTCCTTCTATATTTACCGTTTGTACTCCTTTTTCCTTCTTTTGATTTATACATCTTTTGAGTTAGATGTTGTTGAGATGATCGTGGATGTTTGAGAATTGATTCATACTGTGATGATATAATTGAGTCTAGTGAACAGGAGCCCGGTACGTGTAACTTGGGGATTTCATATGCTAAGTTGATATTAGACTAAGTGGTAGAGTGATATTGTTATTATGGATAATGAATGATTAGTTGAGTATAAACACTGATTAATAGAGAAGAGTAGATGCTAGCATGACTGAGGTAATGAGTTCTTGCATTTGATTATTATAACAATGAAAAACGTTGTAAATGAGTTCATATATGATTGTACTATGTTGTGGTTACTGTTGTAACCTTTGATTGAGTAAACTGTTACAAGTATGTAACAGTGGTCGAGTCAAAAATACATATTGATTGTATAATTAGAGTAAATGTTGATATGGTTGTGTTATATAGTTTCGTGTGGAATGGTATCGCCATGAGGATTATTGAGTTTAGTAGATTTTTAAAAAAATGAGTATATGTGAAATGGAAATCGAGTTTACGAGTATTACTGATTGTAGTACTTATGATTAAGTTGATGTTGCTAACAATTAGCTAGTGTTTGTAAAACTAATATGTTTGCAGGTTCCTAGTTAAGAGAAGAAGGGTCTTGCTAATGAGAATAGCAAGAGAGGAAGTTGAGGATGCTTATTGAGAAAGGTTCGTGAAATATGATTGAGATTACTCACTAAGCTTTATAAGCTTACACTTGAGTGTTATGTTGTTTTGTAGGTATTTGTAGCTGTGATAGGGGAAGGCATGTGATGAAGAATGATGGACATGTTTAGAGCCTGTCCTTTAGGTGTGTTAGAATTATTTGTAATGCTTGGTTAAAATTTGTAAGGACCTTTTGTGTAATTATTTGTGATGATAACATCTTGATCCGTGGTTTGAGTATAAGTATACCCACTTTGATGTATAATTGTTTGAAAAATTTTGGGTGTATTTCGTATGAGAAACCGGGTGTTACATAGAGACATGAGGTTTGGGGTTCGACATCTAGGTTTAGGGTTTCATTGAATTAGATGAGTAAGGTGGTGGTGGTGGGTTTTTTTTTTCTAGAGAGATTTTGGATTGTGTTAGGGAGAGTGCAGTTTGGTGATTCATAGTCGTGCTGATTTTCCACTCCCAATTCCAGCATCGATCGCAGCTTCTGTTTTGTTGTTGTTAGGTTTCCGTTGATTTTCCTTCTATTCAGTTAGAATTGGTAATTGGCTGCCAGGGTGGATGACAAGTGGGATTATGGTGGACGACAAATGGGATTATAATGACACGTAAGCAAGAGAACCGACTTTAATATGTTGTATTCCCTTTTTAGACAGGTTAAACGCAATTTTAATCTCTTATAAAGCCAAAACAAAAATACTTTAATGACCTTTTAGACCATATACGAAAACATCAATGGGCTACAACATCATTTTGTCTTCACTAAACACTACGTCAATGTGTAATCACATTCATTCTTAACAAGCCAACCACTCGATAAATTAATATTGTCTAGATATGATTTTTTTAATATGGTTTAACAATATTATAGACGATAAACTCTATCACAAGAACCGCATTATGCGATATAGTATATTACGGTACGTATTGTTTGTAAAGTTTTATAAACGCCCCTAGTTAGAGCATTTTAATAAGTTTGGTCGACATAAAAAGTGTTTAAGAAATAATTGCACCAATCACTCTTAAGATAGACATTGTGTCACTCGATTACTTTTATATATTCTTTTCTTTAATCTAGTTATCGCTTTTACCAATTTCAACCCCCTCCTTTATTATTTTATCTCTATTTAATAAAGCATGCCAAATTTGGCATACGTTACTTTTTAAATCAAGTCCCCGCGAATAGATGTTATCTCTTGATACTATATTATTTCAACACATAAATTGCCCAAAATATGTTTTATTGTTTGTTATTTCATCAGCCAACAATAGTCACACTTGCAATGAACGTCATGGTCCGAGTAATGTGCAAATACTTTCATGTGGGGGCTTTGGTTTAAAAAAAACATAATGAGAAATTGTATTTATTTCTAACTTTTATTTTTACACATCCTTCTATCCATGTGAAATTATAACAAGTGTCAAATTTAATAAAATTAATAATATATTAAGACACATGTCACAATTTAACATAAGTAGAAAGATAAGTAAATATGAAGACATACAATTTCTCAAACATAATTCATCAGCCTTTCATACGATCTACTCGACTTTTTTTTTCGTATCAATGACTATTATGGTATTGGCTTTCATACATAAAACTTTCTTCTTTTTATCATTACAATTTTGATTTATATTATTATAAGTTTTTTGCCAATTAATTTACCGACAAGTTTTTTAAGTTACAATAAAGTCAAGAACTAAAAAACAACGACATGGTGTTCTTTTAACATTTGTTCAATCTTTGACTTCATCTATGTCCTAGTCTTTGGCTTGGCTAGTCTCCTCTTGGCCTGTACCATTTTAAACCACGCAAATATAACTTAGAGTAAATTACAGTTTAGGTTCCTGTGGTTGACAGTTTTTTACAGTTTAAGTCATTCTTTTGAAATCTCACGTTTTTGGTCCTGTAGTGAGCAAAAACTTGCAAAGATGGTCTCTCCTGGGGTTACCGTTTGTTTTGTTCCGTTAATAGCTAGTAAAAAGACCATAATGCCCCTCTTTTTGTTCCTTTATTATATTTGTTATTTTCTTAAGTTCAGGGACTAAAAATGCAATTTACAGAAACCCCTAATTCTTCGTGAAGAAGAGAAACGTGAGGCCGATGCCAAATGCCTCCATCAAAATCAGAATCAAAACGATTTGAATTCGTCTGACCCTAATTCGGCGCTGGTTCGTCTTCAAATCTGAATCTCCGTCAGACAAATGGTGGCGAGACCAAGGTAGGACCCTCGCAAAGGGGGTCGACGGGCAACTCTGGCGAGACCAACTCCGAGTCGGAAACGATCGTGTGGACCAACCGCATCCATTTCTTCAATCAATTTCTGTTCGAGAGAATTTAGTAACCTGCAATCAAGATGAGCGACATCACGAGGTGGGAGATAAGTCCATGTGGTTACTTTTTGAATCCATTCGTTGTCTTCCAGATTCTCTTCACGATCTCGAACATTTGAAACTATTATACGATTCCATACTTCGTGACCGAAAGCTACCAGGTCCGGCATGGAAACGTCAAAATGTGTGATACCATGAAATTCCAAGCAAGCTCTGTTCCCAGAGGTCTAAGAGTCAAGAACTGAAACAGAGGATTGCTTTAGGGAAACAGGGAATAGATTACCATGCTTTAATCGAGTTGAGAAGAGGTTGTTTTCAAACGTATGAAGGCGAATTTTTCAGAGCTGTGTGATGAGGATAAGATCCTGGTATGCATACTTATTAATCACAATTGTCCATGGATTTGTGGGTTACGGACGAACATTTGTAATCTGCAGTATAATTTCTTTATATTATACAAAATTTCTAGCTTTTTCCTGATTGCATTGTTTATCTAGGTGAAGAGTTGTAACCGCTTAATTTCTTCAGTTTATCTGGATTTGTGGGTTACGGACGAACATTTGTAATCGCTTAATTTCTTCAGTTTTTCACTTGCACCCAAAAAATTGATGAACAAAACGGAGGCAAATTAGAACGAACACAAAACAGCTAACAAAATCAAATTGGAATTAAACATATTTACGAGTATATGCTTCTTATTGATTTGATTTACGCATTTGTTCAAAATTTGAATTTGATGCGACGGAATGCAGAGAATGGGCCGAGGTGTAAGTTGTGGCGGAGGCCAGAGTTCGTTAGGTTACTTGTTGGGGGTGTTCCTGGAGAGACCGACGACAACGTTCAGCCGCGACCGGAAAACCCCACCGATGCTGTTCCAACCACCGAGCGTCCCAAGGATTCTCCAGAACCTTCTAATGCCAACAAGGGCAATTTAGTCATTTCATCTAAACCTAACAGAATAAACTTGACGGTAACAGCCTGAAGGACCAACAGTGCAATAAATTGTCCACCACAGAGACCAAGAACGTGAGATTTCAAAAGAATGACTTGGAGTGTAAAAATATGTCAACCACAGGGACCAAAATTGTAATTTACTCTATAACTTATATTTTTAACTTTTATGAAATCTCTTTCATTCTAATTTGTCGTATTAACAAGTAATTCAAACAAATTAGAGTCTTTTAATACGTTTTTTATTATGAATCGATTGGCTTCATATTCGATCATCTTTTAGCAATGTAGCTAGAAAACAAAAGCTCCCAAAAACCTAACAAAACTCATGGCGGGACATGCGATGATAACGAGATTAACGACCTCAAACTTTCCATTTTAGTAAATCAAATCTCAGCCGTTGAATGCTGATCATCTAGACCCACTCCTATATTTCCCTTTTGTTTTTCACCCATTTTTTTATTTAAATAAAAAATCATTATTTCCCTTTTAATGGAGATCGAAGTAAACGACTAAACGTACAGCTCCATACACTCTCTCCCCCAATTCCTTCATTCTGATCTCTAGGGTTTCTGTAAAATCTCTCAATTCCTCTTTTAGAATCCCCCATTCTCGATTCTAACTTGTTTGTATGTTTATTTATCCATGAACCCTAGATTCTTTTCCTCTTTTAAGCTTCATACTTTCCGGGTTTGATTGAAACTGTCAAAATTTCATCTTGTTGTTGATATCTGTTAAGACTTCATTGATATTGCCGTTTTGGGTACAATTTGATTCGAATGATTCAGGGTTTCTTCAATGCTTTCTTCCTCGATAATTTGGCGTTGACCTTTTGAGTTATCATGGCTGACTGATTCTTCACCGTCAATTTTGCAACATACTCTAGTTTCAGGGGTGAAATCTTGAGTTTTTATATTCCAGCAACTCGATTCGAAGGATTTACTGATGATTTGGGAGTTTTTTGGAGTTGAATTGAAGTTTTGTTAGTTTGCGATTGGGCATACATTCATTACATATTGTTTATATGTAAATGGATGAATCCGGAGTTGAATCGAAGCTCATGGCAAACGGAAATCAAGAACACGGCGAAATGAATGGGGGAAAAGTAGAAGAAGATGAAGAAGATGAAACGAAGAAACTTTTATTGCCGAAAAAAGGTGGATTATCCAAAAAATCAGGGAATAAACACCGAAAAGTTCAGTGGAATGATAGACATGGATATGATCTTACAGAAGTCTTGGAATATCAACCAAGGTAAACGAATCTGTTCATATAAAGTGCCATTCTTGAATTTGATTAAAATTTTCATAGTTAGATCTTCTTAAGCCATATTGTTCTTGATCATGTGATTTAGTATTAAATATATGATTTGTGTTTAATCGATTCTTTGATAAAAAAAAAATCGACTTTGTTTCTTGATGCAGTGAGGCTAGTGATTCTGAAGATGATGATTCGGATGCTTGCATATGTAACATAATGTAGACTTACACACACACACCAATCGTGGCTGTATAACATTCGGCTAATCTTCTAAAGATTGTGTCGAATTAAAGAGTTGTTAATCGAATTATGAAATTTATTGATGTATTTGATATGTGGAGCAAAAATATTGTCTCCTTGACTTGGAGTTTGGATATGGAAAATTGGCATCAATATTTTGATTTTCTCTTTTTTTATTACGGTGTTTGATTATGCATCTTGTTAGAAAACGGTTAATGTTATGGTCCTTATGGAATGTGAACAAATTTTTTTCAATTTATTCGTTTAAGTAATCAAAGTTCTAAAGGTAATGTTATTGTCACTAAACAATAATTTGTGGTTTCATTTGGCCATAGTGACCCATGACTCCTATATCAGGTTAAATAGGCTTTTATGCTTATGTGACGCCTGACGTTACATTGACAAATTTTCATCACATTATGAACGTCATATAGGCGTCAAAATTGGTTTTACTATAATAAGGTACGATGGTCAAATGAAACCGAAAATTGTTTTTTAGTAGTGATAGAAATTGCTTTAAAACGTTTGTAACTTAGATTGTGAATTTGAAAAGTTGTAGCCATTCTATTTTATTAAGCATTTTCAATATAAAAGAATGATAATTGAGAAAAAGGAAGAGATGTGGTGGTCGAAATGATAAATCTATAAGACTATAAGTACTATTAAATTTAGTGCAATCTCATGGTTTTTGTCGAGTTTTATTTATAAAACCGTCTTAATGGTTGGTTTCGGATTTTCTCTAAGAAAGAAATTAGGGTATGTTTGGTAGAGGGAAATAAAAGGAGAGAAATGAAAATGCCCTAAAATCTCTTGTTTGGTTGATACTAAAAGTAGAGAGAAAAGGAAATAAATGAATTCTATTTCCATCAGATTGATTCTCTATTAATTATAGAGAAAATGTGGGAAAAGGAAAACCCAATTCTCGGATAAAAAAAGCGGAGAAATAATTGAAGGCCGACTTCGAACCCTACACGGTGCATCCAACAATTTTTTTTCTTCTTCTGCCTCTAGCTATTTGCGATCTTTGTAGCCTTACACGCGTAGCTTCTACGATGTTGCATCTATGTAAAATAATGTCAAAGTGGAACATACAAAGTAGTATCAAAATGGAAACATGTAAGCGCTTTAATCGAAGTGGGCTCAATATCTCCTAATTATCAACATCTTTCATAAATTGAGGATAAAAAATAACAGAATTTTTGTTGGTAATTTGAGCAAAAACATGATGAGCGGAAGGTGTCGTCAAGCTCTAAAAACACACACAATGAGATATGTATAATCATATAACGATGCCAAAATTTTTTACTTATAATTTGTTTTCCATTAAATGAATCTTTAATATCTATACTACCTAAAATCGAATAACAAAACGTAAGGCATGCAACTAGATCGTACATGATTTTCATATTTCTTAATTACGAATATTAAATTTGATTTTTTTGCACTGTCATTATTGGACATAGGTTTTAAATAATATGGTTTTCATATTTCTTTATGTCTGGACTATTTGTAAATTATTCTTTTGTATTATAATTATGTTTTTCAATACAAGATATGCGTATAACATATGTTGGACATGGAATAAACATGGTAAAAAATCTCATTTCTATTTTATTTTTTTAACACAACCAAACAAGAGAAATGATTCTCAACAACATTGCTCTCGTGAATTCTTTATTTTACCAAACAGTAGAATTAATTCTCTTTCTCACCTTAATTCTCTTTCTCTGCATTTCCATTCTCTGTTACAATTTCATTTCTCTATACCAAATTGAAAATGCCATAATTTAAATTATAAACTCAAATGTTATAAAGATCTTTTAGTTTTTTGTCGGCGGAATACTTATTGTGCTTTTCTTCTAAATTTTTAATTGTTGGCTTCACTTTTGTCAACGAAATATGAAATTCGAAGTGATTGTATTTATTAGTTATTAAATATTATAAAGAAAATATTAAAATTGTTTTACGTGCAAAGTGAAAAGATATTTAGGTTGCTTTGACTATTGTATTTGTTGATTATTAAAATAATCAAGATTTGTCAAAAATTAAAAAGAGGGGGGGGGGGGGGGGGGGTTGATGTAATTATTGCGTTTTAAAGCAGGTGAATATACATTAGAAATCTTAATGGATCAAAAGTTATCCAAAGTGTATCTATAATGCAAAGCCATTGTAAATCATTAATTCATTATATTAAAAAATTATCATGATTATTAAATATAGGTTTTGTATATAGATCTATTTAATTATAATAAAACTGTTTTGTGGGTCAAGGTGAGACCAGGCGAATTAAATTTTGTTTTAGTCTATTGTTGAGATTCATGCATTATCCGTCTTTTATGGTATGATAATATGTTTGTAGGTGTGTCTACTATCAAAGGGTTTTTTAGGCTTTATTGTATGGTGTTCAATACCAGCGGTATCATCTTATGTGGTCTTTAATGTCGATGGCATCCTAACCGTGCATTGGAGGCATGGCATGGATTTGATTTTCAACGGCGTCCTCATGCCGTTTTTTTCTCTCTTCTTTCTCTCTTCTTTCACTCTTGATTTTAATCGGCATCCTCATCCCTTTGTCTCTTTTCCTTCTCTTTTTTTTCCAAAAGCATCTAATATGGCATGGGTGTATGGTTGCCATCAACAACCACACCCTTTAGCGTTAGAGTGATTCTGTACTTACTCCCTCTCATAAATTAGGGTGCTCTTGTATGTATTTATTTTACTTATTAAAGTTACTTCATGCATTTTCTTTTAATATATTATTTTATTATTTTGTTGTTTTTTATTTCATATATCGTTCTTTGATTTGTTTTTTATTTTTTATTGTTTACTTTTTTGTCTATTATATTATTATTAGATTATTAGTTTTATTAATGTTATTCTTATTATTATCATTTGATAAAATTTTACAATTAGTCAATGCGATTTACAAAAAATCACACATCTAATCATTCATTTTTAATTGCTAATTTTTACGATTGGTCAATGTGAATTACAAAGAATCGTGTATTTAGTCGTTTATTCTAAATCTGCAGGTTTACGATTGATGTCTTTTATTATTATTATTATTATTATTATTATTATTATTATTATTTGACAAAACTTTACAACCGGTCAATTACTTGTTTTATTTTTTAGCTGTTCTCGGTTATCTCAATTGAATTTGGTTGGAAAAATACAAGGAAATGTTTGTATCATTATGGACTAACATAATTTTACACTTCCACAACCATACTAGTAAAAGGGTTGAAAGTCAACATTCCAAGTAAAAAAAATACTTGGATTCAAATCATTCTAAGTTAGATAGGTTTTTTTTTACCATATTCAACATACAATTGAATCACAATACACGACCATAAAAGTCAATATTGAAAAAATTAAATTTATTATAAAGCATGGACACAATATATGCCATTTCAAAAAGTTTTTGGTTTTCGTTTCAAGTCATGCTTTAGAAAAAAATAGGACAAGAATTAGATCGACATGACACCAAAAGAATAACTAACGACGACTGTTGATGCCAACTACATCATAGTCAATATTGTAATTTATTCCAATACATGTCAATCAATACCTTTGGAGTCAATTGATAATTTTTGGAGGATCATTGATTTAAACACAGTATTGCCAACTACCGATGATGATGAACTGTGTTGTGAAGGTGAAGTGGAACTTCAAAAAAAATTTGATTAGCAGTCTATTTATGGAAAGGCTAGATATTTGAAACTACTAAAGGGCATTTTGCACCATGATCAACTCTAGTTGCTGATTTCGTTGTTCGTTGAAATACTCATGGACGTCCACGGTGGAGTACAAAACAGGCTTATCCAAAGGCTCTGGTTCCGCCAACTCAATATCCACCAACTGAAGATCCTCATAGATGTAGTTTTTCTAGGTATACACCAGATTATATAGGGTTTAATTCTTTTGATTTAAACCAAGTACCGGAGAGGCACAACACATATTCGTTCCAAAAACCTTCAATGTTCAACTCATTCTTCAACCAGGAACAAGCTATACGTAACTCACACTACAACCAAGATGAAATGATACATAACTCATATTGCAACCAAGAACAACCAAAGCATTATTCAAATCCACTTATGAATGAAATTGCATATGAATTTCATCCATACGTCTGGTACATAGATTATATTCTGAGAAATGGAAATTGTGGATTCCGAGCAATAGTCGTTGCTCTCGGTTATGGAAAAGAGTTTTGGCGTACAATTCGGTTTGATTTATACAATGAGTTATTAGAGCTCCTTGAAGAATACACATTGATATATGAAGACTATTTCAACCGCATAGGTCATTCCTTAAATTATTTGGACACCGATTTTCATTGTAAACAAGCATGGTGCAATTGTTCATTGTCTATGCAAACAAGGTTCGTCGACGTACTTCCCACTAAGGCTTGGACCACAAGACATGCCAAATCATCCCTTTATTGTTTTTTCCCTTGTTCACGGTAATCATTATGCGAATGTTGATTTACAAGGAATATATACAATGCCTACTCTTTTGCAATTATGGAGTCACCACATATCACAACGTTTTTCTAGATGATAAATCATATATAAGGCTCCATTGAATGTCTACATTCCACCAAAACACTCACACAATTATTGTTATATCCTAAAAGTTATTGTATTTGATAGTTATTAAAAAAATTACATTTATAAATAAAATATATTATTTGAGATGTTTCCAATTCAATTTCAGATTTTTCTTGGTTAATTATTTCTGATTTAATATTTTCCTCATCACTTGATACATAATCCTCCACCACAACCTCATAATCGGGTGGTGTAGGTTTATGTACATTAATGTCAAATGATTCATCACTACACGATATAGTTACCTCATCTCCTTGCATAGTATATGAATGATCGTGCGATGGTTGTTGTTTTAGTTGCTCCACCATTTGTTCCAATTGATTTTCAAGCATTGAAATTGCTTTGGAGTTGTTTTGCTCTTGTTTGAAGCCTTCCTTCAACAATTCCATCTTTAGAACCAACTTCTTGTCAAGTGACGACTCATGTGATCTTCCTTGATTTGGTAGAAAATAGGATGACCCATTATGTTGATTTAGGTCTAAATTGTGGTTCCCCAGCCAATAATTATCGTATGGATTTTGTTGTTGCTGTGGACTATAAAAGTCATAATAACAATGATCCATCGCGAGATAATCACTCATTGTTCTTCCTTCATCCATGATACAAACTACAATGGGGAGGAGTTACCAAAATTGCTAGTGTGCAAGAAAAACCTATGAGAATCTGAAAAGACAAACAAAAGTAAACGTGTAAAGTAGAACAAAAATGACTCAAAACATAACTAAGTTGCTAAGCACAATAGCTCCCCGGAAACGGCGCCAAAATTTGATCGCAATCGATGATGCAATTAAAAATAAACCTTAAAAGCACTAACTATCTAGGGTAAGGAAGGGTCGAATCCACGGGGATCTTATGGTTAACAACTAGTTCTAACAAATTTAAAGGAAAGTAATTCAGAAAGAATGTTTGCAAAGGGTTTATTCAATAAAAAGGAAAAGTGGTCGCTCACAGTTTCAGTTTTGATTTCAAAAAGATGTATTGCATCAGAGTTTACTACTTTTGCATTCATTCAGGTCACATATGCATAACCGTACTAGTAATGATTAAATCTGGGATCAAATTATGTAAAATTCGCACCCTCCGTCCTACACACCACTATGGATGATTTGATACGGTGGGGAAGATCACAATAGAGTTGTCTTACATTTAATCAATCAACAATTTAGGAACAAGTAATGGAAAACAGGTCATATGATTAAAAAATAGACAATCGAACTACTGTGTTTATGAATCTAAAAGGTTCAAATACAAATACAATACTGGAAAAGAAACAAAACCTACTCCCGGTTTCCATCACGGGATGATTTAGCTACTCATTGCTGGTGATGATGCAAACAGTATGTTAATGATGACGGACATGTCTGGATCTTCAAAACTTCAAGAACTGTGGCTTGATCTTGATGAAAAAGAGGTTGAATCTGGATTAAGGATTGTTTGGAGGTGTTTTGGAGATGTTTTGGAGATGTTTAGGGACTTGGAAAATTGTGCAAAACCCTTTGGAATTCGTCAGGAAGTGTTCATATCTTGATTTGGAAGTGGTTGAATTAGAATTAGGAATGAATTAGAAGTGTTTGGGTGATGTTTGGAACCATAGAAAAGCTCCCAAAACCTCTAAAAGTCGACCCAAAAGCTTCCAAATCGATAGGTATAAGCCCCATTAAATAGAGTAGCTAGGGCAAACAGTTGCGGCAGCGTCCTACCCAGAGTCTGGGACGCTTCCTGGGATGCTAAGAGTTTTTCGTCAAACAACATTCCACAAAGAGACGTAGGTAAAACGTTGGGGGTTCTGGGCTAGCGTCTGGGACGCTGACAGGCATCTTTCAGCTCTTAGCTCTGACTTTCTCATGTTCTGTTGACCTGCCTGACCCCGATGTCCTACATAGCGTTTGGGATGCTTCCTGGGACGCTGGCACACCTTTTCAGCTTCCAGATATTCGTTTGATGTGTGGTTTTCACCCGAATCTCCCGTTTTTAATTCCTGCACATATTTGCTTAAATCTATCAAATGTATGGTCATTCTTGATTAAACTAAGGTTAATTTATCTTGATTTAACACAATTTATTTTAAACGAGAATGGCCCGGTCTGTAACACCCCAATCCTTAAGATAAAAGTTTTCAACCATATTTACATTACAAAATGAGGTTTAACAAAAACCATTACATCATTCAAAACACTGTTCGGGGTAATACAACTAAGTTACATTACCATAGTTTAAACATACCGTAAAATATAGGTCCCACTATCGAAGTCTTCTAGTCCTTCCAAAATCCTCTATGCTTAATCACCTGGAAACATAACATTTCCAAAACAAACAAAGATATGTAAGACATAAAGTCTTGTGAGTAATGTGGAAGCAAATAATAAACATAAGAAATGAATTGATAACTGTATTCTTCTTATCCTTTTTAATTTCGGAACAAGACTTTTTGCTTTTCATTTCTATATGAGGAAATTCTCATAATTAACCTCCTTTCACAGAATAGAACTAGTCCATTTGTAAGGGCATGCTAAACTCGTCTCCCTTCGTGGTAAAGAACTAATCTAACCACAAGGGCGTGCTAATGGATCTCCCTTAATGGAAGATCACCACTTCGCGAAGGGAGGTACCATCCCAGTGGCGTATTATGACCCCCTTCAAGCGGGTAAGGTCCTAGTCCGGACAACTCTTTAAAATACTTAACTCTATATCTCATATTCATTCTACTATTATCTTATAAAGATATTACTCTTGACTATCATGCAAATATATAAAAATATCATCATTCTAATACAAACTTATCTTTAACTTCATAGCTTTGAATTTTAGATGATACTTCATAATAAATAAAGAAAAGTTATTTGCTATGTACCACAATAAATATACACATACTCACCTTAGATCTTGTAAGGAATGTCTAAGTATTCAACACCTCTTTTCCCTTCCCTTGTTTCTCTATTGCTTGATCCGCACCTATACAAATTGTTTGTATTATGATATATACTTGTATTTTCATGATTTCATACCGTATTAAACATATACTAAAGATTAGGGGATCAAACTACTCGATTAAGGTCATAATGTAAGTGAATTATACAAGTCCAGGTCACACGGGTCGTGTAGAAATCACACGGGTCGTGTTGGACTTCCAGACCTTACTGTTGGATTTCACACGGGTCGTGTAGAAATTACACGGGTCGTGTAGAACTTACAGACTCTCTTTTTGCTTGACTGTCCAAATCCACACGGCCCGTGCCAGAATCACACGGGTCGTGTAACGCTGCAGACTCTAATTCTAATTTCCTGCACAACTTCTAATCTTTGATATGTTTGGTTCCAGCTCAAAACCCATTCAATTGAAGGTTAAAACATGGTATTTAGAACATTTCTAAACCTCTTATACAACACTTATTACTCCATAAACATTAGAATCAAATCAATCCTCTCAACTTCTGAATTTCGTTTCCCAACTACTCAATTCAACCTAAATGGATCTACTAGCTTTAAAAGATGAAGTTTTAACCTTAATTAACTTGGAGATCACAAAATCACACTTGATTCTTCAATTCTTGCCTCACTCCTTCAGGATCTTCAAAGTCTCGATCTTTCTTTCTTCTGGTGAAGGAAATTCACGACTCAAATAGAGAGAAATAGAAGTTTCTCTCTATTTATACTTCCATAGTTTACCTAAATGACTATTTGGTCCTTCTAATCCCATTTTGTTCACTTTTGATCCAAAACTTCTAACATCTCCTTTAAAGTTTCTATTTCTTACACTCTTGCCACAAACACATAATATTATTATGCAAAAGATCATTCATAGGGTCAAAAGACCAAAATACCCTTATTTACAACATTCTACTATAAAGATTCAAATATAGCAACTAAGTATTACATTATATTTCTACTTACTTGATATATATTTCCGGGTTTTCACACGGTCAGTACACTAAAACCCTACTTGTCAAACATGTAATATCTTCTTATCCTTCCCACCATCAAATTTTCTCTTCTTGTCTTTAGATGCCTTTGTTATCCCTACCTTACAACCCCTCACAAACTTGCTCCTCGAACGTCGCCTTGTATCTTTCTCGGATATCCTACCCATAATAGGGGATACTGATGCCTAAACCTTACCACCAACAAAATCAGAATCTATAGACACCCTCCCATGCTTTTCTAAACCATATATATGAGCCAAATGTCATATCCCAAACTATCCTTTAACACTAAACATCTCCATCACAAATAGAGAGTGGTCGCACTCTTACGACTACTCACTCAACAACCCCAAAGCAACACATGGTTCCCCGACACCTCCACCAATTACCGCTACATTACCAACAGCCTATATATACCTACTGTAAACTCAGAAGCAACATTACCACCCTCTGCCATCTTGGTAACCACCCCATCTCAACAGTCCTCTCCTCATCCACTTCATCATTTGTGCATCCTAACTCAGTTGTTTCGAGCACTCTCCATCCTCTTACCACCCCTCTTCATCACATGAAAACTCATGCATATGTTGGTATAAATAAATTTATACAAAAACTCAAAGTTCATGTTGATTCCACATCCTCAGTTCACCAAAATTACTGACAAGCCTTTAATGACCCAAATTGGCAAAATGCAATGACAAAGAATATGAGACACTTATTTTTAATAAAACATGGACCCTTGCTTCCCATCAAAACGATGCAAGCATTATTAATTTCATATGAATCTTCAAAAAGAAACACATCATTAATGGTTCTCTTTCCTATTACAAGGCCGACTTGTAACTAACGATCACAATCAATGGCCCGATATTGATTATGATGAGACCTTCAGCCCAGTGGTCAAGCCTACCGCCATATAGACTGTGTTTAGACTTGTTATATCTCATAATTGGCATGTTCATCAACTTGATATGAATAATGATTTTCTTCATGGTCGCCTTCAGGAGACTGTTTATATGCATTAGCCACTGTGATTAAAGAACCCCTCCTTACTCAAACATGTTTGTTTGCTTTAGAGATCCCTTTATTGTAACACCCCAACCCTTAGGATAAAAGTTTTCAACCATATTTACATTACAAAATGAGGTTTAACAAAAACCATTACATTATTCAACACTGTTCGGGGTATTACAACTAAGTTACATTACCATAGTTTAAACATACCGCAAAATACAGGTCCCACTTCGCGAAGGGATGTACCATCCCAGTGGCGTCTTATGACCCCCCTTCAAGCGGGTAAGGTCCTAGTCCGGACAACACTTTATAGTACTTAACTCTGTAACTCATACTCATTCTACTATTATCTTATAAAGATATTACTCTTGACTATCATGCAGATATATAAAAATATCATCATTCTAATAGAAGCTTATCTTTAACTCTATATCTTTGAATCTCATATGATCTTCCATAATGAATAAAGAAAAGTTACTTGCTATGTACCATGTTTAATAAACACATACTCACCTTAGATCTTGTAAGAAATGTCTAAGTATTCAACACCTCTTTTCCCATCCCTTGCCTTTCTATTGCTTGATCCGCACCTATACAATTGTTTGTATCATGACATGAACTTATATTTTCATGTTTTCATATCATATTAAACATATATTAAAGATTTGGGGATCAAACTACTCAATTAAGGTCATAATATAGGTGAATTATACAAGTCCAGGTCACACGGGTCGTGTTATTTTACACGGGCCGTGTAAAACCTACAGACCTCACTGATCAAAATCACACGGGGCGTGTGATTTCACACAGGCCGTGTAAAACTTACATACCTCACTGATCAAAATCACACAGGGCGGGTGATTTCACACGGGCCGTGTAAAACTTACAGACCATTCTTCTTCATTTACTGTATAACCTTTGATCCTTGGTCTGAATAGTTCCAGCTCAAAATCGATTCAAAAGAAAATTATATCATGATATTAAGAACATTTCTAAACCTTCTATGGGACCCTTATACATCCATAAACATTCACTTCATACCAATCATAATAAACCCGAATTCTAGGGTTTATGAACTCATTTGTCAATTCCTTTGTTTCTAATCATTCCTAAAGGTGAAGTTGAGTTCCAATGATGATTAGAACACGCTTTAGAGGTTAGAACCTCAGAACTAACCTCACTCAACTTCTGAATTTTGTTGTCACCCATTCAATACAACTCAAGATGGTTTGACTAGCTTACAAGGATGAAATTCTAACCTTATTTGACTTGGAAATCTTGATTCCAACCTTGATTCTTCGATTTCTTGCTTCAATTCTTCAGAGTTTCAAGAGTTTGATCTCTTTCTCTTCTGCTGGAGATGTTTCATGAGTTTAATAGAGAGGAATAGAAGCTTCCCTCTATTTATAGCTTTATACTTTCCACAAATGACCATTTGGTCCTTCAAATTCCATTTTGTTCATTTTTTGGCCTAAAACTTCTAACATATGCTTTAAGCTTTCTATTTCTTACACTCTTGCCACAAACACACAATATTATTACGCAAAAGATCATTCATAGGGTCAAAAGACTAAAATACCCTTATTTACAACTTTCTACTATAAAGATTCAAATATAGCAACTAAGTATTACATAAGTTATATTTCTACTTACTTGATACATATTTCTGGGTTTTCACATTCACCCCTCCTAAAGAGGATTCCGTTCTCGGAATCTTCCCATAGTTTACAAAATCTGGATATCTCCTCTTCATTTCATCTAAAGTCTCCCAGGTTAGATCTGATCCAAGAGAATGTTTCCATTTGACCAATACAAGGTCAATTTCTTTATTTCTCAACTTTTTGGTTTTTACTTCTAACATAGCTTCGGGTTCTTCTACCAATTTGTTGGGGTTTTCTACTCTAACATCTTTCAAAGGTATGATCACCTCTTCTTTTCCAAAATACTTTTTCAAATAACATACATGAAATGTATCATGTATTCCACCAAGTTCTTGCGGTAGTTCTAACTTGAATGCTTGTAATCCAACCTTCTTCAAGATTCTAAAAGGTCCAATATACCTTGGATTTAGTTTTCCTCTCTTTCCGAACCTTATCACTCCCTTCCAAGGTGACACTTTTATCATTACTAGATCGCCTTCTTGTAAATCATATGGTCTTTTCTTTAAATTTGTATAGCTTCTTTGTCGGTCTTGTGCTGCTTTCATGTTTGCTTGAATCACACCAATCTTCTCATTGGTTATACTTACAATCTCCGGTCCAGTGAGTTTTGTTTCGCCCGCCTCAAGCCAACACAAAGGTGTTCTGCACTTTCTACCATATAGTGCTTCAAAAGGCGGCATCCCAATGCTGGAATGGTAACTATTGTTGTATGCAAATTCTACAAGAGGTAGATACTCATCCCAGTTTCCCCCAAAGTCTATAACATACGATCTCAGCATATCTTCCACTGTTTGTATAGTTCTTTCACTTTGACCATCTGTCTGTGGGTGGTATGCCGTGCTCATATGAATTTTCATCCCTAATTTCTCTTGTAGAGCATCCCAAAATCTAGAAGTAAATCTTGGATCTCTATCAGACACTATCGATAAAGGTGCACCATGAAGTCTTAATACTTCATCTACATAAATTTGAGCTAACTTTTCAGGTTGAGTAGTTTCTTTGATTGCTAGGAATAACGCGCTCTTCGTCAATCTATCGACAATGACCCAAATACAGTCATGTCCTCTTCTCGTTCTTGGCAATCCTACTATGAAGTCCATAGTTATATCTTCCCACTTTCCTGCTGGAATTTGCAAAGATTGAGCACTTCCATACGGAACTTGATGTTCTGTCTTCACTTGTGAGCACGTTGTACACTTAGAAATGTATTTGGCCACTCTTCTTTTCATTCCTGGCCACCAGTACTGTCTTTTCAAATCTTGATAAGTCTTTGTACTTCCCGGATGAATTGAATATTTAGATTTATGAGAATCTTCTAGAATTAACTTTCTTATTCCACCAACCTTTGGTACCCAAATTCGGTTCTTGAAAGTCTTTAAACCTTGAGTATTTTCTTCAAACATTACATTCTTTCCTAATTTCTCACTCTTTGTATCATCACTGGCTATCACCTTTTGTTGGACATCTTTGATTCTTTCTATAATGCTAGACACCAGTTCAATTTGCATTGATCTTGCTTTAATCCTTTTCTCTGGAGCTTTTCTACTTAATGCATCAGCCACAACATTCGCTTTTCCAGGGTGATATATGATTTCACAATCATAATCACTAATGAGTTCAAGCCATCTACTTTGCCTCATGTTCAGCTCCTTCTGTGAGAATACATACTGAAGGCTTTTATGATCTGTATAAAGCTTACATTTTGTTCCATATAAATAATGTCTCCAAACCTTTAATGCGAAAACAATTGCCGCAAGCTCTAGATCGTGAGTGGTATAACGCGTCTCTGGGTCTTTTAACTGTCGGGAAGCATAGGCTATTACTTTTCCTCGTTGCATTAATACACAACCAAGCCCTCGGTTGGAAGCATCACTGTAGACTATAAAATCTTCTGTTCCTTCTGGTAAAGTAAGAATAAGAGCATCACATAACTTCTTTTTGAGTGTAACAAACGCCTTCTCTTGTTCCTCCTTCCAGCAAAACTTCACTTCTTTTCGCGTTAATCGGGTAAGGGGTACTGCTATCCGAGAGAAATCTTGAATAAATCTTCGGTAGTACCCAGCAAGGCCAAGAAAACTTCTAACTTCAGTTGGTGTCTTGGGAGGTTCCCACTTCATTACCGCTTCAATCTTCAAAGGGTCTACTTTTATTCCTTGGATTGAAACCACATGACCAAGGAACTGCACTTCTCGCATCCAGAATTCACACTTGGAAAATTTGGCGTATAATTGTTCTTTCTTTAGCACTTCAAGAATTGCCCACAAATGACGTTCGTGATCTTCTTTATTCTTTGAATAAATGAGAATATCATCTATAAACACTATTACAAATTTATCCAAGAACGGTTTACAGACCCGATTCATTAGGTCCATAAAAATAGCTGGTGCATTGGTAAGACCAAATGGCATTACAAGAAATTCGTAATGACCATAACGAGTTCTAAATGCATTCTTCTCGATATCGTCTTCTTTTACTCTAACTTGATGATAACCAGACCTCAAGTCGATTTTTGAAAAATAATCTGCACCTTGCAATTGATCAAAAAGATCGTCTATTCGTGGCAAATGATAACGGTTTTTGATGGTGATCTTGTTAAGCCCACGATAATCAATGCACATACGCATTGATCCGTCCTTCTTTTTCACAAACAATACTGGAGCACCCCATGGAGAAGAACTAGGCCTAATGAATCCTTTATCAAGTAACTCTTGCAACTGCGTCATTAACTCACGCATTTCAGTCGGAGCTAATCGATACGGGGTACATGCTATTGGAGAAGCCCCCGGAATAAGGTCTATACGGAATTCGACTTGTCTTTCCGGTGGTAAACCGGGCAATTCGTCTGGAAAAACTTCTGGAAATTCACGTACTACTTTGATATCTCTATAAGTCTTCTTTTCTTTTTCTGAAATCATTACATAGGCCAAAAAGGAAGAGCATCCTTTTGAAAGGCATTTTCGAGCTTTAATCACACTGATAAGGTTCGAGACACGATTACATCTTTCTCCGTATACATAAACTTTTCCCTTAGGTGTCTTGACGGACACCCTCTTTTGGCCGCATGCTATCTTTGCATCGTTTACACCAAGCCAATCCATGCCGATTAGTATATCGAAGGACTTAATCCTAATTAGAAGAAGGTTAACTCGAAACTTCTTATTATCAATACTAAGCTCACAATTTCTATACATATGCTGAACTTTTATATACTTTCCATCTGCTACTTCCACTTCATAAACTACATCTAATAACTCTAGTGGCACTTTTAAATTGACTCCGAACTCGTGTGACACAAATGAATGTGTAGCTCCGGAATCGAACAACACATAAGTAGGGAGCGAATTAACAAAAAGAATACCTGAGACAACATCATGCGTTTCCTTCGCCTCCTCTCGGGTAATTTGAAAAGCCCGAGACTTCACCTTTTGTGATTCCGGTTTCTTTTGAGCTGTCGACATTAGGGTCTCGCCACCCTTCTTTGGGCAATTAGTACTGAAATGCCCCTTCTCGTGGCATGAATAACACTCCACTTCACTGATATCCTTCACCTTACAATCTTTCTTCTTGTGACCAAACCGACCACAATTGTAACATGCTCCCGCTCCAGACTGACAGTCGCCTTCGTGTTCCTTACCGCACTTTTCACACTTCTTTTTACTCCCCTGCCTAGATTGAGTTGACTGAAACTTTCATTTCTTTTTAAAATTTCCACTACTACTTTCAAACTTTCTCTTATCACCAAAATTTGGTCGTTCTTGATTTCGACGCTTCCCTACATCTTCCACATTTCTAGCAGCAATGATTGCATCATCTAGAGTTTCAGCTCTCTTCACTTCAAGTTCATACTCCCAAGGTAAACCTCGGGCATAACGGTTGACACGGGATCGAGCAGAGAAATAAGATTCTCCCACAAATGGTAGCATATCACAAAACGTTTTAGTATACTCATCTACCGACAAGCTACCCTTCTTGAGAGTAAGAAAATCTTCCTCCAACTTCTCTATATCTCTCGTGGGACAGAATTTATTCTTTAATCGGGAGACAAATTCAGTCCACGACCACTTGTATACTACGTCCTTCCCAAGGCCTTCATACAGCGTATTCCACCACACTAGGGCGTCATCTTTTAACAATCTAGAAGCGTAGTACACCTTATCTCCTTCCAAGCACTTGCTAACTTCCATCACTTGTTCAGTCTCCCGAACCCACCTCATAGTTACTTTTGGTTCAACACTACCAAGATATTCAGTTGGTCTACATGAGAGGAAGGACTTAAAGGTACATCCTTTTCTATTCTCTATCCCCACACTTCCTTCACCCTTCGAGGAAACACCAGCTGTCGACCTCTCCAAAGCCCCTCTTGAGGAATGAGTATCAGATTCCCCAAGTCGGTCATCAATAATTTGGTTCACATCGTCTTTCATCTCATTCTTTAGATTCAAAAGAAGGTTTTGGATGGCTTCTAATGTTACAGGTTGTGGTGGTGGAGGTTGCTCAGCCCCTGAACCACTTGCAGCATTCACGGGTCCACTTCCCCGCGAAGAGCTATAACTTGCTGTATGCCCATCACTTGGCGGTTCTTGTCCACCATCTTCCATTTACTATAGTGAATGTATAAAATTCATGTTTAAGATCCACAATTTCTATATAATAATCATAAGCAGTAGCATGCTATCTTCCTATGTTGTTGCACTACTCTCCTTCTCACAATATCCTATAGGTTATATCCCATAGGCATAACTTTATAAATCCTCGTATACATTATAATTACTATGGTATACTTATTTCTATCTTCTTACTTTAAGCCTAGGATGGTAATCCACCCTAATTCACTTAAACTATGGCTCTGATACCAAAATTGTAACTCCCCAACCCTTAAGATAAAGTTTTCAACCATATTTACATTACAAAATGAGGTTTAACAAAAACCATTACATTATTCAACACTGTTCGGGGTATTACAACTAAGTTACATTACCATAGTTTAAACATACCGCAAAATACAGGTCCCACTATTAAAGTCTTCTAGTCCTTCCAAAATCCTCTATGCTAAATCACCTGGAAACATAACATTTCCAAAAATAAACAAAGATATGTAAGACATAAAGTCTTGTGAGTAATGTGGAAGCAAGTAATAAGCATAAGAAATGAACTGATAACTGTATTCTTCTTATCCCTTTTTAATTTCGGAACAAGACTTTCTCCTTTTCATTTCTATATGAGGGAATTCTCATAATTAATCTCCCTTCACAGAATGGAACGAATCCATTTGTAAGGGCATGCTAAACTCTTCTCCCTTCGTGGCAAAGAACTAATCTAACCACAAGGGCGTGCCAATAAATCTCCCTTCATGGTAAGGAACGAATCTTAACCATAAGGGCATGCTAAGATCACCACTTCGCGAAGGGATGTACCATCCCAGTGGCGTCTTATGACCCCCCTTCAAGCGGGTAAGGTCCTAGTCCGGACAACACTTTATAGTACTTAACTCTGTAACTCATACTCATTCTACTATTATCTTATAAAGATATTACTCTTGACTATCATGCAGATATATAAAAATATCATCATTCTAATACAAGCTTATCTTTAACTCTATATCTTTGAATCTCATATGATCTTCCATAATGAATAAAGAAAAGTTACTTGCTATGTACCATGTTTAATAAACACATACTCACCTTAGATCTTGTAAGAAATGTCTAAGTATTCAACACCTCTTTTCCCTTCCCTTGCCTCTCGATCTATTGCTTGATCCGCACCTATACAATTGTTTGTATCATGACATGAACTTATATTTTCATGTTTTCATATCATATTAAACATATATTAAATATTTGGGGATCAAACTACTCAATTAAGGTCATAATATAGGTGAATTATACAAGTCCAGGTCACACGGGTCGTGTTATTTTACACGGGTCGTGTAAAACCTACAGTCCTCACTGATCAAAATCACACGGGGCGTGTGACACCCGTGTCCCGGGAGGGACTATAGATCAAAAGTAAGCGCGTTTTAACCGTTAGTGTGACCAAATAGCGATGTTAAGGTCATTATGAGATAAGAAAAATATAACGATCAAAGCCTAGGAGTCAAAACGGAGCAAAAAGAGGAAAAACGAGACCCTTTTAATTGTCGGCACGTCGCGACGCGACGGGTAAGCTGGTCGCGACGCGACGGCTGTCGGTCGAGTGCGCGATAAAGTAAGTGCTTACGTCAGAGATCGGGTCGCGATCTAAGGTTGGATCGCGTCGCGACGGAGGTCCAGAGGCCTATAAATACGAGGCACAAGCCTCATTTTTGAGGCAGAACACACACCAAACACATATATGATATAGGAGAGTGTTCTGGAAAGGAGTATACGTTGAGAGAAGATGGTGAGAAGTAAGGAGCCAGCGGTAGCTAGCGTCGATGTGCTCGGAGGTTATCAGAAGTCTAGAACGAGAACCGTGCCAGGACTCCGGGAAAGCACCAAACTCAGGTGAGTAATCGCTACCGTATCTCCCTAGTAGTTTATACGTGTTAAACTATAGTTGAAAGAGATTATTGAATGAAATACAGTATTGTACAGTTATGATTTATGTGTTAGTAGTTACGAGGAAAGTAGATATGCTACGGGCTCGTTTGACGAGTCTGGCCCAGGAGAAGTAGTGTATCACGGGGTGATGCTAAGTAGAGTGATTAACCAGTAGAGTAGTGTCCATGCAGAAGTATGACATATGACATAGAAAAATATATTAAGTAAATACTGTGTGCCAGCTTCAAATGTTGCACCAGTATTGGTCTAGTAAAATAGAGGGGATATGGATATCCCATAAAACAAGCAGAGAAAATCGTATAGACAATACCAAATAATGAATTTGGTTAAGAACAATAGTACCAACAGATAACCCGGTGCGGAACCGGTAAACACTTATAACATAGTAGCAACGAATGAGTAGCCGTATAATAAAAATAGGCGGCATAATAGTAAAATACAGAACGGTATACGATACCGTAAGTGAGTAACGTCGGACAGTATGGTAATGCTATAAGTTACCAGACAGTATAAGGAAGTACAGAAAGACAAACAGTATGGTAACATATAAGTTACCAGAAGATAGACGGTATGGTAATATATAAATTACCAGACAGTAAAAGTACAGAGAGATATAGTAAGTGAGTAACGTTAGACAGTACGGTAACGATATAAGTTACCAAATAGTAGAGAAGAGTGTAGTAAGAGTGTACAAAGTATGAGTTCCGTCGGGTAATACGGTAGTTTCACAGTATGATGTACGAGTAGGAAAGGGATCGTATGACGGTCAAGTGTAGTAAAATGAATCTGTGAAACGTGTGTGGCTATTTACGCCATACTGTGATTCGATTACTCACTAAGCTTTATAGCTTACCCTTTTATTATATGTGGTTTTGCAGGTTTAGGTAACGCTCGGCTTGGATCATGGGACGATCCCTGGTGATATTATCTTGTAAAACTCAGGCCTTGGAGGGCCGGGGCGTTACAGGGCGTGTGATTTCACACGGGCCGTGTAAAACTTACAGACCTCACTGATCAAAATCACACGGGGCGGGTGATTTCACACGGGCCGTGTAAAACTTACAGGCCCTTCTTCTTCATTTCCTACATAACCTTTGATCCTTGGTCTGAATAGTTCCAGCTCAAAATCGATTCAAAAGACAATTATATCATGATATTAAGAACATTTCTAAACCTTCTATGGGACCCTTATACATCCATAAACATTCAATTCATACCAATCATAATAAACCTGAATTATAGGGTTTATGAACTCATTTGTCAATTCCTTAGTTTCTAATCGTTCCTAAAGGTGAAGTTGAGTTCCAATGATGATTAGAACACACTTTAGAGGTTAGAACCTCAGAACTAACCTCACTCAACTTCTGAATTTTGTTGTCACCCATTCAATACAACTCAAGATGGTTTGACTAGCTTACAAGGATGAAATTCTAACCTTATTTGACTTGGAAATCTCGATTCCAACCTTGATTCTTCGATTTCTTGCTTCAATTCTTCAGAGTTTCAAGAGTTTGATCTCTTTCTCTTCTGCTGGAGATGTTTCACGAGTTTAATAGAGAGGAATAGAAGCTTCCCTCTATTTATACCTTTATACTTTCCACAAATGACCATTTGGTCCTTCAAATTCCATTTTGTTCATTTTTTGGTCTAAAACTTCTAACATATGCTTTAAGCTTTCTATTTCTTACACTCTTGCCACAAACACACAATATTATTACGTAAAAGATCATTCATAGGGCCAAAAGACTAAAATACCCTTATTTACAACTTTATACTATAAAGATTCAAATATAGCAACTAAGTATTACATAAGTTATATTTCTACTTACTTGATACATATTTCCGGGTTTTCACATTTATGGTCTCAAACAAGCGTCCGAGCATGGTTTCACCGGTTCACGCAATCTATTCCCCACCTCGGTCTCACACATAGTAGTTGTGACTCTTCCCTTTTTATCTACAAACAGAGTTTACTGTATATCTTTTATTGTATGTTGATGATATCGTTTTGACTGCATCATCAAACAACTTTATATGGAATATTTTAGTCACATGGGCGTTGGGTTTTCTATGACTGACCTTAGGGACCTTAATTTTTGTAGGGCATATCTTTTACTTGTGACCTTTGTGGCATGTTCTTATCACAACAAAAGTATGCTACCAAGAATCTATCTTGCGCTTATATGCTTAATTGCAAACTGGCACAGACTCCGACTAACACATCAACCAAACTGGGTTAATTCCGCCCTCTGGTTTCGATACTACTTTATATTGGAGTCTTGTCGGTGCTCTATAGTACCTCACATTCATTCGGCCCAACATTACCTACGCAGTTCAACAAATATGTTTATATATGCATGATCCTCATAAGCCCCACTAAACTGCCATTAAAAGGATTCTACGGTATGTTAGAGGTACCACTGGTTATGGTCTTTAGTTCCTTGATCACCATATCGTGGTCTGGTGACTTACGCAGACATAGATTGGACAATATGTCCAACCGTTAGGCGATCTATTTCGGGCTACTGTGTGTTTCTTGGCCATAATATTTTGTCTTGGTCCTCCAAACGCCAGGGTGTCAGTTCCATATCTAGTATTGAGGGCTTGAGGCTGAGTATAGCGGCGTTGCCAATGCTGTTGTAGAGACATGTTGGATTTGTAGCCTCCTCTAGGAACTTCACCAACCCATTATCACTGCAGCGATTGTCTATTGTGATGATGCAAGTGTTGTTTATCTATTGTGATGATGCAAGTGTTGTTTATCTTGTCTCCAACTTAGTTCAACATCATCGAATCAAACATATCGAGATTGACATACACTTTGTTCGTGATAAAGTTGCGATGGGCCAACTACGGGTGCTACATTTTTTACCAGGGCTCTCGTCTCTCGGGTCTAAACATTTTTCATACCTACGTGACAAGTTGAGTATTCGTGACCATCTAACATGAAAAAGAGAGTTAAGATTCATACATTATCAGCCACTTTTGTTATCTATTATTCATACTAGAGTATGCTCTGCGTTTATGGTATATGCATGTCATAATTATCTTGTCCTTAGTTATGGGATCATCTGTTAGCCTAGTTCAGCCTAGTTCAGATATAAAGCTTGATGTATCATGTATGCATTCCCGTTAAATAAATCAATGACTATTACTTTTTTCAAATTTTGATATATTTTTTAAGAACTTTATTAGATCTAAAGTAAAGCCCGATATTACAGAAATCGAGTTTAAAAATCAAATGACATATAGCCAAATAGCCAATTCCAAGTTTGACCCAATTTTTTAGGTCCACACCTACGTTAAACACAAACATTCATTAATATTAATAATTCAGGTACTAAAATGAGATGAAATTGGTTAAAATGGACTACAAATACACAAATAAACCTTAAAGGACTAAAACTGCATGATGGTGTATAGTCCAGGGCTTTTCTATTTCTAACAAGTAACAACCCTTGCATCCTCGTATTTGTCGCTTCGCAGTGGACGTTGTCGCATCATTCTCTCAATTTTCGTCTTCAGCTTTTATAAATGGCGGAGGGTATCTTCTCCTGGTCGTGTTTGTCTCTTCCGTCGAAACTCATTCCTTCGACGGAATCAGACAACACGCTGCCCTTCTTCGCACCCGTCCCACTCTAGCACCACCACCATGGTGCTAGTAACCCGCCATGAATACTTCAAGGACGACCCCCCCAACCACATCGATGTCCCTTCTCCTCCGGCACCTCAACCCGTCTGTCTCGATGCCGCCGTTGATATCTCCTTCCCTTTCGGGAAGATTGAAGGCCTTGACCGCGACGACCTCCGCACTACCGCTTATGAGATCTTCTTCACCGCTTGCAGGTCGTCGGCGGGCTTCGGAGGTCGTTCCGGCGTTACATCTTATTCGTTAGAGGGTGGGTCCACGGGGTCGCCGGTGTCCCCAGTGTCCCCCAGGTCGCCGCAGTCTCCCCGTTACGGGATAGGGGTGGCGACAACGAGCAAAACGAAGAAGGCTCTTGGGTTGAAAATGCTGAAACGAACTCCGTCGACACGGCGGAGCATCTCTTGTGGGTCGAATCCTTTGTCTCCTAGTGGATATGGGTATTATAATAATCAGAGCAGTATCAGCCCAAGAGCATCGTTCTCGACTTTACCTACCCAAGGCAAGATGAGACGGCCGTTGACGTCCGCCGAGATCATGCGGCAGCAAATGAAGGTGACGGAGGGCAGCGATAATCGTCTCCGGAAAACACTCATGAGAACCCTCGTTGGCCAAGTAATTAACTTCCATTTTCAAAATTTTCTTAACCATTTATGTTTCTAGAAATTCTAATCATGAATCTGTTTTCTTAACAGACGGGTCGACCTGCAGATACGATAATTCTGCCATTAGAGCTTCTCCGGCAGCTAAAACCAGCAGAATTCAACGATATAACCGAGTACCACACATGGCAGAAACGGCAACTCAGAATCCTCGAAGCTGGGATCCTCGATCACCCTTCGATTCCTTTAGAAAAATCCCACACTAATTTAGCAACGCGCTTACGAGAAATCATTCGTGTTAGTGACGTCAAGCCTATTGAGACGAACAAAAGCTCAGACACCATGAAAACCGTCTGTAACTGTGTGGTTTCGTTGTCATGGAGAAGCCTAAACGCAACTCCGACCAACGTTTGCCACTGGGCCGATGGCTACCCCCTCAACCTTCACCTCTACGTTCCCCTTCTTCGCACAATTTTCGATTCAAAAGACGACACCTGCGTTCTTGACGAAGTTGACGAGCTTTTGGAACTCATAAAGAAAACATGGCCGACGTTAGGGATCACAAGACCGATACACAATCTGTGCCTCACGTGGGTTCTGTTCGAACGATACGTTTTGACAGGACAAACGGAGAACGATCTGCTAAGCGCCTCGTTTACCATGCTAACTGAAGTCGCCAACGACGCCAAGAAGGTTGACCGGGATCCCGTATATGTCCAGATGTTATCGGCGATGTTGAATTCCATCAAGACATGGTCGGAAAAACGATTGCTTGATTACCATGAAAGCTTTAGCAGAGGAACACTTCGTAAAATGGAGAACATTCTTCCTTTGGTTTTCACTGCCACCAAGATATTGGAAGAAGACGTACCTGCTTACAAAGTGACCGCCATTGACAACCTCGAAGAAGCTTCTGGTTCTAAAGGGAACAATCTTGATCGTTATATCCGGTCCTCTTTAAGGAATGCCTTCGTAAAGGTAATTTTTTTTTTTTTTTTTTGAACGGCAATTCTCTATCCTACTCCTACTCCTAAACTACTCCTTGTTATGTTAGTGCCAGGGTTTGAACCCATGACCTCCTTGTTAGTAATCACCTTGTTAGCCAAGTGGGCTAGCCCCTACTCCTAAACTACTCCTTGTTATGTTAGTGCCAGGGTTTGAACCCATGCCTTCGTAAAGGTAATGGTAATCCAAATTTTGCATGCGGTAAAATACCTAATGACAACAATAGTCCCTAAGCTATATATGAATTCCAATAATAGTCCCTATACTATGTACAAATACAATAATAGCTGACTGAATTTGCTATAATTAGTATATGTTACTAATTTCGTATAATGTATGCAACAGATGATGGAAAACGGGTATGCCATAAATGGAGCAATGACGGTACAAGAGATTAGTGAAAAACTGATCGAGTTGGCAGACAAAACAGAGGAATTGGTTGTTCGAGAAAAGGAAATGTTTAGCAAGATGTTGAAGAAATGGCACCCGCTTGCAGGCGGAGTTGCGGCGGTGACATTGCACGCATGTTACGGGAATTTGTTGAGGCAATTCTTAGTTGCCCACTCGAAAATCTCGAACGAGACAGTTGCGGTTCTTCAAAGAGCTGATAAGCTTGAAAAGGTGTTGATTAATGTGGTGATTGAAGATTCAGTCGAATGTGAAGATGGTGGTAAGGCCGTGGTGCGTGAGATGGTTCCTTACGAGGTTGATTCGATTGTTTTGAAGTTTTTGAGACAATGGATTCAAGAAAGTTTGAAGACCGCCAAAGATGTCGTCCTTAAAGCGAAAGAATCCGAGGTATGTAAGATATATTAGGTTAACATGTGTAATACTAAACATAATTGAACTACAAGGGAATGGACAACTTTCTAAACCTATTTTTTGTGATGAGAAAGAGGAAAACTATTACGTCTTTTAGACATACAAAAGATTGCCAATGAGTTTTGTCCCACCTTGCTTCAGGTTTTTTGATGGGACATGAAGTTGCAAATTTTTTATTCGCATGCCCAACATTCCTTTGGTCCTAATAGTTTAAATTGTTCTCTCATGTTGTGTCATGCATAACACCAACAAGCAACTTGTTCAATCATGTCATATCAAATATAACAATGTCTTATTTGGTGTTGTATATGTATTTTGAATTAAAACTATTTTAAGATTGATGATTTTTTTAATCTATAAAGACATGGAACCCGATGTCGAAGAGCGAGCCTTACGCACAATCAGCCATGGAGCTAATGAAACAAACCAAAGACGCTGTCGATTCCTTCTTCGGCATCCCGATCGGAGTCTCTGAAGATTTGGTCCGCGAATTCGCTAATGCGGTTGAACAAATAGTACAAGATTATACAACTCTAGTTGCATCATGTGGTAAGGATCTTTAACTTCCTAGTAATGTCATCACAAGCTCAAAAAATAACAATATTTCTCAATATGTCTTAATATTTTCTATTTAATGAGCTTAATGTCTTATTATTTTAAGCCAAAAAAGGATATAATATTATTACTTGAACCCTTTAACGAATATATATTTTGTTTAACTTATGTTGATGATACAGGTTCAAAACAAAGCTATGTGCCCGCACTACCACCTCTATCACGATGTGGTCGTGGCTCAAAGTTCACCAAACTTTGGAGAAAGGCGACGCCGGCTTGCAGCGCTGTATCCATGAACACGACGGAGCTCGGCTTCGAGGAAGGCAACTTTGCACGACCATCCACCAGCCGTGGCACACAACGCCTCTACATCCGACTCAACACATTGCACTACATTCTTCTGCAACTCAATTCGATCGAGAAAAACCTTGCTCTTTCCCCCAAAATCATTTTATCGCCACGAAATCGATTTAGTGGAAGTCGCCGGCAGCATAGCGGCTCCTACTTTGACCAAACTCGATACGCCATTCAATCCGCCACCCAAAATGTGTCGGAGGTTGCAGCGTACCGGCTAATCTTCCTCGATTCGAATTCCCTTTTCTATGGAACTTTATACGTCGGAGTTACGGAAATTTCACGAATTGCCCCTGCGCTCAGGATCATGAAGCATAATCTAACTCTATTGACTGCGATTGTGACGGATCGAGCTCAGCCATTGGCGATGAAAGAAGTGATGAGGGCGTCATTCGATGCGTACCTGACGATTTTGCTAGCAGGAGGAAGCGCGAGGAACTTCACACGAACAGATTTTAAGCTAATCGAACAGGATTTGAAGGAGTTGAAGAGGGTATTTTTGAAATGTGGAGAAGGGTTGATCGTGGAGGATGTGATTGATAAAGAGGCTGAGACGGCGGAAGCAGTGGTGGCGTTGATGGGGCAGTCGACGGAGCAGTTGGTGGAGGAATTTACCACCTTGGTTTGTGAGGCAAGCGGCGTAGGAATGATGGGTTCAGGGCAGAAATTGCCGATGCCGCCGACCACCGGAAAATGGAGCGCCACGGATCCGAACACAATATTGAGGATTTTGTGCCATAGAAACGAAGGTGCTGCAAATATGTTCTTGAAGAAGACATTCCAACTACCAAAGAGGAAGTAAATGGACGAAATTTGAGGTGAGGATTCCATTAGAGGGCGGCTAAAAAACATATATATGTATGATTCTTTTGGTGTGAAAGGGGGTGATTAATTTGTTCGCAAATGGTAAAATATTCGAGTAAATTATAAATTTCATATCCAAAAGTTTCCATTATTTCAATTGAAGCCTAAAGTAAATATTTTATAACAATACTCGTGTATTGTGCATGTTAATTGTTGGTAATTGTATATTATTAATGTGTATTTAAGTGTAATGTATTAGTTTGTTGACCAAATAGGATCTTAATAAACATCAAACAAGTAAGGCAGGTGCGGAGTACACACTTATTTGAGTTTGGTCAATATTGAAAGTACACTGTCATTTTCCCTAAACTAACGGGGATCTGGGGGCAGCGCCTTTGGTAACGGGGTCCAAGGGGCAGAGCCCCTAGCTGGGGTCGAAACGCATCATAAATTTGTTTTTGACAAAAGTAACCTGATTTCTGAACTTTGTGATCACACGACCCATGTGAGCACAAAGCTAAATGAAAACAGATTGTACTTTGACATCACATGGCCCGTGTGAATGTCAATTCAATTTGTAACAGAAATATTTCCGAGAATGTACACGACTCGTGTCCATCTACACGACCTGTGTGCGGGACAAACCATTTTGAAACAGACACATTAAACGACTCGTGTGACGCGCCCAATGACAGTTTTTGACAGATTTTATAGCCGTTTTGGTCATTATTTATGGTATGAAAAACATCATCTTCTTCACATTTCTCTGTTCTAGAATACATTTGAATCTTATCAAATCAAAGATTCGATAGTACCATCGAAATACTTTGATTTGAAAGTGGTATACACGATCTCGTTTGTTTAGTTAAACGAACAAACATGAACAATGGTCTCGTTACTTCAATTATGTTTGTGGATGTTCGTTTATGTTTATTCATTTAAGTTCCTTAATGTTCATATATATTCAATTGTGTTTGATTACATCATACTATTATATGTTCGTTTATGTTCATATATATTCAATTGTGTTTGATTGTCTCTGTTTATTTATGTTTGTTCGTTTAGCATGTTCACGAACATAAACTAACGAACATGAACAATATAATTTGTTAAACGAATGAATATGAACAAGAAAATGAAAGGTTTTCTGCAAACCATGAACTAAATAACCTAAGTTCACATGCAACCTATAAGGATCTATGTTTTCTTCTAATTGAACATATAACAAAAAACTAGAGGCCAATAAAAGAAATTAAAGATTAAAACAGAAAAACCAACCTTGATTTCTTGGAAGCTGAGCAGCAAAATTATCATGCCTCAAATAAAAGTCACACCCAAGCCGGGAGGTTTATGGATCGAAATTCCAGACAGAAAATAATAGAATGAGCGACTGATAATGAGGTCTAGGGTTCCCTATTTATAGGGAACCAAAGGGTAAAGCTAAAACCCTAGCCGCAGCCCATTTTCCGGATTATCTGTACGCGCGCCGCGCGCCGTAATTCAACTATTGAATTCGTACGAATATGTACGCGCGTCGCGGCCTTTACATTGGCACACCGCGCGCCGCAATTCAAATATTGAATTTGTACGACTTTAATCCCTGACCTCCTGATTAATCTAATTAATGCCACAGAAATTAATCCAATTAATTTCTGATTAATTATTAATCAAATAATATTATTTCTAATTAATATATCATCTTCATAATATATTAACAAACAATATCTTGATTTATTAGTCACATAATAAATCAAGCCTTTCTCTCTACTTAACTTTCCAACAAACCTCCGGCCATGAGGGCAACCCAAATGGACTATGCTACTGTTAATTAGGTAAATACTAATTATTAGTCATGGCTTAGACACCTAATCCAACAGTCTCCCACTTGGATAAGTCTATGACTATAATTACCAATTTAACCTCTAATTAACCAGCACTTTTAGCTTCCTAGAAACCACTGCCAAACTCTGATCTAATCAGTTCTGTCCATAGATAAGTGATCAGATGATCCTCCGTCCAACAAGATATTTTCAGACTCAAGACATGGATTAAAGTCAATCCCGGTCTGATTCACTGTTTCTCGATTTCCGATTTGCATATGACTCTTAGACTACCAATTTAGTCCCGGTTGGCCAACCATTTTAGTCAACTTCAAAATCATCGAAAGGCCTACAGATATATGTTCCCCGTTAGGGTCAAGGGACGAATAAGCTTCGACTCATATACTTATGTCTTTTATCAGACAAATCACTCACAACAATACGTTTTATAACACCGAGTTACCGATGCGTTTTCGTATTATCAATGAACAACCGTCTAGTAAATCATAACTCATATGTCTTAGCTTAAAGATCAAAAGATATTATCGTCTCAATATTGCTCGTGATGAAATCCATGAAGCAATTCATTGAGCACGGGTTTATCCAATACTCAAATCTCCATTTCCAAGTACTCACGAATGGTGCAGCAATCCAATTGCAATGTCTAACTCCTTAGACAATCTATTACCAATTCATGACAGTCTTACTTCACACTTACTCCCAAAAGTGTAATCGACTGTGGATATTTGAATAATCCAATTATTCAGGAAGTAAAACATGCAAAATAAAACACAATGATAAAGTATTGACAAAAGTAGTAAACCATTACTCATTAATAAATCTCTATTATTAAATCACAAGAGTCAAATACAATGCATTGTTACAAGTTTCGAAACCTATCTAATTTACATAAACTTTATATCATCTCTTAATCCAATGCTCCTAGCATGCTGATTATGCTTAATCCTACTCAGAGCCTTTGTCAAGGGATCTGCAGGATTATCTTCCGATGATACCCTCTTTACCACGAGGTGACCTTCTTCTACCTTATGCCTTATGTAGTGGTACTTTCTGTCGATATGCCTGGACTTTCCATGGTCTCGCGGTTCCTTTGTCAAGGTGACCGCACCTTCGTTATCGCAGAACAGTTCCATGGGCTCCTGAATACTCGGGACTACTCCAAGGTCACCGATGAAGTTCTTCATCCAAGCCGCTTCCTTTGACGCTTCACTTGCTGCTATATACTCTGATTCACAAGTAGAATCAGCCACCGTATCTTGCTTGGAACTTTTCCAAGTTACTGCTCCTCCGTTCAGAAGGAATACCCAGCCAGACTGAGACCGACCACTGTCTCTATCCGTCTGAAAACTGGCATCCGTATATCCTTCAACTCTCAATGTATCACTGCCTCCAAGGACCAACACCATGTCCTTTGTCCTTCGCAGATACTTGAGTATATTCTTTACAACTATCCAATGCGCCCGTCCAGGGTTACCCTGGTACCGACTGACCATGCTTAAAGCAAAGGCCACGTCAGGGCGAGTACACGTCATAGCGTACATGATCGATCCTACAGCCGAAGCGTAAGGTACCCGACTCATTTCGGCTATTTCTTCGTCTGTACTCGGACTTTGAGTCTTACTCAATTTTGCATTACTTTGGATAGGTAGCTCTCCCTTCTTGGAATTTTCCATACTAAACCTTTTCAGCACCTTTTCCAAGTATGTACCCTGACTAAGTCCAATTAGTCTCTTCTTCCTATCTCTCAATATTCTTATCCCGAGAATATAGGTAGCCTCTCCTAGGTCTTTCATGGCGAAACATTTTCCAAGCCAAGCCTCGACATCTTGCAAGGTTGGGATATCGTTTCCCATGAGCAGTATGTCATCGACATACAGCACCAGAAAAGTGACTATACTCCCACTAGCCTTGACATATACGCAGGACTCATCCTCGCTCCTAGAGAAACCAAACTCTTTGACTTTCTCATGGAAACAAAGATTCCAGCTGCGAGAAGCTTGCTTCAATCCGTAGATTGATCTCTCAAGCTTACACACCTTATTAGGATACTTTGCATCGACAAAACCCTCTGGCTGATTCATGTAGACATCCTCAGTTAACTTTCCATTAAGGAAGGCAGTTTTGACGTCCATCTGCCAAATTTTATAGTCATGAAATGCAGCTATGGCCAGCATAATCCTAATAGACTTTATCTTGGCTACTGGTGAGAAGGTCTCGTCATAGTCAACCCCTGGGGTTTGAGTAAAGCCCTTCGCAACCAGTCTTGCCTTGAAAGTGTGTACTTTTCCGTCCATGTCGGTCTTCTTCTTGAAGATCCATTTGCACCCGACTGTCTTCCGACCCGGTACGTTGTCAACCAAGTTCCAAACTTGATTGTCATACATGGACTTGATCTCGCTATCCATGGCCTCTTTCCATTTGGCAGACTCAGGGCCCGCCACTGCTTCCTGGTAGTTAGCTGGTTCATCCAAATTTATCAGTGTCCTATCACTGACAAACGTGTCCCCATCTAAAGTTATATGGAAACCATAAAACTCGGGTGGCATGCTAACCCTACCAGAACGCCTAAGAGGTAAAGATACATCTGTCGGACCAACAGGAACTTCTTCCTCATGTTGGTTGCTAGTTTCTCCTAAGGTTGCGTCATCTGATGACTCTTGAATTTCTTCCAGATCAATGGTACTCCCACTGTCCTCTTTGAATATGAGCTCTCTCTCTCGAAAGACCGCTCGTCTAGCTACAAAGACCACGTCCTCGCTCGGTCTGTAGAATAGATATCCAAAGGACTGTTTAGGATAACCAAGGAAGAAACACCTTTCGCTTCTTTCTGCGAGTTGTCTTGAGTCTCTCGTCTAATGAAAGCCTCACAACCCCAGACCTTGATGTGTGCTAACGAGGGAACTTTCCCCGTCCACATATCATGAGGTGTTTTAGCAACCTTCTTAGTTGGGACAAGATTGAGGATATGGGCGGCAGTCTCTAAGGCATACCCCCAGAAGTGAATGGGAAGTGAAGCTCGACTCATCATGGAACGAACCATGTCCAACAGGGTTCGGTTGCGCCTCTCTGCAACACCATTCAACTGTGGTGTCCTGGGAGGTGTCAACTGCGAAACTATTCCGCGTTCCTTTAGATAGTCTAGGAACTCGATACTTAGATACTCTCCGCCTCTGTCGGACCTGAGCATCTTTATCTTCCTGCCTAATTGATTCTCTACTTCGTTCTTAAACTCTTTGAACTTTTCAAAGGTGTCCGACTTGTGCTTGATTAAGTAGATATAACCGTATCTACTAAAATCGTCGGTAAAGGTCACGTAGAACCGCGTGCCATCCTTTGTGGTTGATCTGAATGGACCACACACATCCGTGTGAATGATGTCCAGCAGACCCTCACCTCTTTCAAAAGATCATTTGAAAGGTGATTTAGTCATCTTGCCCAACAGACAAGATTCGCATACATCATCCGTCCTGAGGTCGAATGATTCCAACACTCCATCCTTTTGGAGCTGGGCGATGCGTTTCTTGCTGATGTGCCCGAGCCGACTATGCCACAGACATGCCTTTTCTACACCACTAGTAGAATCAATATAATTTACACTATGTCCTAAATTGTCAACACATTCAACAGTTTCATACACACCATCACAAGGATAAGCAGTAAAAATCAAAATACCATTTTTGAAAACAGAAATCGAACCAATTTTATTATCAAAAGAAAATTGAAATCTTTGTCTGAACAATGCGTGAAATGAAATAATAATTCTTGCCATTTCTGGCGAATAGCAACAATTAAATAACTCTATACTAACATCACTACTAAGCACTAAACTGTAAACACCGATCTTAATAACAGGGGACGATTTCCTATTGCCCATGATCAAGTTCAGTCTACCGTGCTCCACCTCCCTGCTTTCCTTTAGGCCCTGCAGATCAGAACAAATGTGAAAACCACATCCTGTATCAAGGACCCAAGAATTAGAAGATGGTGAGTTTTTAGAGATAGTGTATATACCTGCTGTCGATGGCTTTACTTTCCCATCCTTGACATCCTGCAAGTATTTGGGGCAGATTCTCTTCTAATGGCCCTTCTCTTTGCAGTAAAAACAGTTGGCTTCATCGGGGTTGGCCACACAAGGAATCTGGGAAGACTTGGTTCTCGAGCCATTGCTTGACGACCCGACCTGAACCTTTTCCCTCCAATTTTGCTTAGGAGGGCCCTTCCTCTTCTTTCTTTTGCCACTTCCAATGGCTAGGACGGGCTGATTAACCGAGGGTACACTTTTACCCTTCATCCCGTCCTCAGCAACTCGAAGCATACGATGCAACTCAGTCATATTAGCCTGATTGTTGTTCAAATGATAAGCCAGCCTGAACTGGTCATAAGAACTCGGTAAGGAGTTAAGCACTATGTCAACGGCCAACTCCTCCGGTACAGGCATCGCAAGCTTTCTAAGCCGCTCCACGTAACCTTGCATTCTTTGCACATGAGTGCATATGGACTCTCCATCTTTAGGTTTGCTGTTCGTGAAGTCCTTGACCACCTCGCACCTTTCGATGCGCTCTTGCTTGCGGAACTTTTCCGCAAGCTCCTTGTGCATCTCAAAGGGCCAGTAGTCTTCGTATATCCTCTGCAATTCGGGGTTCATTGTGGCGATCATGATGCAGGCCACTTTGGTCGCATCATCAGAATGTTTTTGGTACGAGGCAATCTCCTCGGGAGTAGCAATTTCAGGGTCAATATCGACAAGCTCGGTCTCGAGGACATACTCCTTGTTCTCGTACCTCATAGCCATCTTGATATTTCTAATCCAGTCATTGTAGTTTGTCCCGTTCAATTGAACCTTGGAACACAGTGAGAGGATAGAGGGAACACTGGATTTTGAGTGGGGAGCGGATTGATCAGCAGAAGACATCTATAAAAGAAGGTAAGTTTAATTAGATACTTGTCGGTCCTTATAATAACCCAATATAAAATAAGGCTAGGATCCAATTATAACAATTTGCAACATAGAAGAGGGATGCCGTAATCTATAAGCAAATTTTATAAAGGTAGGCGAATGACGATTCAGCCAATTCCACCGCAGAAAAATAATCTTATTATAAATGGAATTCCTAGTTTCTTTTGAGATTTATTGAACTGTTCAATAGCATGTTTAATCTCGGATATGCCCCACCGTTTGTGACTGGGATGCCGAGGATCACAAACCGGGTGTGAATAACCATGCAAATTAGCTTGGTACTCTCGGGGTCCATTATCATCTCAAATTGATGTGCCGGTAAACCACACACGCTCCATCAACAATGATTAACACCCGAGACACCCATTGCCACTCTTTATGAACCCCCATTGGTGTGCCGGTAAACCACACACGCTCCACCAACGTTTCATAAAGTGCAATGTGCAATTTCATGGGGTAGCATCAAATTCACATTTTTCTTAAAGTAACTAGATTGAGATTTTGTGTAAAGGTTCTAGTACTTTGATCATTATACTTTTAATGATTAAGTGGTCCTATCAAAACTGTTCGGCTAACGACCCTCCACTGATCAGGCGAGCGGTGGGTGAGAGTGTTCACCCATTAGACTGCCATTTTATAGGCAGCCTCCTTATACCCACTTTATAGACCAGCTTCGTGAATGAGGCCTACTATTGAATTGACTGACCAATTTTATCTTATACATATAGTATTAACAATTAATAACATATATAAGATGTATTTTAAAACCCTTTAAAATATTCAAGGTTTATCTTTTAATTTTACCAAATTTAACAATTAAATTTTGAATTAAATTAAACCTTAAATTCGATTTAATCAATTTTAATTACCAATTAATTAAATTAATTAAATCTAAATATTTTAAACATTTTAAAATATCTTTCTGGATTTATTAATTTCGCAATTTTAAAATTAATTAAATCCCTTTTGAATTATCTTTTAATTAACAATTAATTAAATTAATTCAAATGTAGATAGGTTTATCCTAATTAATCAAATTAATTAAAACCTATCCTAAACCCCCTAGATTTCGAATTCAAATAATAGGGTTTAAGGTTATCCATTTAATTAACAAATAAAGTTACCAAAAATAGAAAACCTCCTAAAACCCTAATTGAAATTTTCGAAAATAGCAAAGGGGGAATTAGGGTTTCCAAAACCCTAATCCTAGAAATCGATCCTGATAATAATTAGGGTTTATAGGCTTTAAACCCTAAAACAATTATAGTAATTCAATAAGAAAACAAAACAGGCTCTGATACCACTGAAAAGTTTTCTGCAAACCATGAACTAAATAACCTAAGTTCACATGCAACCTATAAGGATCTATGTTTTCTTCTAATTGAACATATAACAAAAAACTAGAGGCCAATAAAAGAAATTAAAGATTAAAACAGAAAAACCAACCTTGATTTCTTGGAAGCTGAGCAGCAAAATTATCCTGCCTCAAATGAAAGTCACACCCAAGCTGGGAGGTTTATGGATCGAAATTCCAGAGAGAAAATAATAGAATGAGCGACTGATAATGAGGTCTAGGGTTCCCTATTTATAGGGAACCAAAGGGTAAAGCTAAAACCCTAGCCGCAGCCCATTTTCCGGATTATCTGTACGCGGGCCGCGGCCAGATCGTTTGCGCGCCGCGCACCGTAATTCAACTATTGAATTCGTACGAATATGTACGCGCGTCGCGGCCTTTACATTGGCGCGCCGCGCGCCGCAATTCAACTATTGAATTTGTACGACTTTAATCCCTGACCTCCTGATTAATCTAATTAATGCCACAGAAATTAATCCAATTAATTTCTGATTAATTATTAATCAAATAATATTATTTCTAATTAATATATCATCTTCATAATATATTAACAAACAATATCTTGATTTATTAGTCACATAATAAATCAAGCCTTTCTCTCTACTTAACTTTCCAACAAACCTCCGGCCATGAGGGCAACCCAAATGGACTATGCTACTGTTAATTAGGTAAATACTAATTATTAGTCATGACTTAGACACCTAATCCAACAGAAAACTCATTCATGTTAGTTCGTTTGTTCGGCTAACTTAAACGAACGAACATGAACACGTCATTGTTCGTGTTCATTCGTTTCGTTTACAGTCCTACTTTTAGATATGAATTTTGGTTTTCGATAATTGTTAAATTTGTGGCAGATTTTTTTGCATAGCAATATGATTTTTTTTCAAATTTTCTAAAAGATATGTTGTTTATTTAGAATTTTTATCTAAATTAATCAATGTCATTATAAAATAAAATAATAAAATTTATCTTTGTTTTATCAAAAATATTCAATTACTTGGTTATTAGCTAATTTTTTTATTAAACTCATGCTAAATTGAATAGAGTTAAAGCATTTGATAATACAATATACCCGCGCCGAACTAATACTTATGATGTCTCTAGTTAACTAATTTAATTCGAATTTTGAAAAATAACTCTTCACGTCAACCAAACAATATTTATTATCTAGTTAGTTCGTACATGGAAGGCTGTCGGGTGTGGGCAAGGAGTGGTATACGATGAGGCGAGGGGAACCGCGGGAAAACACCGCAAAAACAACTCAGTGATAGGTATTTTCGTCGTGCGATGGTGAGGCGTGACCATTTCCAAGGGTGAAAGAATGAGTGAAAGGCGCTGACTGAATGTTGATGTCGTAAAAGAAAGTAAAGGGGAACGAGGGGTCACACCAATTAGCCTAATTGAATTGTAACATAATTCACAAATTTAGTATGATCTTAAAATGAAATAAAGTTTTTTTAAAGGGTTTGTTTGGTTTTTAAAGCTTTTAGTTGTTCCCTTTTAAGAAAATATCAAATCAAAGAACAAATTTTCATTCACAAGATTTTCGCTTTTACTTTAAACAAAAATTTCTTAATCAAAAAGATAAATCAAGTAAATTTTCATAGCTTTTAGCTTTTAATTCATTTTACATATTTAAAAACTAACATCTATTTTTGTGAACATTCCACACAAATAACAACTACAAGTTCCAATTTGCAGCTTTCAGCAACCTTTTAGATTTGCAAACACACCTTAAGTCAAAATATTCTTTAGTATTAAAGAAACATGAAAACGTTCAACATGAAACCATGCTCAAGAGCTTACACCCATGAAAAATGCAAAAAAAAGGTGGATTTTTCGAACCGATATGGAGGAACTCATTGTCAAAATATTATTTGTCTTTAGGACTTTTGGCTATGTGTATGGATTTTTTTGGGATTGGAAACTTTTTCTATTTAAAATCGGAATAGAATTACAATAGAATGAGAAATCCTCACACTCTCCTATTAGAAAAAACCAACCCTTTTTCTAACAATTACTCTAAGTGTTTCCATCTAACCTCTCTATAGTTGCATCACCATTTAAAATGTTCATCATAACAGAAGAAAATGTTGCCACCCTAGTTTTTTTTTTTTTTTGTCAACAAAAGTGGTTTCAATAATAGAGGATGAAGCACAACAAATATCCCCCTCTACCCTGATCCTACAAGGAATGGTTGTTTAATCTTGCGATGTCTTTCTCACACCAATAATCACCTACTTGGGTTATTTTCTATGGTTGAGATTCGAATGCATGAAGGAAAACCACAATCACAACGATTAAGATAATAAATACTAGAAGACTTGTGAATTTGAGAGAATGTTGATGAGGAGAAAGAAATCGTAATATTGAACTACCATTACTTGTAAATTAGGGCACAAAAACGAACATCGGCTAAATATTAATACTGACCCTTATTTATGTATCGTCTTTTCGATGTCATGTATGACGCCAAATCAGCGTAAACCTTCTATCACCTGTCATAAAATGTATAATGTGAACGATTTAAAAAGTTCATGGTGAATCAAGCACAAAAATAAGTTCAATGACGAAATATGAGTATTTTTAGAAGTTCGTTACCCTTCCAAGTGTTCAAGGATATAATGTCAAATCAGCATAAACTTTTTATCATCGGTCATAAGGGTATAAGTAAACAATTTTAAAAAGTTTATGGGAAAATCAAAAATCAAAAATGAAAATAAGTTTGATGACTAAGGGGTTGTTTGTATGTGCTTATAAAATCAGTTTATTGACTTATTAAAAACTGCTTATTTGTCATTGCTTATGACTTATAATTTTTCTAAAAAATCAATAAACCAATAAACTGATTTTATAAACACATTCAAACGGTCCCTAAATATAAACAATTTTAAAATGACGTCGTTGTATTTTTTTTTTTTTTTTTTTTAGACAAATTTGTGTTCCGGATAAAATAAGAAGTTGTTGAAGTACGGTGTCGTTCGCTGCTGGATTCCCCTGCAAGACGATTTGCATTTGAGTTTTGCCACCATTATTGCACAACTTCAACAAGTCGCCAAACCTTGCTATCGACTGGCCTACAATCCACAAGGCTACAATCAGTAAGATAACTCGTGCTCATCCTCTGACAATCGACCATATTACTGCCTATAAAAGGGCACGGGCAACAAATTTGGGGCAAATTACTCGAATAGGCAAAAATGGAAAAGCAACCACCGACGAAAGCTAGCGTGGTGAGCTCATTGATGGCGGTGAAGCGACGTTCCGGCAAGACTTTCAGTCAAATAGCGGAGGAGACTGGATTGACTAATGTCTATGTTGCTCAGCTCCTGAGACGTCAAGCGCAATTGAAGCCCGATACTGTCCCTAAACTCCGAGCATCACTCCCCGGCTTTGTGGATTCTCAAATCGAGCTGATGATGGAACCCCCTCTTAGATCGTATGATCCATCCATCATCCAGGATCCTACCGTCTACAGGTTATATAAATTCAACCGCAATTCCTTTTTTCGAAATCCAATTATATAAGTCCTTACTCCTTACTGTTCGTCGGTTAATATTCCATATTAGTACTAGATCGATGGTACTTTGTGATAATTGGGCTATTGGGGAAACAAGTCCTAAATCGACTATACCAATTTTATAATTAATTGAAAACATCAACTGTAATTGGGACTCGATTGATGGGAGTTGAATTTGTACTAAATGTTTTACCAAATCATCAAATTTGAATTGTCACTTGACAGTACTTGGAATTTTGAAGGTTAAATGAAGCAGTTATGCACTTTGGTGAAAGCATCAAGGAAATCATCAATGAAGAATTTGGTGATGGCATGTAAGTACTCTTTCAATCCAATCATCTTGTTAACCTTTCAAAAACATGTAATCTTTCTAACATCTTGCTTAATTCCATTTGCAAGTAACCACTGTATTTGCTAAAATGCAAATTAAAACACTAAAACATAAGTTAATGTTTTCTTTGCATCTTAACAATTACAACTTAAAATGGGGATTAATGTCAGATTTTCGCCATCAAGTATCACCAATTTGCTCTTTAAAGTCGACAAGCTTTTAAGGGCAACATGCAAGTAATAGCAATGTAGTTTCAAAATTTTCCTTATTATATCATTCTACTTTTTTTTTCCTTATTACTACATTTTACTTCCAGATCATATCTTATTAAAGTCTTATACTTTACAAAATTTATCCATTGTAGCATACTGATTTGAATTACGATGACATGACACAAATTAATATGTTTTTATGCAGTTTCATTGTCCATGTAGGATAGACACATTACTGACATGGCGAAAAATAATATTTTTATAATAGAATTATCCTTTATCCCATATCAAATATTTTTTAAAGATTACCAATTTTTTCAATTATAGCATCAAAATGTTCATATCACTAATTGTAATATGTGACTCTTTTTTTCCCAATTTTATTTTGTTGTTAGAATGTCAGCTATAGACTTCTTTTGCTCGGTTGACAAAGTCAAAGGCGTGGATGGGAAGGAGCGTGTAGTGGTGACCTTTGATGGGAAGTATTTGCCACACACTGAGCAAGTAAGTCACATTTGTCAGCTATCTTGTGGGCCATTGTGTACCTGATTTACCTCTCACATGATGAGTTTCGGAAATATTAAGATTAAAAATACTTGTATTCTTAATATTGAGGATGGCTTGATGGTTTTTGTAACTTTTTCTTTCTATAGTGAATTATGTGTTGATTTTGTTATTTGGTAATGCAGAAGGCGGAACATATGGTTTCGAGATTGAAGAAGCGGGAAGATTAAAAACGGGGCTTTGATCTAAGTGGTTATTTGATTATGATCATAACTCTTGATGTTCACTAGATGGTGTTATGTTTATGTGTTTGTAACTTCAATGTTCAACTAGCCTATGTTGTTAGGTTGATTGTTTTGGATCAAATAAAAACATAAACTTAATGAGAATAAGTCTTGTCTTCACACAGGTTTATAACCTAGTTAATCATAAACATATATTTTCATGACTAAAAATATGTTTGGCAAAAATAACCGGTAGTTGGAAGTTGTGTAAAAGTGTTTGGTAAAAGTAGTTATAAGTTTCTGAAAGGTGCAAAATTGCATAAATGATAGCCGAATAAATGCTCAAATTGAAGCATAAAACCTAAAAGCTAAAAGCTTCTAAAAGCGTTCAAAAGCAAACTGAATTAGCTTTTAGATTTGAAGCTTTTTATTCCAAAACAGCTCCAAATCTAAAAACGTTAAGCTCATATTCTATATCTAACATTTATCAAAATGTATTTAATGTTCCTAACGTCAAATCAGCAAGTTTTGGTTATTGATAGTTTAGTCCCTCGACTTTTTAACTTTTGGTTATTTATAATTTTAGTCCTTCAACTTTTTAATTTATATAATTGTAAATTTAGTCCCTATAGTTTCAAATATCAAACTTTTTAGATTAATTACCGTTTTAGTTCCCATAGTTTTTATTTTGCATAATTACAATTATGATCCCTTTAGTTTTTTAATTTAATTTGCATAATTCCAATTTCGGTTCCTATAGGTTTTTAATTTGCATTAATTACGTTTGGTCCCAATAATTTTTAATTTAGGATAGCTATAGTTTTGGTTCCGGTATTTTATAACTTGTTTTAATTATAGTTTTGGTCCCTGTAGTTTTAAATTTCAATAACTACAGTTGTGGTCCCTATAATTTTTAACATTAATTACAGTTTGATCCATATAGTTTTTAAGTTAGAATAATTAGATTTTTTGTCTATGTTATTATACATAGATGTATTTTTCGCAGCAACGCACGATGTGCTACCCTAGTTCCAAACAATTTTTTTAATTTGAATTTTTTTTCTTTTAAATATTTTAAAAACTCTCAAAAGCTCGTCGTCAAACACAACATGGATTTATTTTTTTAAACTACTTTTATAACTATAATAATTGAATCATATATATATTTTTATTCAATTAAACCTAATTGGAAATCGGTGGGAAAAGAACAAAAACTATGTATGTGGAAACTCTGTGATCATTATGCATTGGGTGACGTTTTTTATCATGACTTTTAACGCAAGTTTTTGATCTGTATTTAGTGAACCCATCTAGATGTGCAAAAAACAGTTTTAAAAAATAAAAACAAAAACTGAAATCAAACTGGACCCGTTTAGAAAAAAGGTTGCATACAAAATGATTCGACTTCAACCAAACCGCCAGTTATATACGAGTTCGATCATATGACTGTTGAAAGCGGTTCAAGAAAAGCTAGTTTGAAAATCGGTTTACCCAAGTGACTGTTGGAAAATGTATTTTTTTTTAGTTTCCAACGGTCGTATAACCATTTAATACAATTTTAATGGTCAAACACCCTTTAATCATTGATAGGTACTAGGTAGTGGATGTGTTAGTTTCATCAAAGCACTCTCTAATTTCTCAAACGCCATCTAATCACTGTCTTGTTAACTTGTTTTCTCTACCTCTCTTTGCAATATATCCATACTTTCGACTCTAGTTATGAGATATCCTCGTCATATTTCATATTTCATAATCTTGATACTTCAATTTTTTGCACTTTAAGAAATGACATTTGATTGTAGCAATTCACAATTTTCCATCATTGGGGGAGCTTCGTCAACCAACATCTCGATTGTCAAATTTGTACCTACAAAAACAAACCCGAAAATTTTGCAACATTTCAGCTTATACGAAATGTTAGAGCCCAAATAAAGTGCGATGCCAGAGATGAGGGTAAATTCTTTAACATAAATGAATATACCACACTGAATGGCCACACAAATACATCATGCAAGGCGGTAAATATGGTATGGATCTGAATCAAGCAACAATGAGAAATCAAGGCGCCGTTTGAACCTATGAGGCAAAAATTGTTTAAGAAATTATGACAAAGTTCGTAATTCAACATTATATTAATTTTTTTTTTATAATTATTTGAAAAAAAATAGTATTAGACAATTATTTTTTTCAAGTTTATTTGAGCTTTTGATTTATGTTTTGACATTAACATCATAATTAAATTAATAGTATATTAAATTAATAAATATAAGGTGGTAGCATTAAAAAGATAATGTTCTACAACCCATTCAATTTGATAAATTAAGGGTCTATTTGGATGTGCTTATAAAAACCGTTTATTGGCTTATTAGCTTTTTGGAAAAACCATAAGTCATAAGTAAGAGCCTCCTTACTTATTAAAAACTGCTTATTTGCCCTTGCTTATGGCTTATGGCTTTTCTAAAAAGCCAATAAGCCAATAAGCAGTTTTTATAAACACATCCAAACGCCCCATAAGTATATTATGTTGAAAATTAAAGTGTTAATATTAGAATTAAAATAATAAGAGTTTGGTGGTTTTGGTGCACGCTCATATAAGCCAATATGAACTAGGGAACACGAGGGTCGAGTCTGGGGAAGCGCCCTTGGTGGGGTTTAAAGGGGCATGTCTAGTTCCCAATGGGTAGAGCCCTTGATGTCAAGGTCAAGGAGGTCCGCCCTTGCGAAATATGGGCAGTGCCCCAACCCTAAACAATAGCCATATATATAAATGAACATGGTCATTATTATCTTGCTAAAAACCCAATCGTTATGCATTTCCTGCCAAAAAATAACCGATTTCAACCACCATCTTCATGTCTATAAGTCAAAAGTTTCGATTCTACAGACAGAAAAAGTACAGAAATTACATTGTTACTCTACTGAAATATTGTCTCAAATAACGCAAAACAAAAGAAAAGTAGGACAATGAAAATAAATCAAAAGTTGTATCATGTATAAGATTGAGAAGACGCAAGGCAGCAACGTCACATACAACATATTTTATTTTTATAGAGGTGCACAAAAGCCGGTTAAAAACCGGTTTCGGTTATTTAAAAACCGGTTTTTTAAAAACCGGTTTTTTTAAAAACCGGTTTCGGTTATAACCGGTCCGGTTTTGACCGGTTTTTTTTTAAACGAGATTGAGTTTCAAACCGGTTTTTTTCGATTTTTAAACCGGTTCGGTTCGGTTAACCGGAAGAAAAACCGGTTTTTTTCGGTTTTTAAACCGGTTCGGTTTCAGATAAAAAACCGGCTAAAAAACCGGTTCGGTTAAAAAACCGGTTCGGTTATTAAAAAACCGGTTATTAAAAAAACCGGTTCGGTTATTATTTTCGGTTATTTAAAAAACCGGTTTTTTTGTGCACCTCTATAGTAGACCGATTTTAATTAAAGTAGACTTATGAGTCTTTAGCCCAAACCAAACACAAAAGCCCAAGAGAAGGCCCTTCCATTCCAATTCACTACAACATGTTCAATCGATTTTTTTTTTACCAAAACCGGCTAGTTCATTCCAGTTAAGAAATCATCATAAACCTGACTCTAATCAAACCGTCATTACCTTCGGTTCTCGGATCAACCAATTCGAACCGGTTTTTAAAACATTGGCTTTAAGAGACTAAGACGTGTAATTGCTATTAAGGCAAATTTACCTTTGATTAGGGTGAGTATGACTACTTAGTTGAACTTGAAGGGTTTTGATGGTAAAAAAGCGAAACAATTTGTCTAAATAGCAAAATAAGAAAAGTACAAGTACCTGAATTGTCATTCATCAGAAAAACTCGAACCTAGGCGATTGCGGCCAGACAGGCAGCAGGGATAAGTCTATAGGAAACACGGCGACGTAGCAGTAACCTACCGTAGAACTTCAAACCGCCGGCGCCGACGACAACCGTAAGACGCCCCTCCGTCTCTTAGCTTACAGGTAACATATTGATTCTTCTTAATCCCAAAAGAATCTTCCGTTCTTCGTTCCTCTTTATTAAGTTTATATTACCATAATTTTTGTGGTATTGGTTCCTTATACATGCACAAAAGCATTACTCATTTGGCTTAAATATTGACGGAACTAGGCTGTTTTTCATTTTTGCGAACACGTTTGCTCTTAAAGTAGGTCGTTGATTCTTGTTGTGTCGAGTTTTTCTCGATCTGAACATTTTCTAAGACTCAGTTTGTGTTTTTTTGGGGGTTTTTGGGTTTTTCGTCCTTGGCTTATCATGTCAATCTCGTATGCTTATTAGTTCATCTCCCTTATACTCCATTGTACTCATTCTGATCATCACACTCCTATTAGTTGCAGGGTTTGGTTTTCTCGAGCTTGAGAGTTAATGACTATGCAAGAATAAGCATCAACCATGATGAGAAAGCCGCTAGGGCACAAGGAAAAGTACTCAAACAGACACGAGATCTCACATAATCACTCCAATGATGGCACTTCTGCAAGAACAAGGCCTTATAGTTTTGATGAAATTATGCTTAAAAGGAAAAACAAAAGGATATCTGAAAGTATTAAAGATCAACGACTTGCCTCTGAGATAGTTTTCTCTAGTAAAGAAGCTGAAAGTATCTCTGGTCATGTAGATTCTGATAGACACAGACATAGTCACAGTCAGAGTCACAGGGACAATCTTGGTGGAAGTGACCACCATGTTTCTAGTGACTCTTTAAAGGTAAGTTCAAGAACAAAAGAGAACAAATCTATGAGGGAAGACAAAAGAGTGGAAGGTGAACACAAAGAAAGTGGTGATCTTCAAAGAAGACCAAAGGTTAGTAGCGATAATGCAAAAGATAGAAGAAAAGAAAGAGGTGTTCATGTCCATGTCCATGTTCATGAGTCTGATAATGAATATGGAAAGAGACATGGTAAAGATTCTACAGTAAAAGAAAGGGACAGAAATGTTGAAAGAAGTAAAGGGAAATCTGAACATGTCACTAAGCTGACTCAAAACGGATATGAGAAACTCGAATCAAGAAAACGACATGAGAGAGACAAAAGAAAGTCAAATTCACCTTCACCAAGAGGAAACAAACCAAGATTGTATGATATAAAAGAGCATGAAGAGTTACAATTATCATCCTCACATTCTTCAAAAGACAAACAAAGATTTGATTCCAATAAAAGGGTATCAAACAATGGTTCAAGTAACAAGTCTAAAAGACACGATACATCAAATCGGCTTGGTGGGTACTCACCAAGAAAGAGAAGAAATGAGGGCGTTGTTGTAAAGACTCCTTCACCAACAAATTCACCACTTATTAAAACAGAAGCAAAAGTTCCTAATTCTTTGACTTCTTTTCAGCCTGATTTGGTTTCATTAAACAAAATCGAAGTACCAAAACCACATGAAGTGCCAAATATTGTCCCTCTAATTGTTCCAAAGCCAAATTTCGGGGTTCTTTTTCCTTCAATGATGAATGCTTCTGTTGACTCTGTTCAGTTGACTCAAGCAACAAGGCCTAAAAGAAGGATTTATGTAGAAAACTTACCTTCTTCAGCTAATGAGACAAGTGTAGTGGAGTGGCTTAGTGGTTATCTTAGACCTTTTGGTGTTAATAATCTTCAAGCCACAAGTCCATGTATTAGTTGCATTGTAAGTATTCAAGATTTCAAGATTTCAAGATTTCAAGAAAATCTTTTTTTATATTTTGTATGTTTATATGAAAGACAAAACATGGGATTTCAGGTGAATAAGGATAAGGGTCAGGCTCTTGTGGAGTTTTTGACACCTGAAGATGCTTCTACTGCTTTAAGTTTTGATGGGAAGTCTTTTTCTGGAAATATAATTAAAATCAGAAGGCCTAAAGATTATGTTGAAGCAAGTGTAAGTCTTTTTCTGGCAAATTAGTGATGATATTAGCTTTAATTACTTCTTTGTACACATAATTAGTTTATACTTTATCCACTTTTACATTTGTAGCAATATTACCACAAAGAAACTTAGTTGCTAAATGTATATGCATTATTTCATGATATTTGTATGCAATTTGTAAATCTTTGGTAACATATTATAATCTTGTTTGATATTGGTGTGAGTAGAGTAGTTTCTTGTTATTGTTGTCATGCCACGTGGCAGCATAAGATAGTTAACATTTGAACATCTGGCAATTAAAAAGTTGTGGTTGCTGAGGTGTACTGTGGTTACCATTTATGTAGCAGGTTTTCAGACAGTTGCTATTTTCATGCAGACTGGTGTGTCAGACAAATTTATTGCTGCTTCTGCTGTTGCAGTTAAAAACATTGTTCAAGATTCACCTAACAAGGTTTGCATCAAAAACCATCAAACTTTTCAAGAAATAGCAACCTACTTTCATTTATTTGTCTATTATAGCATCCCACTTCTTTTTCTGTTGTTCTGCAGGTTTTCATTGGTGGGATTTCAAAGATTATTACATCCGAAATGGTACCTACAATTTTCTAAAATTCTTATGTTTTTTTTTTCTTAATCATCTTTTTAAAGCATCTAATTTCTAAAGATTATACACTTCACAGCTCATGGAAATAGTTAGTGCTTTTGGACCACTAAAAGCTTACCATTTTGAACCTCCATGTGCTTTCCTCGAGGTATAAAAATAAAACCACTATTTTTCCGTTTTGTATTTTTAATTATTTAAATTTTAAAAAATTGTCCCTTTTAATCAAATTTATTATTACACAGTTTGTTGATCAATCAGTCACTATAAAGGCATGTGTTGGTCTTAATGGCATGAAATTGGGCGGTCAACTGTTGACTGTAACTCAAGCAACTCCCGATACTACCTCAATGGTAAAATCTCCAATTCTTTTAATTAAAAAAGATATTTCCTTTATTATTCTATTATAATATTTAATCATTTATCTAATAACATCATTAGGAAATACATGGAGACCGCCCTTTCTATGGTACACCAGCACACGCACAACCGCTTCTCAAAAAACAAACACAAGTCCTGAAACTCAATAACGTGGTATGTTTTTTTTATTCTACACATTTTAATAAATCAATTATTATTTATTATAGTATATAATCCTTCTTTTTTACCTACATAGGTGGACCCACAAAGCCTAATGTCACTCTCTGAACAAGAAATGGAAGAAATACTAGAAGACATACGCCTAGAGTGTTCCAGGTTTAACTTTATGACACCTTTCAATGATGAAAAGGACGAGGGTATTTTCGTCTTTTTCACAAAATTCAAAAAATCACAATCTTTGTCCCACCGACATTTGCACGCCAAAAATCAGTACAAACGGGGACGGGATTTAACTTTTTAAACACGTTTGGCGAAGGGCAAAAACGGAAAGATGGATTATATATTATACTTAAGTTTTTATATAATTATTATTGTAGGTTTGGTATGGTGAAGTCGATTAATATTGTTAAACAACCACCCAACATGTCCACAACTTCAGAAACAGTTAAAGAAGAAATAGGCGGTGATAAAGAACCTGTTGTGGCGGCATCGACTGGCGGCAGTGGTGAACCGGAAGAAGGTAACGAGGCGGCCGGAGTTAATGGCGTGGAGGAGATTTCGAACCAGATAAGTTGTGAAATTAGCAAACCGGGCGGTGATGATGTGGCGGGAAGTAAAGTTTGGGCGGAAGTTGAGGGCGGTTGTGTGTTGGTGGAGTATAAAAGAATAGAAGCTTCTGCCATGGCGGCTCATTGTTTACATGGACGGGTTTTTGATGGGAGAATAGTGAATGTGGAATATGTTGCACATGATGTTTATTGTGCTAAATTTGGAAAATGAGTATTTTGTATTGTTGATTGGATTTGTTGTCATGTGGGGAGATGTTATTTTGGTGTATGAATGAATGTTGGTTTTGTAGAAAGATATTTTATGATTAGTATTTTTTTTATTATATTGCTATTTTTAGAAGGTGTAGGGTAGGGTAGGGAATAAAGTGTTTTGAAGTTTAATTTGATGGAAATGAAAATTTTGCATATGATTTGGTGAGAAAATGCACAAATTTCTTTCACCAAGTTTTATCTGTCTTTCATTGAATAAAAGTTAAAAAAAAATGATCATTCTATTCATACCTTCCAAAAAGTAAATGACACATGAGGGTTATTAAGTATTAGTTTTGTTTTGTTTTGTTTTTTTTTTTTTTTTTTTTTTTTTTTTTACATATAACCAATGAAATTGTTCAAATTGTTCATTATTATTTTTTTAATAACATATATATACTTCTAAAAAAATATAGTTATGCATATATACTTCTGAAAACATATTTCATACTTCTAAAAACATAAAACTATGTAATTATCTTTTTGAAAAAATGTATTTATACTTCTAAAAGATATATTTATACTTCTAAAAACGTATTTTGGTTTCATTTTTTATCACTCCTAGTATAAAAATGGGAGATAGAAGGAATAGAGAAATTGAAAAGTTTTTTGCTTTTGTTATGTCTGACATGATTTTAGTATGAATTGTTCGTGCTTGTTGGCTCAGTATCAAAGTTGAAGTTGAAGTGTTGAGGAAGAGATTGGGTAGAGATTGCCTTCACCATTGCAAAGTATGAATTTTCCCTGTTGGATAATCCTTCAAGGTAAAACCAAAAGGATCAAACACAATTGTGAGATTGTTATTAACATAAAGATAACAATCTGAAATTTATTTTTTGATAAGATGCAAAGAGTACAAAATAATTTTTAGTTTGAAAGGCGGGTGCGGTGTTGGAAGTTTAGCGTGACCACCATAACCATAATAAGTTTAGGATTGATAGTTTGTGTCTTATGCGCTGTAAGTAGAATTAATTCACTTCTGTATTCCCTTCTCATTAGGTATATATATACACAAACAATAATGTCAATATGGAAAGTAATAATCCTAGTCAAGACAATGATTATAATAACGATAATATAAGATACAACTAATACCCACCTTTAGATCGACTTGAGTTTGATTAGTACAGGTTCTCCAGATCGGGATATTGATTGTAGTTAGTAAAATGCTACGATCCCGCAAGTAATAAATGATATGTAGCACAATATGATTATTTTTGTAGTAATATCGAATTTAAGATTGTAGGATCGTACACAAGATCGTAAGATTTTATATCGGTCCAATCCCACATTTTTCTTTAGTTTGGTCTTTTGTGTCTAAAAGTGGTAACTCTAAAGTTGGTCATATCCTTAGAAAATCAATCTTACATATCGGCTCATAAATCCAATGCATAACTTTAATAACTTGTTCTTTCTAACTCAAAATTGAGCCCTAATAATTGTCCCACATAGAAACTCACATCTTCGTGAGATGTTATTACTTTACTCCATTACTTCACGATTGTCGATAAAGATAGGTCTCTTTTATGCATAGTGTTTTGTTTCGATCAAGATAAAAGAGTTTTTATAAGAATGAAGATAATTGTACTATAAAGAGGGAAAATGACATCAACACATCAATTTTCATGCAAAATTTTATATTAGATCGATTTAAAGTTTATATATGTATAAAATTATAAGCTTATCCATTTTAAGAAAAAGAATTCCATTTCAAGAAAAACTTTTAAGCTTATCATAAATGTTTTATATTTAAAGTTTATGTATTAATCTTTTTCGCTTATTACAAATGTTCCAAACTTTATATAAATATAAACATGCAATAATGACATACTTTTAATTTGTAAACATATAACTATTTAAGTTGGTAGAGATATTTCGATCCCGATTTGATTTTATGATTATGATCTAACGCCAAAAATGATTTATAGTAAGATCACTTTAATCACTAAATTTTATTATTTATTTATTTTTTAAAGTTTTTAAATGATAACTTTTTAAATATGATTACAAAAACTATATTATTATAATAAGAATGATATTCTTTTTTTTTTTTTTTTTTTTTTTTTCATTTTTTGCATAAAACAATTCCGGAGGTTTTATATAAGAATACACTTTGACGACTTTCCACATGTTTGACTCTATTTCCTTATAATATAGACCTTTTTATTTAGCTCATCTGAAAGGAAAACTCAAATCATAACTAAATTGATAAAAAAACTTCCATCACCTACCATAGGAATGTGGTTATTATCTTAGAAAATGGGAAATTCCAGGTCTTTATTTGGTAATAATCAATTCTTGTTATGGGTTAGGTCGGTTTTCAGAAGGAGATTAACCCGAATGTTATCCTTTGTATCGAGTTATTAAAAAAAAAAAAGATTTAGGTCCGATCGTATGAAAATTAGCAATCTTTGTGATGGTATACATCAATCTTTTATGAGTGTTGCTTAAAATGACCTCACCAAGTTACCATATATGGTTTTCATTGAAATAAAATCAACTTGGAAAAAGTTTGGAAATGTTAGATCTACTTTCTCTTTCAAATGATTGACAAGGAATTCATATTTTCATATTTCCATAATAATTTTGTGTCATTTCTACCCACAAATTAAATTCATGTCAATTTCATTTTAAGTGATAAATGAATGAATTAATCGGAATCCAGTTTATATCGATGTTACCAAGATGAGGAAGATTCATCTAAGATGTGTGATGTGTGATGGAGGTTACCCCATCAAATATATTCCGGGTCACACCCAAAAACTTAAAAGAAGAAAATTTGTAAACAAAATTAATATCAGCTTACCGCGAGAGCGGATAAAAGCAATATCTTATAGGGAGATTTTTTTTTAATATTTTATCGGGAAAATCTTTGATTTGTTTTTTGTTTTAGAAAAACCTTTAATATTTCTGAAGATTTTTTTAAAAAAAATTATTAAATAACTTTCGAAAAACATTAGTTTTAAAAGGAAAAATTCTTCAGAATAGAACGTAATTTCAAATCAGTAAGAATGATTCAGTTTTGATTAAAACATAAATCAAATCGAAAATTTTAGTTTTTGAATTTGAAAATACCAGAGAAATTGTATTCATTCCTAACTTTTATTCCTAATTATATTCCTAACCATGTTAAATAGTGACAAGTGTCATATTTAATAAATATAATAATATTTTAAGACACTTGTCACAATTTTACATGGTTAGGAATATAAGTAGGAATAAAAGTTAGGAATGAATACAATTTCTCCTGCTCATGACTTGTATTGTAGTCGGCCCGGAATGCCTCTGTACTCTTTCTAATGCTAATGTCTTATTCCTTAATTCATTTTTTATTTGAGTTGCGGTAGCTTCCGCGCCAGCAAGATAGGGCTCAGCCAAAGCAATACTAAGCGAGAAAAGCCCTTTCTATCTTCTTAGTCATAGTCAAGCAAGTTTTCGCCTTTATTGAGGTAAACAACCTTACTAATAAAGTGGCAACAAGCACCTTCTTTCTCAAAGTAAACTTTCTCCCTTCTTGCTTTTGTTTTCAATAAGGCTCGCGCAGGGGCGCTCACCTTTTTTGTCTCCTTCCCGGCCCGAAAGTTTGCTTCTGACGACTAGCTTTGGGTCTTCAGTTTCAATTTATTGCTTTTTATCTTTATTTTCATTTGTTTCTTCATCAATAATGTTGCTAACATGTAGTTTCATTACAATGAAAACTGGCTATAGCGACGAACTCTATAAGGATGACAATAGTCGTCGTAGTAGACCATCTATAGCGACGACATGTCGTTTCTATAGGACAAAAAGTCAAAGTTTGACCTTTTACTCAATAGGGACGACTTATGGGGCTCTAGCGATGACAATTTTCGTATGTATAGCCTTTAATTAGGCGTTGTTTGTTTTTGAAGAGGTAAAATTTCTACAGTCTGCGAATCACATCTGCAGAAGAAGAGGCGGACCAAATATCTGCAGTCTGCGAACCACATCTGTAGAAGGATAGGTGGACCAAACTTCTGCAGGGTGCAAGAAGAAGATTGTTTTTTAAAGTTTGCAGGCTGTTAAAATAAATTAAATAAACCAATAACACTTGTTAACATAAGCAAAAAACCATATTATATATATATACAATTGTTGCCTTGATGAACAGTACCACTTTAGTTTTATTACAATTTTTATCCCTGTAGTTTTAATTTGTATAATTATAGTTTTAGTCCCTATAGTTTTAATTTTTATTAATTACAATTTTGGTCCCTATAGTTTTGTTTCCCAGTTTAACATTATTACAGTTTTGATCCCTGTAGTTTTAATTTGTTGACTTCCTTAACCGCAGCAACGCGCGGCTCCCTTCCGCTCGTTAAATACATACATAAGCAAAAAACAATATAATGTTTCCAACATAGACAACAACCAAACAATGTTTCAAACTTAGGCAAAAAAAAACCATATGATGTTTCCAACATAGATAAAACCAAACAATGTTCTCTACTTTAATAGTCCTAAACTTGTAGCAGTAATATTGATCCACCCTTTTAAGACATCAGGATTAGGTGGCAATGTCATCCATGCCTGCCTCAAATGCATGAACACTCCAAAAATGTTAAAAGCGGCTAAAATATAGGATTGATTGGGTCTAAGTCAACAAGCTTCAACTGGTTTGATGGGAAACACCTAGACCAGGCAATGGAGCGGGGTTTGATGGGAAACACCTAGACCAGGCAATGGAGCGGGGTTTGACCCTAATCCCCTCTGAACCCGTGCAAAATGTATGGGTTTGGATCATTATTTGTGATCCGTTTACCCGTTAACGACCCGTACCCGTTAACCCATTTATTAAAAGGGTTGGGTTTTGATCACTATTGATCTGATCCATTTAATGACCCGCTTCGTGTAAATTTTAAAAACATAAATTTATTATTTATAAATTATTAGTTTTACAATTTAATTGAAACGAGGATTTCACTGCATCACCGATAAAAGCATATAACGTACGCGAAAGGCAGTACTCGAGAGTCGAGGAGTCACTCCTTCTGTCGTTTCACTTCCTAATTCACGAATATCAGTCGACTCCAAGAAGAATAAAGATGGCTTCAATCAATCGGAACTTTGGAAGGGTTTATTGGACTAGAGTTGCCATCCCTGTTTTTTGTTGTGGTTATTGGCCTCAATCAATCCCAAAATCTTTAATCAATCAAAAGGTATTTTGCAAACAATCATCATGTGTGTTATTGAAAGGTTTTCTGCAATCTTTAATCAATCAGAAGGTTTATTGTAATCACAATCGCCATTGATTTGTTATCGATCTACTATGTTTTCTACTTTAATTGATTAATTGAAATCGACTAATTGCAATCACGTGTTATTCGTGCGTTATTGAAACCGCCATTTACTTATATGTTCTTAATTTTATCGAGGTGATCGGTGCGTGGATTGGTCGGACTATGAAGTTTTTGAAAATGCATCTTAATGTCTACATTTTCTCATGCATGTTTGAAATAGTAGACATTTATTTTGTTTTGGAATTGTTATTTTAAGTATTAAGTTATATAGATGTTTGTTTTATTATGAAAAGTTTTTTATAAGTATTAAGTAAAATTGCGATTCATGTTACATTTGTTGGGATGCATAATTATTTTGTAAATTTAATATCATAAATGGGTCGGGTAAAAGGGTTGGGTATTCGTTGATCCAGTGGATAAGGATATGAGTTTGATTATTCAAAACCCTGTGGGTTACGGATCGGGTTTGGATCAGCTTATGGAATTTGTTAAAAGGATTTGGACCAATGCCGATCCGCTCCAAACCCGCTCCATTGCCAGGTCTAGAAACACCATCATAATCTTCTACGTCATGAAAGGGTATGTCCGTAAGCTGAAGTGGTTGGACACGATGACCAGAAGATGATAACCACTGATGATGTCTAGGTTGATGTCCACTTTCAATTACCAGTAGCACTATTTCCATCAAACAAAGTTGCACAAAGTTGTGGGAAAGGCAATGGTACGATTTTCAATGATGCAGCCTTCAGATGCCCCTAAACCCATTTAATTGAAACTAATATAAGAATATTTACCAAGTTAATACATAAATGATAACAAATTCTATGTAAACATACCCTCCTAAAGTCTTCCCATTCATCTGTTGTCATGTTAAAAGTGTTTGTTTGAGCGTTGTATATGTTACCGGTTTTGTTTTTCAAATAGACCCAACCTATGTATTTTGCTTGAGATTATCATAAGCATTCTTCATTTGTTTTTGGGATAAATCCATGCCAAACCTTTCCTAAAGAACTATTCTTAACCTAATCCATGAGTCTTTGTGCAAACTCAAACCTTTTCTACCAACATTATTTACTTCTCCAATGCACGTTTCCAACAAGCACTTTAGATACTCAGTGGACCATTGTTGTTTTTCTCCCATTTCTAATAATCAAAAAATTATATATAAATCAGATTTGAGCATATCATAACCCCTAATTTAAGCTTTCAAATTTGTAAAAATTTAACATCTTCAAATCTGATTAAAAAAATCAGCATATAAACTCAACAAATTAGCAAATCTGATTCAAAAAAAAAAAAAACTCAGCATAAAAATTCAGCATACCAATTAAACAATTCTAATTCAAAAAAAAAATCAGCAACATGATTCAAAAATCTAATTCAAAATAGGAACATGATTCAACGATTCTGATTAAAAAAATTAAGCAACCTAGAAAAGTATTTCATCAACAACATTGAACCCTAGAATACCAAAATCGAAACCCTAGCATTTAAAAATCAAAACCCTAGCATACCAAAATCGCAACGCTAGCATACAAAATCAGTTACCTGCTGTTGATGGCTGTTCGGTGTAGCAGAATCGTCTAGAAGAAGAATCGGTTCGAAGGAGAAGGGAGAAAGCAGGCGTCGATGTAGGTAGGTGTCGGCGGTAGAAGCAACAATGGTGTGGCCGGTGGTGGCGGTTTGGTCGATGACGCAAAGAAGAGAAAACAAGAGACACCGATTGGAAGGAGAAGGAAAAAGTCGAAAGGAGAGATGCATATTTCTTATTTTAGTTTAAAAAGTATTATTTTGTTACTAGAAGAGCTTTGAAGACCCTTGAAGATGTTGGTCTATATCTGCCCTAAGAAGAGGAAGCGTAAGCCTTTAGGTCTGTGGGTCTTCTAAAAAACAAACACTCTACGAAGGTCCATTTCTGCACACCGTCTGCATGGCGCAGACAAAATTGCTCAAGAAGATCTGCAAGAAAAAACAAACAACACCTAAGTGTTCAATCATACCTAAGCTATGCTCACAAAATACCAATATGGAGTTCCTATGAATACTATAGACTATCGAGTCTCATTGGTAGCTTGTGCTACTTAATTCACACTAGGCCAGATCTGGGCTAAGCTATTCGATAGGAGTGGTAAGTCAATACATAGAATCATCGAGAGAAAGTCACCTTAAGGTTGTAAAGAAAATTCTGAGGTACATCAAGGGAACCATCCACTATGTTTAATATACAAAAAAGCTGGAGACAATGAATTAAGAAACTATAGTGATAGTTGTCATGGAATGGATTGCGATAATCGCAACCGTAAAACCGAAACATTGTTTCAATTTTTAGGTAATTCCATTAGGTGGTGCTCATAAAAGCATAGTATTGTAGCACTTTATTCTTGTGAAGTTGAGTTTATGGTTGCGGCGTTGGTTGCATGCGAAGCACTGTGGTTGAGAAGTTTGTTGACTGGCGTGAGCACCTCGAAAGCAAAATGTGTCAAGATATATATACAACAAGTCCGATATAACATTGATAAAGAACCTGGTGTTTCATGGGAGTAGCAAACATATTGATACAAGGTTGGATTTTATCACGTCTATGTTGAGAAATACTTGATCTGTGTAGGGCATGTAAGCGGATAAGAGCAAATAACTGGCATCCTAACAAAGACATTACCTAGAAGAAACAAATCAGAATTAAGGGGGAAAGTATTGGAACTAATTCTGATTTGGTAAATCTTTGAAAAATTATGATGAAGAATAAAGTGTAGATGGGTTTCAAAAGTTAGGAGTACGTGGATTTAATAGCGAGTCATATTTTCCTGTTTTTAGATCAGTAGGTTGTTCATTTGCAGCATTATATGAGTGTTGTTTATTCCTTTTATTTGTATTGGTATTCAATTTTTTCTTATGCAATATAGCTTCGAAATTCCCCTGAAAGGTGCCTCTCGTGATTAGAAGTTTTGCTTCATTTGGGTGCGAATCTTAAGCCTTACAAACTGATTTCCAACATGCCAAACACGATACAAGGCTGTTATATTTGTTATGTTCTCACTCGTTGTACAAATAGAGTCTTAGTGGTAGCTGATAACTGAAAGTTGGAAGTTGTTAGCTTGTATTTATCACGGGAATATCACGTGACTGTTAGTTAGGATAATTAACTGTTTCAGTTAGTTGGTTATCTTAATTAGTTAGTTGTTAATAGTTGTTAATTGTATATAAGTAGTTTTGTTTTCGTGTAATAGTTTTTCAATTCATTAATGAGAAAGTTTCTCCTCAATCTATCTCTCAAACTCTCTCGAACTCTCTCGATCAGATCTAACATGGTATCAGATTTACGATCCTTCGCTTAGTTCTTCATCTTCTTCGTCTGCAATTCTTCATCTTCCCCTGTAATCATGCCGACTGTTAACGAATCTACAACTCTTGATTCTACTTCGATTGATAATTCAAATCCTTTTTTCCTTGCTGCTTCTGATAATCCGAGTGCAATTCTCGTTTCAAATCAATTCAATGGTTCTGGTTTCTCATCTTGGAAACGTTCCATGACGATTGCCCTAGCTGCAAAGAACAAGTATGGTTTCGTTGATGGCACCATCACTCAACCATTGTTTACCTCTGACACCTTTCCAACCTGGTTTCGTGTCAATTCAATGGTTACAAGCTGGATATTGAATTCTCTCAGTCCCTCAATTGCTGATAGCGTTCTGTTTTTACAAACTGCATGTGAAATTTGGAACGAACTAAATCAGAGGTATTCTCAAACTGACGGTGCTCTCATTTATCAAATTCAACAGCAATTGCATGTCACTACTCAAGGTAATGATGATTTTTCATCTTACTTTACCAAAATGTCAAAAATATGGGATGAATTACGAATTGCTCAAGCCTTACCTCCATGTTCATGTGGTACTGCTACTAGTCTTCGTAAGTTCCTTGATGATCAACATTTAGTTCAGTTACTCATGGGACTCAATGACTCATATAAAGTCATCCGAGGACAAATACTCATGATGAAACCTCTCCCTTCTATCTCTACGGCATATTCCTTGATTACTCAAGAAGAAAGACAACGAGATATCAACAATAATGTCTCTTCATCTTCCGAATCTATTGCTATGCAAGCTGTTACTGTTAAGAAATCCGATCTTCTATGTAACCACTGCAAGAAACCAGGTCACACCAAGTCAAAATGCTATCGTCTTCATAATATTCAACAAAAGTAGCCTTTACCTTTTAATTGTGTAAAATCACATATAAACTAAAAGCTAATAATCTATAAAAACTACTTGAAATAACTTTTGAGTTATGAGCTATTTGGAATATGAGCTTTTTATTTAAAAGAAAAGCGAAATCATTGAATGAAAGTTTTTTTTTAATTCAATTTTTTTCTTAAAAATTATAAACCAAAAAACTTTTAAAAGCTTTCAAAGACTCGTTTAAACATACCAAGCAAAATTCTTTTGTTCGACTCATTTAAGAAAAATGTAGCACGTGACGTGTATTAAAAGTAAATTGACCGAAACCATCTTTTAAACATGAGGTTGAGGTTCACTTGGTGTTATCGTTTACATTGTCGTGGACAATTAGAAGTTTTATGACTATTTACTTGATTACTTATCGATTCTCGCTGTAAGCTACGTTAGATTTCAAAAGGACAAGTTTCACCTGGACAGTTTCGTATCGTTTTAGAAAACAATAAATGTTATGAGTGTTGTTTTAAGTGATATTACCGTATATTTACTAAAATAAATCTAATTTGAAAAAAGTTTGGAGATATTAGATCGACATCCCTTTTCAAATGATTGACTTGAAATTAATATTTTCAGATTTTCATATTTCCATAATGATTTTGTGTCGACATGTTCTTTTCCACACTAAATTCATGCAAATCTCATTTCAAAGGATGATGAAATCACATATATGATCTCTTAAAAAGAAAATATTCTGGTACCACATTCCCTATTAAAAGGGTGTTTGGGATTGTTTCTAAAAAGATCTTATTGATTTATTAGTTTTTTGTGAGCTTATTGATTTATTGATTTTTCAAAAACTTAATAAGTCTAAAATAGTTTTTGACAATATAATAAGGACTTCCTGAAAGTGATTTTGAATATATTGAAATAAGTTGTTTTTGATAAGTAAGAACCCCTTATTTTTTAGAATGATCTATGACTTCTTGATATTAAAAAGACTAAAGTTTCCTTAAAAACTCTTTGGCCCTTGCTTTTTAAAATGATTTATGTACATTTTTGTCATTTTATATAGATAATTTAATCCAAACACTTTTTAAAAAAATATTTATCAACTTATAGCAAATAAATAATCCTAATACATTTTAAAAAAAAAAATTTACTTACGACATAAGTCAATAAATACTTATATCAAAGAACATTTATTGAATTAAATAGACAGACTCAAACACCCCCTAAGATTAGAAAGATCCATATATGTGTATGTGTGACTATACTTCCTCACACACTCATAAACAATTTTCAATCATATTTTGTTTTTTGTATAAAAAATGAAGTAAAAATGATGCTGAGAGTGATTTTACTCGAACTCTACTATATCTGTATATTATTTTTTAAGGATATCTAAATATATCTTTTTATAGCATCTCATCTATTTATTAGATTTAAATAGGGTTAATATCATAAAAACTCGAACTCTACTATATTTGTATATTACTTTAGACAATTTTTTTCCGAAAGACTCTCAACTACTTTTTTTTGAAAAATCTTCAAGTTTTTTTATCTGAGAAAACCCTCACATTTGATACTTATTCTTTTGAACCAATTTGTTTGTTTTGACTCATAATTCTCATGTTTTTCGTGTTGTTTTTGGTAATTTTTAACATTAAAAAACTAAACGAAACATTTGATTATTATTTTTAAATAAAAAGAAAGATGTTGTGGCCAATTCATTTTGCAAAGTGCATATTAAAATCTTTTTGGAAGATGCTTAAATTTTGTAATAGATGGTGAAGAACGGTCTAGTCTGGCTTGATATTCTTTCTAACAGTAAAAATATGAAAGCTTAGATTAGATGCTAAATATAGATTGGTGTTCGAAGTTGTCTTTTACTTTGATTTCTTAAAACAGTTTAAGATATCAAGCCAATTTTAGCCACTGTTCTTCACCTTCTATAATCTTTGAGCATATCAAAATCTATTTTCAAAATGCTTATCAAAATATATTTGTAGGATGCTTGGAGATTATAGCAATTGAAGAACAGTGGTCTAAATTAGCTTAGTATGTTAGATTGTTTTAAGAATTCAATGGAAAGACAACATCTGAACGCCGATCTATGTTTGGAATCTAATCTAATTTCATGTTTCTCTATTAAAAATATTTTCAAGCTAGACTAGACAGTTGTTACTCATTTGCTACAATCTTTAAGAATCATGCAAATTGATTTTAATATGTATTTTGCCAAGAAGAATTGGATGTGACATATTTCTCTTTGTTTTAAAAAAAATCAAATGTTTCCTCTATATTTTAATGTTAAAAACTATCAAAAACATCGCAAACACCAACAATAAGAATAATATGTTAATTATGAGCCAGTTAATTATGAGCCAAAACAAAAGGTTGATTAAAAGAAAAAGTTTATAAAATGTGAGTTTTTTCTTAAAATAAAAAACTTGAGGGTTTTTTCGAAAAAAAAAGGTTGACGGATTTTTTGAAACTTTGTTTTATCTAAAACTGAAATATTACCGTTAAACCTGCAGAAATGTTCAAATCGAAAAAAATAGAAAAATATAATATCTTTCTATGAAAAAGAAATAGTTTAAGGTTTAATCCCAAAAAACGCAATATAGATGACCTTTTATAATAGGGTTAATGAACTAAATGGGTAACGAACTTTTGTATTTCTCCACATTTAAGTAATCATGCTTTTTTGTACATCTTTGACCAGTATACTTGTTTGACATCTTCATAATAAGGTAATATTACCTACGATTACCGATAAAAATTAAATGCTTATTATGAATAGATTAAACAAGTATACTGGTCAAATGTGTACAAAAAAAACATGGTTACCTAATAGTGGACAAAAACTAAAGTTCGTTACCCATTTATTATATATCTAAAATTCCTAATTTTTTTTGTTTGATTATTGTATTTTATTTATTTTATAAATTAACTTGTGGTCGGTTTTTACATCATTTACGAATTATATCAATAATTAAATGCTTTGTTACATGTTGTGTACAACTAATGACCATTTAAAACCTGGAAAATGACTTATTTGAAAAAAGAATTTAAAATTTTAATGGTCTTAAACACATAAAAATGATTATATGCAAAAGGATTAAAAATAGTGAAATAATATTACATTCCTCATGTTCACTGCTTCATTCTAACTCATGTTATTTTAAATGAACAATCGAGTCTTGAGGTAATATCGTGAACAATGAGTCTCTTAAAGTTGTATGAAACGATGCATTCATTGGCCTTTATATCTTACAAAATTATGTATCTTTTAATTTGTTATTTCAAAATTAAAAGCGCTAAAATCTAAAAACAATTATATTATAATATATAATTATTTAAAAGCATAAAAGCAATTAAAGAGTTTTTCTTCATCCGTCCAAATTTAGGTAACCATTTTTTCGTACATGTTTGGGTAACCATGTTTTTTTCGTACACGTTTAACCAGCATAGTTGTTTGACATGTTCATGATAATGTAATACTACCGGTAATCATATGTAATATTACTTTATTATTGTAACATCCGGTTTCTTATCTCCGAAATACACCAATAAAACAGGTAGGTTTATGGTGTAATCAAAGTTAAGTAACAGAAGTACAAATAGTTATCAAAAGAACAAGTATTTATATAACGGTGTTCTAAAAACCGGGTTACAAAAGATCTTTTCTACTAAACTATATACAAGTTTCAAAACAGTGTTTTATACATCATACAAAAACCCAAAGGTCAAGTCCCAAGTTATATCAACCTATCCCTCTGCAACTTTCTTGCCCCTGTCACCTATAACACAAACAACATAACCATATTTATGAGCTAATTAAGCTCAGTGAGAAATATTTAAGATTTAATAATAAATTCATCATTTCTCATCAATTACTATTATATAAAATCTTTGATCTCAATTTCTTTGACTAACTCAGTCATTTTGTGTACTCAAACACAACAAGTACTCGTATATATCAAGGAATTCTCAACCTTGTATAACTCATAAAAATTGATTATCTCAACCAATTAAAATTTACAAATAATACAATTCATCAATGTCTAGTTATAATAAATGAATTAAAACCACTCACCTGATGTCTGTTCAGTTCGTGGTCCACCCGTGCCTCGCGTATCTCCTTCCCTCCTATGAGTATCCGCTGTAAAGTGACATTACATATCATATTACAAGTATTCTCAAATATCTCAATGATGTTTAACTCATAAGATTAAGAAATCAACAGCTAACAAGAATCACAGACAGTAGATAGCATATACTATCAACCAAAACTCCAAACTTCGGGTTTTACCAATTCAACCGAAACAATTACTCAACATAACATCTATTATCAACCTACTAACAATACATAAGCTAAATTAAAGTATATTTTCAGGTTTGAACATCTAGGGTTTGGAACCCAAAAGCCTAAATCACAAATCTCATGAGTTTTGAGACAAAGAACATGTTTACGATGCTAGGCTCGACTCCTTTAGACTTTCCAATAATACTCTTAGCTCAAATTAAGGAAGTTCTACTCAAATCACACTAGTTACAGGTTTTCATCCATATAACCCACAACTAGCTCGAATCCAACAACAATCAACAAGAAACTAGAAGTTAGCACATAAGGGATTACCTTTTAACCGTAAGGAAATCGAATCCTAGCTTCAATTCGTGAACAATAGGATTTAATTTCGACTTTAAAGACTTAGATTTAAGTTTCTAGGGTTTTGAGAGTGTTTGAACGAAATGACTTTTCTCAAAAAGTGAAAGAATCCCGACTTTAAAAAGTGGGTCTGTGCGTAACACGGCCCGTGTAATTTACGGACTATTTTCAAATGAGTTTGTTTATGCACAGCACGACGCGTGCTAACCAGACACGACCCGTGTAACATACTGAATGACTTTGGTGATAAAAACACGACCCGCGTTTAGCTTACACGACCCGTGTAAGTTACTGCATGCTCAAAACAATCACAAAGGTCTCTTACACGACCCGTTTGACTCCAACACAACCCGTGTGACCTCTTTTGACATTTTTAAAGGTTTAAACTCTTCCCAAATGGACTTCTAACTATCCTAACTCATTTAACAACTTAACAAATCTTATATATACTAAGATTAACTCAAATTTACTTACCGAAAGTATCACGGCATTACAATTATGAACATACCAAACAAGTATAATGGTCAAATATATACAAAAAACCGTGATTACCTAAATATTGACAAACGTCAAAGTTCTTTACCCATTTAGTTCATTAACCCTTTATAATACAAGCTCTATTAAAAAAACTACCACGAAAAACTTGTATATAAATAATCAAATTAATTGTGGTATTATAAACATAAATATTGTATTTAAGATTTTATTTCAACTTTGTTATCGTGTTATAAATTATTGAAAATTTTAAAATTTTAAATATATTTAAAACAATTATTGTAATTAAAATTAAACAATATAAGTAAACAAACTCAAAACTAATATATATATATATATATATATATATATATATATATATATATATATATATATATATATATATATATATATATATATATATATATATATATATATATATATATATATATCCTATCCTAATAAATAAGTAACTCAATGCCACATGTCACCACCACATTCATTTAGCCACATGTCATTTTCTTATAATTTTGAATTTCTAAAAAAAAATTGGTTTGAAAGTTTCTTTCACTCCATAATGATCAGTTATGATTCAAATGTTCAATGTTCCTGGTTTTTCTCATCGGTTTCCATTTTCCTTTCCTTTTCCCTTAAAATCTTTCAAGTCATCAGCAATGTGGTTAATCCATCCCATAAATTTAGCAACCAGAAAATCGTCAACAAATTAAAGTCAAGCAGGATATATTCTCTGAATTGGAAATTATGCTGAAGGTCTCTCTATTTCGTTCGGTCATAACATCGAGTGAAGATTTTTTACTCGAACTTGATGTTAATTTGTATTCTGTTAATGAGTTGTTTAATTAAATGCACAACATTACACAAGAAATCACGTTCCTGTGCCTTCGGCAGTTGGGATTTCAACGACGATCTTCCTTTCACCCGACATCAGGAATCCACTTTTTCAACCATTCGACTCCATCTCTCTCGCTCTTTGTTTCATACGTTCAAATTCATTCGACTATATCTTGTAATATAATTTAATTTTCGATGTATGTTTCAAACTATCGTGATATTGCAAATTTATCTGATTGAGAGCTTTTTTGTCTATGCTAGAAACTATATGCCTTTAAGAGTCGCATCCTGACTTAAATGGAGATTGGAATGAAGGCCATAAAGTCGATGAATTTTTGGATGAAATACATGGATCAAATTCAATGGAGGTCACAGAATTTTTTTGTTGATCAGGTTTTACGCCTTTTTTATTTTAAGCTGCTAAATGATTTTGTAGGTGTTCTAATTGTTTATATTCAAATCATAATCAGGATCATGAGAGCTTGAGGAATGAGGACTTGGACCGACCTCCCAAATAAATGTACTTTCTTTAGGAAATTCCATGTTTAACACTAAAAGGAGATGACAAAGAGTATTATGTCGATTTGATGGTTATTTTTTATCTTTATATTTTGATCATAGGAATTTGTCATTTCAAGATTCTGATTAGAGTTCTTATGTCAGGAATTTGACATGATGTTGGAGATTTTGGAGGGGTTGATTGGTTGTATTTAAATATGCTTGCCTCAAATGTTCCAGATAATATTAAGTTATCGTGGAACCCTTTTTCAGAGTTCGATATTCGGCAACAATTCTTCTTACCAATTCGGGTCTTTAATCGGTTGGTACATGGGTTATGGAAGTTTACATGTTTTATTGCAGTCCAATGGGTCTTTAACTAGGTCAAGGACACCAACAAAGAAATTATGGTCGTAATTGTATCTCGTATTCTGGAGTTTGTAATTCCTTTCGAGGTAATTTTCAAAATTGACATTAATTAAGTTTATTTGGTGCTCTGTTTTTAATTTCTTATACAACTTTTGTAACAGTTAAAGATGAAATTGTTGAGGTATGCATCCATGAAACAATTTCTGAATTGGAAGTCGGAGGCAGATCGAGATATTTTATTCAAAATATTCCAGTTTATAAAGACAAAAACACCCAAAATTTGGATTTGGCCAAAACGCAAAAATGTGAACATGAGGAAGCTATGAAGGCTGGTGTGATTCTTTCTTCTAAACCTCCTCTTGATGCAAGTGCATTGCTACTTCTGTTAATTATCTTGAATATTTTATTTATATAAATTTGTCTTTTAGTGGACAACAGTCAACAGATCCAAAGTTTCCACATGTTGTCTAGGTTGCGGGCCATGGACTTATTGCTGCTCTTTTACCAAACTATGATGTGGTTAACTTATGGTTGGAGCCTTTTGTCTTGAGATTTATGGGAGGTTCCATGATCCGGGAATGTTGAATCTAGATCATACCTTGAAGAGAAGCTTGTATTCTGTTTTGGGTCTTATGTTGCATCTCAGATGTTGCTTCCATATGGTGAAGAAAATATTATTTCTTTGTCTGAATTAAAACCGACACAAGAGGTAGCAATTAGCATCATAGATTATAATGACATTTTTACATGATATATTTTAACACATGGCTTGAAAATATATGCTACGTAAAACAGATAACCATAAGAATGGTGATTCAATACGGGTGGGGTCCAGATGACAGTCCAGCAATTTATCACCATGGCAATACGATGACTGCTTTAAGCATGGGGGACAATCGAAGGCAGCAAACTAATATCACTAATATGTCTCTGGATTTAGTAGCGTTTTGGTCATTTTTTGTAAAATTCATGGCAAGTCTGTAAAATCTATATTTTAAGGTCTTTTGTTAGTCAGTTTGTTCATTTTAACGTCCAATTATGTAATTTTGTTCAATTAAAAGGTTGATTCTGGAAAAGTGGGCTGTTTGGTCATTTTTTGCATAAACCGGACAATTATGTAATTTTTTTCATTTTTTGTATAAGGGTTGTGGTCATTTTCTACATAAGTGGCCTGTGCTAAGTTGCTAAAATAATTAATCAACAAACTTGGTTGGTAAGTATGTTTTTCCCCATAAATACGTTGCTAAAAATACTAGTTTTTACAAACCTGCTTGCTATTAAATTCTTTTCCCACAAACTAGGTTGCTAAAGGATAAATTTACAGTTGAATAGTTGTCTTCATGGGTTGGTTTGTAGATTTGGGCATCCAGGTTTGATGTTGTTGAGAAAATTAATATATGAAAGATCATTGCTTTTATCCACGTATACCTTAAAAAAACTAATTTAAGCCACACAATTTAATTAGCCGGTCAATTCTTGTGGAAACCTGTTAATTTGTTTTTTTAAAGGGTAAAATAAATTAGGTTGGGTTTTTCTACACACAAATATTATACAAGGGTTTTTTTTTGGCATACATACATATAATAGGTTGGATTTATCTGTATTTTGTCCTTAATTTAATGATGTATATATCCAACAATTTTGTCATCAAATTTAATGATGTATATATCCAACAATTTTGTCATATCTTTTCAAAAAGTTCTTATGTAAAATTATTAATGTTTAGATATTATTATTTGACAATTGTTTTGTATCGTCCCGTGTAATACACGGGTCTCACCACTAGTATATATATATATATATATATATATATATATATATATATATATATATATATATATATATATATATATATATATATATATATATATATATATATATATAACCTAAACTTGATGGTATTTTGGTGTAAATTGATTGTATTCGTCCAAATTTGAAGTGATATTGTACTAACACCATTTTTCTATTTTTTTATGCAAAAATAGAGTTGACTTGGAGATGGTTAATTATGTTTTTATACTAAATAATGGATAAAGATAATAGTACTTTATTATTATTATTATTATTATTTGTATCAGGTATTATTTTTATATTATGATAGTCAGAATTTCAGTATGACATTTAGGAACTCTTGTATATATTCTCATATATTCTATTAAGAAAGATTAAGGGAATTGATACATCATTTTTATTACTTCTTTTGATAATTTATTTAGCATGTTTAATTTCATTCTTAATATAATTTTAATGCATATTTTCTATTTTTGTTATTTTTATCATTCGATATTACATTCTAGTATTTTGTGTTAATTGTAGATAATTTTAAAAGACTAGCACAGAGCAGAGATTTTTCGGGAATCGGAGTGAGGAGAATTGAGGGATCCATAAATAGCTATTGGATTATGGGCTTGGATGAGGAAATGGATCAAGAGGTTATTCTATGTGATTGAAAAGAGTGAAAGGCCCAAATGGTGGTCAACTTCCCAGTTTTGAACAAATGAGGAATAAGACAATATAGCTTTTGGTGAAAAAGACCCGGATCGGGCCCTTATTGGGCTTTCGGCACATCCACGTGGCCAGCATGGAATTTACAGTGCCCTTGCGCGGCCCGCGCAAATGGGCTGGAGGGCATTTTGGACTTTTCACGTTTGGGGCTACTATATGTAGGACTTGGAAGGGGTTTTACTCACATATCTCTTAGAGGCCACAACCAGGAGATAGTGCTAGGGTTTGAAGAACATCATTGGAGCATTTTCTACATCTTTGTTTTTCACTTGGACTTGGTGCATTTGATACTTGAATGTTTGGTACATTTATATTCCTTATGTTTGACATTCTAGCCATGTTTGGCTAGTTTTTCATTTTCAATATTGGGTGTTAATCTATGCCAACTAGATATTTTTGAATGGTTTATGAGTTTTGTGTTCATCCATGAATGAAAATCTTTGCTTGAATTTCTATGATTATTCTACTATTTCTATCAATGGTTAATATGATTGAATTATTATTGTTAGTTACTCCTTAGATTACATAATTGATCTTGGAAGTAATTTGGTAACAAATGGTTTTTATGAATGCTTGTTATTTAATACTAAATTATAAGGTTTTGTTCTCTAAAAATTAAAGTGCAAGCTCTTCTAACATTTGTTTAGATTTGGTGACCCTTGGAGCTTATTGCTAGTCAAATTACTTGAACCAAATGATTATTTGACTCGTGATTTTGATTAAGATGGATATAAAGAGCTTTTCTAATGTGTATATGAATTAAGAGGGATATTTGACTTGTGTAACTTGGGACTCAGCCAAACAAAATCCCCAATTGTTCTTTATAATTATTTTCAAAATACTTCTTTCGAATTATTCGCATAATTAACGAATTAAACCAATCTTCGTGGACTCGACCATTTTTGCCACTATACACCTTTTTGTGTTAGAGAATTAGGGATTTATTTTTATTGGCCTCGACAACCACCAGGAATTTATAAATATCATTATGGTATCAGAGTCTTAACAGACACATACACACACATTCTCTCTCTTTCTCATCCCAGCAAAAATCGGTCCTCCCGTTTTGTTTAAACCTTTTTCTAGAAAAAAGCCCTCCATCATATCTTCTCTCACTAACACACTCGAGTCTCTTTTTTAATATCTCTATATCTTGCTCAATTCTGTTACAAGTTCTCTCACATTCAACACTGTCTATCTAGATCTCTCTCACTACCGGTCTCGTAACCTCCAAACATTTCAATTAAACCTCCAAGTCACGCAATCACCTTCAAATTGATATTCGATCATTCCACCATCTTCAATACACTCTTGAAAAAAAATCCCACCTTTGTCAACACTCTTTTAAAAAATCCCACCACATTCAATCCTTCTCAAAACTATGATATTCCTATAATATGTTCATCCCTCTTTACTTAAAATCTCTTTTGGATGAGTTCTTGATGCTTTCTTGAACCCAACATTCATGCTTAAATTCTTCCCACCTTCATCAGTTACACTCACTTCTACCATCCCTTTTCTTAACCAATCCTACTCCTCTCTCTTACCTAGTATATAGATCGATCATTATCTACTAAATTCTATAATCTCTTTAATGCTTCCAATCCACCATTGTCTCATCCATATTCATCTCTATTCATACATTATTCACCATGGCAAATTCTTTCGATTCTTCCACAATAACACCTGGATCCACTACCAACAAAACAAATGTTTTACATCCCACTCTTACAATAAACAATATCTAAAACCCCATTCCCATTATTCTATCCATAAAAAAAGGAAATATATTGAAATTAATGTGCAAGAAACAAAGAAATAATTATGCTACTATTTGTATATGAATCTATGAGGTCACACACTAAAGAACATATATAACTATATTTATAGAGTATAATTTTTTTATTTACCAACTTATATAAATAAGAATACAAGTTATTTTTGTTTATTTATCAAGCATGTCATAGATAAATAAATTATTTATTTATTATTTATTAAATCACTAACTTAATTTATTGAACCCTTGTTAACTTAGAATTAGTTAGAGGCATTTTTGTTGTTGGTAATGAAGCTTTTCAGAAATCCCATTTGTCACATAATAAAAAGGCTTTTAATGGTCATTGTACATGTTTGAAAGGATAAAATCAAAAGGATAATTGTCCTCACAACCTATGAAGGCACCACATACTGCCTATTCTCCTTGTCAACGTCGACCACAATGAAGGAAGGAAGAAAGGAAGTTAGTGTTGATCAGCTAGAAGTCCAGCCAACTATTTGTTCCTGTTGTGAATGGCTTAACCCTAGAAGTTATATGCTCTTGATAACTAAAGTCCAAAAATTAAGATAGCATTTTAAACATCCTATTTTTATGATCTAGTTGATCAAGTTATTCTAATTAGATTCATGGCAATTAGGTATTAAAATTTTAAAATTTTGACTTTTTCTTCTATTGCTTATTTTGAGCTACAAATTGTTTATTGCATCAACCCCTAACACAAAACTCCTCTTGGGTCAAGCAATTAAAAATTCGTTGACATTCTTATGAAGTTATTGATCATATAATTCCTCCAAAAGAACCTGAATCCCCCGAAAAGTCTAAATTATGAAAACATATTGATGCTATTGTCTGCAAATAGATTTGTAGTATAATTTATAGTACCTTTTACTTAAAGAGAAATTTTACAAAAGATGATTGGACTATTCCCTTAAAGAACATGAAGATTGATGCTTCTAACAAGCTAGCAAAGGAATCGAAAGCCATTCTTGCGACAAAGACCAAGAAACTAAGAAATAAGGAGACTGAGTTAGTGTTAGTAAAATTGAAACATTCTCTTGAATCGAATCTTACATGGGAAACTAAGCATGAGATGATGAAGATATAATCTGCTTTTTTGTACTGCAATTTTACTTTTAGGATGGAATATTTTTAAAGGGGGGGGGGGGGGTAATTGTAACATTCTGGAAAAATATTGTATTTTGAATGTTAGAAATATTAATAAAAGAGATTAGTAGATGTAACCATGAAATGACAACTTGTTATTTGATCAAGATGAAATAAAAAACTCAAGTTCTTATCAAACATATGTTTAAACAAGCTGTAATTATGGTTATTAATTGTTAGACATAGATTTAGAACTATATTTGCACATAAAATTACAAGTTATGTCTAAATGTATGTTATGTGTCATAAAGTGGTAAAAAAAGATGCAAATCCTTAATAATAAGGATTCATGGTTAATAAAAAATCTAATAATGCTATTTGGTATTTATATAGTCCTAATAAATTCCAGAATACATGATAATAAAATAAACCTAAAGGTATTAATGCATATGTTGAAAATAAGAACTAGAAGACAAGTTTGATGCTCAATCAGAATGATGTTGAAACTCAGGCTTCAAGGCATCATTTCTGGACTTTTCCAAGCCTAATTTTAAGTTAAAAATTAGTAGAACGCAACACCAAAATTTGGTTATAACGAGAGAGATAGATATAAGCATTTAAAGTTGGTTTATCTACTAGAAAGAGAATTAAGATATATAGAATTATACGATGGCAATATCGTCTTTTGGCTTGTGTTATGGGGGCTGGGGCTGACAAAGGGTGGCATGCGGCCACACACATGTCAATTGGATTTTTTTTCATGTGTGTGTGTGTGTGTGTGTATATATATCTATTCCTTAATGTGTGGTCGATAATGGGAATGAGGAAGGTGTTGTGTGGCCGATCATCAAGATAAATGGTCCCAATTCAAGCTTAGTGTGCGGTCGAGTGTAATAAGCATATATATATATATATATATATATATATATATATATATATATATATATATATATATATATATATATATATATATATATATATATATATATATATATATATATATATATATATATATATATATATATATATATATATATATATATATATGCTTATTACACTCGACCGCACACTAAGCTTGAATTGGGACCATTTATCTTGATGATCGGCCACACAACACCTTCCTCATTCCCATTATCGACCACACATTAAGGAATAGAAGCTTGGGAACTTGTTTTGTGCATCCACACACTCTACACTCTGTATCTTTTTCCTCGAGCGAGTACAATAAGCTTTATTTCCTTTTATAGTGTAAAAAGTGCCAAATAATGGATATTTGTCCAACCCTCCAAGATTATTGAACATCATATGCTTCTCCTACATCCATTTTTTGTTCGTTTCACACCCAAACTAAATAACTATAAGGGAGACACAACGCACATGAGGTTGGATGGTTCATGCTAACATTTTATGTTATTCAAAGAGATCATTCAAGAGAAATGAAAAACTAACATGATACAACTAATATCTAAGGTATATATATATTCTTGGGTGTTATATAATGATATTTATTGGTAATTGACACAAAACCTAGAATTGTTATATGAAGTTTATGAATTAGTTAAGTGATTGTAGCAATTAAATGGAATAAGTGCAAGTATGATATATCATTATTGGTATATGTAGAGTTATTTGAGAATTATCATTTCATAAGAAGGTTTCAAATATTTAAAATATGATGAAATATCATTTGAAGTTGAATTGAGTATTGTTATGAAGCTTATGTGGAAAGATAATTAAAAATGTCTTGGAGTATTAAAGTGCAATACTCATATGATAGTGAAATATTGATGTTCTCTATTAGTTAGGGAGAAGAGTTATATAAAATAGTTAATCATGGATATATATATATATATATATATATATATATATATATATATATATATATATATATATATATATATATATATATATATATATATATATATATATATATATATGTGTGTGTGTGTGTGTGTGTGTGTGTGTGTGTGTGTGTGTGTGTGTTGAACAAGTTAATACCTTGATATAAAACGGGTTGGATAATAACAATTACCATTATGTTGAGAAGATGACGTTGAAAGTTACGATGTTGAATTAGAAAGAGAATAAAAGATTAATGTTTAAATTGATATTGGAATGAATCCTTATATGAATAGAATATATGATTATGACTAAGACATTGTATTTAATACACCTTAAAAGGATTGAAGGAAGGGGTTGGCCAATATTAAATCAAGGAGAAAAGACAAGGTTTGTAGTTAGTCAAGCTAACTACCAAGGTGAGTACATGAGGAATTTTAATAAGGGATACATGGCAACATGGTTTATCTTTACATGGTCAAAATTTATCATTGCTAATGATTTTGAATATGTTCATTGTTTTGATTCATGTTGGAATCTTGAGTCGTTATCATTTAAAAAGTTGAAGTACATTATTATATTGAGTTATTTTTTGAAGCATGGTTATGAGAATTGAGTAAAAGACATAACATGTTATTTGATATCATTTGATTCTTATTGAATTATGATTTAGATTTAGTTTTGTTTATGTCCTGAATGCATTCAGTTTTTCTAATGGTCTAGACAAAGATTTCCATGTAACATGATAAGGACTAGTCTACTGGGACGGTACCTCCCATCGTGAAGTAGATGTCAAGGCCAATAAGGTATAGATACCTAAGTGAGTTGATTCGTTCCTCTCAGTTTGGTAAGCATAAACATGTAGAAATCCTTAAGGTCTTTATTATGGGTCTTGGACCTAAATACATTGAGAATTTCATTGTCCTAAATAGTGCATTTATATACAGAGTAAGATACGGGGAAACTCGTAAGGTTTTCAATTGTTTTTAAGTTAATATCATACATTGTATTATCTTTCCTTTGTAAGAAGTTAGAGATTTATAAAAGTTTGATAACTGTTTTACTATATTGTTATGTCCAAAACCCATGTTACTCACGAAACAATTGTCTTACGTATTGTTGTTTAAATTTCCATGTATCTCAGGTTTTGGAGTGAAATATTAGACGTAAGTGTTGGAATAATGTCCAATCTCATCAACTTGTGGTAATATTTATGATAATGGGGCAGAAGTCCTTTTGGGTTTCCCTCATGACCCAGAAAAAAGACAAAGTCAAAAGGAATTAAAGAAATGATGATAAGTTTATTAATTTATTGAGAAATAAATTAATTAGAAACTAGATCAATAAATTAATTGATAAATTAATCTAAACTTAATTTAGAATCAATTAAAGGGACTAGATTGTAATTGATTAAATATTTAATCAATAGAAACAAGTCTAGGGGTGCGGCCGCCAAAAGGCTCCTAAGTTTGAAGCCCTAGGAGCCCTTTCACTATAAATACAGACCTTGGGGTTTAACCCTAAATCATCCCTGACCTCAAAGGAGCTGCCAACTCCACTCCTCCCTCCCCTTTTTGGGAAATTCTCATCCCTCTCTAGGGTTTGAGATTTCTTCCTCCTTCCCAAGTAGAAGTTCTTATATGTCTGGTTTTCTGGAGTTCCTGGGTATGAGCCATTAGAGAGATTCATACTTTGGATCCTGTTCATCCTTTGCAAGATGTTGTTCATTGGATTTAAAGAAGGAGATAATCCTGAGGTACATTTTGTTTAAGTTTTTGTTGCTATAAGTATATGAATTATATGATCCTGAACTCTGTTCATGGATAAATATGTGATTTGATCTTGTTAGTCTTTCGCTGCATATGTTATGTGTTCATATGATCGAATCCCAACAGTGAGGGATTTAGAAGAAGATTATAAAAGGATAAAAAAAACCTAGTTTTTGTATGGTATCATGCTTCACTATGGTTGTGATGTGAATCGTAACCCCAAATTCCATACTTTGCTTTTGATGTTGTATGTGTTTTTTAACTTCATATCGATGACATTATGTAATAAAATTTAATCCGGCCATAATTTTAAATGTTTGTAAAAGATGGTATGTTACATAATGAACCATTCATAATTTTATATTTATTAATTTTTGTTAATAATAAATATTTATACACCATAAATATTATTATTTATATGTTCTTTTTACGTCCTTAAGTGTGATAATATTAGTTCACATACGAATAACAACACAGTTATTTTTGTTTTCTAAACATTAAAACCAGCAAAGTACACACACACACACACATATATATATATATATATATATATATATATATATATATATATATATATATATATATATATATATATATATATATACACACACACATATATATATATATATATATATATATATATATATATATATATATATATATATATATATTATAATAAAGGAATCCATTATATGCCACATGGCATTGTTTTAAGCCTATGTTTTGCCACATGTCACATGTTTAGACCCCTTTCTATTGAATTCCCGCCTAAAATCCCATGTACAGTATTAAGCCGCTGTTAATTAAGAAGGAAAAAACTAGGAACTAGAAGCAAAAAACCAGTAACGGTTTCTTTTGAAATTAAGCCGCTGTTAATTAAGAAGCAAAAAACTAGGAACTAGAAGCAAAAAACTAGGAACAGTTTCTTTTGAAATTACGTTCCGATTTCTTCTCTCCGAACCGTGATTTGTTTTCCTTTCATTGATTGTATCGGTTGTTGTGATAGATCAATCGGCAATTGGATCCACAAATCACAATCGACAACCAAAAATAGGCAACCTCCATCTACGCCTTCAATTCCGCTTTTAAAAGCCTTTAATCGATTTCGTTTTTAGAGTTCGATGCATTTCTTGCGGTACGCAGATTCTCCTTTAGTGTTGGTATGCCCCGATTGTGAAATTTTTGATTGTTTTTGTGGAGTTATGATTTTTTTTTTGGTTTCATATACCAGGGGGGAAAAGCTATGCCTCCATTGCCGACTCATCTCCATCCTTCTCGAATTCTCTGTCGTGGATGTTCATTCAGTAATGTTTCCATTCTCTTTCGGTAAGCATTTACATAGCTCTGTTCATGTTTATGAATTTTATTCCATTGTTTTTTGAAGATTTGTATCTATTATTGTCGCTTTTCACACATCGTCTCTCCATATCTATATCCCACAAAGTTTGAGACCTATTTACACCGTGTGTGGTTACTGTGTATAACTTTTGTAATTATTGAAAATTAATTAATTGTTATTGCTGAAAATTATTCCAGTAGTAGTTAGAGTTTTTTATTTTTGGTTTTGAGTGCTATGGCAGATTGCGGTGACGAAGAGGACCAGAAAGGCAAGTCGATTGTGGATATCAAGATGCGGTAAAGTGGGAAACGTTAGATTTTGTTTTCTATTTTGACTTGTAAGTGAAAATCATTTGGTAAGCTCTTGAAAACTCTTTTTCGTTCTACACAATGGGATTATTGGTAAGCAGACTTAAACTCCCACCAAATGTCACCATTAGGTTTCCTAACTTGGTAATCATATAACAAGAAATTTTTATTAAACAACTTGGCTGCAGTTTAAAATTCAGATATGTATATACAATAACATTTTTTCAGATATGTATATATTACGATAAGATGTTAAAGAGAATCTTCAGTTATTGCACGGTCTTATTTGGATACCAAATAACTTTCACCATGTCGAGTTTTTTAATAGCAGATATAGAAGGATACTAAACTTTTCTTCAGAGGTCAACTCATCTGGGAAGCAATGATGGACGAGCTTTTTTCAATTGGACTATCTAATGCTCAAGAGGCACATTTCGTATAAATATTTACCCTTTCTGTATATATATCTGAGAAGCTTTTTGTTGAGAATTTGACAAGCACTTCTTTCTGGATGCTCAGCTCTCCATCTGGCAACACTTATCCACTGTGATGATTTCAGAGGAGTTTGCCAAAAGGATGCTAAAGTCAATTGTTTATCAAATGCAGGTTTCTTTCTTAATGAGTATGTTGTTCTACATTGATTTTCCTTCTTTTATGTGTGATTATTAATTTTCTTTTGGCATTTTTAGATTGGTAATTTGGTATGCCACTTACATTAGTTATTAGTAAAGGTTCAATGCATGAAATAGAAATGTATGTTACTTTATTTGATAAATATAACATGCCATTTTCATTTCTTTCTATTTATTAAAAATCTTCTCAATTATAAAGCAATGTCATGAAAATTATGCCGTTAATTTGTGTTGATTGCAGGAAAGATGTTGCTGGAATGCTGGTAATGCCACCATCCAGTCATTTTACCATGATGTTGTCAATCTTCAGGTTTGTCAGTTTATTGGTAGCTTAATAGCTTTATAACACAAGTATTTGAAGAAATCTGTTAAACAATTCAGTTTTTTTCCTGCTAAGCATCAGTTAAGAGTCATTAATGATCCAATTTGGCTGAAGATGTTTAAATTGCCTACCGTTATAGGATTATGCTCAAAAAGGTGATTTTGATGAAGAGGCCAACGCATAGTTACCAGAAACGCGGTACAGAGTACGAGGTTCGCGACATTTAGTGATGCTTAGCAGTAAAAAAACTGAATTGTTTAACAGAGTACTTGGTTCGCGACATTTAGTGTATCGGGTAGGCTCATTTCGGTATGGTGTACCTAATTCTCAGAGTCGTTTCATAAAATATATGTATACCATTACTTAACAATTTAAATTGAACACTTAAAACATGAACCATAGCTTAAATACTTAATAAGAAAAGTACCAAAACAGGAACCTTAACTTTAATACTTGATAAGAAAAGTTGAGTTCAGTAGTTGGTCGGCCCAAACCCAAAATCCGATCGGAACGCTAAAAGTTGAGTTCAGGTACGGTCGCTTTTTACTTCGAGAACGCTGTTGGGAACGTCTGCAATCGTGATTGGGATCGATTGAATGAACTTTGGGGTTCGCCAAGAAGTTTCGTACCGGAGCGATTTTGTAGTGATTGGGTACAGAGCAATTGGGTATGCGGATCGTGGCTAATTGAGCAAATCTGGTAACTATGGGCCAAGGCAACAACTCAATCTAAAATAGAAGAAACTCTCAAGAGAGTTGTGTATCAACATAAGAAGTCCCCTGAAGTGGTTTTCGATGCAATCAATAATGAAACCTTTGACTTAGTCTTGACTGCTCATCCAACCTATATTGTTTATAGATCTTTGATTCAAAAACATGGAAGGTATACATTATAAAAATGGATCCAAGTTTTATCTAATTAGCGAACTTAAAAATTGACACATAATTTCTTATTATGATTTTGGATTAATGATTGTTTGGCTCAATTATGCTCCAAAAACATTACCCTTAATGATAGACAAGAACAGGATGAGTCTTTGCATAGAAAATGAGAATTAGTGATCCAAATCCAACATCTTGGTTATCGTAATAAAATTATAGTTATCTTTATGATGTGATAAATTTTTTTTATGTGACTTGTAGATTCAAACTGCTTTCCGTACATATTAGATTGGATGCACACCTCCAACACCTTTTGAAACAGCTTTCTATGCATGCGCCATTTATCCTTGAAATGAAGGTTAAAGTGTTAAACATGTGAGAGGGTCAACTTTATAATTGGTTATGCGGGTAAAAAGGTGAAGAGTATTATTAAAGAGACTGGTGTGGCCTATATTCACAAACAAGATAATGGAATTGTAAGCTAACGTGACATCTTCTTTCTTGTGATTTTGTTAATACATTTATGCAGTCTCACATGTCTCGATGGCTATTGCAGGTCAAAATACTACAAGAGATTCGACAAGCATATGAATGTATAAAGCTATTGTTAGTAAGTTAACAATTGTCCGATTATCCTAGAATAAATCACGAAAGTTGGTCACTGTGATTTATGTATACTATGGAACTCCACAAGTTAGTCCGTATTATTCTAAAATAAATTCCATTTTCGTTCCTGTGGTATAGTATTTTCTTTTTTAGTTTGTCCGAAAAGAATATAGTAACAATCTGTCTAAAAAGTTCTTGTAATACCAACATTATTCCTGAATTGTTCTAGAAACAACAATGTACTTTTTAAACTTTTCTGGAAACTACAATGTACTTTATGCAAGAAATGATTGTTATATTGTTATTTACAGATAAATATGACATATATTGAATCGATCTTACACGTAGTTAGGAAGAAATCCTTAAATGGGGAAATAAGGACTAAAATTTTAAATTGACAATGTATGGATAGAGTTCTAGGAATTTACACCTCTTGAGATAGGAAAATACAAGTCTCGATAACATCAAATTAATTGTAAAATGTAACATATTTAAATAATAAACTTCTGAAACTTTGATTTATCTGAAAGATGATGGTTAATTTATGCAAAAGATAGTAGTTTAGTAGTTTTCTAAAAACTGTAGCAAATCTAATTTTATTGGAATTTTATAATCATAAAATCTTGGAACATTTTTTGGTCAACTTTTCTTCTATATATGTAGAGTTCGACTTCGATATGAAATTCTGAGTTCAAATCGTAACTTAGAACATTTTTTTAGAACATTTTTTGGTCAACTTTTTTGGTCAACATTTCTTGGAACATTTTTTAGTCAGCTTTTATCACTTTTCATGAACTATGTAACTTAAAAAGTTTAAAAGTCCATATTTGTTTTTAGAGAGTCAAACTATGTCATTTATATTTGTAAACTAAGTCAAAAGTAAATCAAAGTACGTTGCCATATTATGTGAAAATGCATACCAAATAATAAAAAAAATCAAAATAAATTTCTCTTTTACGTAAAAAATATTAATCTGTCAACCCGTGTAGTACACGGGCTTATAACCTAGTGTATATATATATATATATATATATATATATATATATATATATATATATATATATATATATATATATATATATATATATATATATATATATATATATATATATATATATATATATATATATATATATATATATATATATATATATATATATATATATATATATATATATATATATATATATATATATATATATATATATATATATATATATATATATATATATATATATATATATATATATATATATATATATATATATATATATATATATATATATATATATATATATATATATATATATATATATATATATATATATATATATATATATATATATATATATATATATATATATATATATATATATATATATATCAGTTAGCACATTGTATAAAATATGAACTTTTGGGGAACATAAGCTTGGAAAGTACTATGTACTCACATTGATATCTTTGTAAGTAAAAATATATTTAACATCTAGTATTTCCTAGCTTACCTATGGTCACTATAAGTATGCATAAGTCTTGGTTTCCAACTTAACAAGGGAAAACATTAAAGTCTCAACAATAGGTTTTGTATTGGCCCGACATACGACTTTGTAAGGTTGTACCGACCAACTATACGACTTGGCAAGAAACCATGCAACTCTATACAAAACCTCGGGGTCCGAATCTGAAAATCATAGCCCCATACAACCTGCTCAATATCATGCAAAGCCATATTATGTACCTCGACAAGTCCACTCTATGTAATGCCATACACATGGACGTACACACTAGCTATCACTCATGTAAGGTTGTATCCCATGTCATTGCCAAAACTCTCAAAGTTTTCATGTGGTATGGCTTAGGCATGCATTTCATAAGGTTATGCCACCATGAAGTTAAAACAATGTATATATGCATATTTTTGTACAGTTTGGCATGCTAAGTATACAGTTTGGCATGCTAAGTGGTGAGTTCATACAACCAAGGTCCTCAAATACCTATGTCCTCTACTAGTTGTATAACTTTTCTATCTCATTGCCAGGTCATACATACCACATACTATGATGCTAAAATCTCAAACAACATTGACATTTCTCCAACTTTGGTCCATATAATACTCAAACATAACTCTAAAATATATAGGGAAAATATCATTGAATTAGGACCAATATAGGTTCATAAGAAACAACATTATAACAACCTTTTCATCATCAACATCACCACTTCTTATTGAAATCAAATATTTCATCATTCCTATATTAAAATCTAGAAAACCAACCAACAAAGGTTTAGAGATCACATAATGGTTATCTCCAAGCACTCCTCAATGAAGCAAAATCTGAAATCAACCAACTCTCACTTTGATTTTGAAAATTTTATCACTAATAAGAAAACTCTCTATAGGTATCGTAAATGTGATTCTTATATAAAAGAGAGGTTGAATACAAAGAGATGACAATTTAAATTCTAACAACAATTTCTGAATTTGACATCTTCATTAATTTGAATGAAACTAAATAAAAAGGTAACTCCTTAGAGTGGATAAGGAGTGGAATTATAATTACTCAATGAAGAACTGACTTCATAATGCATAAACTGAAAGTTCTCAAATGAATTTCGCACACTGAATTCAATTCCAAATCTAACTTGCATGTATAATTGAATAAGGAAGTTACTATTTATATAGTAGACTTTCGAGGCCATGGAAGAGTTGAGGTGATAATTGACAGATTTAGATCAATAATACATGTCCGTGTTGCACGATCTTCCTTATTTCTTGGTCAGTTTATGGGCATTCTGAATTGATAGGGTCTCCACTTGTTTGTTAAGGAACTTGAACCGACAAGTCCTTAAAGTGTCGGCTTAATCTTCATTTAGTTGACATATTTTCTTTGTTGATCTGAAATTATTTTCTAGGTATCGAAATGATTAGTGACTAAAACTGACTAGACTCATCTAGTCTATTCAATATGACAAGAAGCAAGGCTTCATACACATACAAAGATCAGTTAACTATGGATTTCATCATCAAACCTAAACAAAATAATATAGGACTAACACGCACATTCACTAACTCCCTCTCTCCTAAAAGGCAGAACCCTCTAAACACACAAAAATGACAAACCACACAAATCATTCTCGAGTTTTACTATGTATTTTGAATAATTAGTTATTGATCAGATGTTTTACTATATTGATTATCGAATCATGTGTAATATTCATAATATATAAGGAAACATAGAGTATCTGAAACGTTATATTAAAATTTATTCTGTCAATTTTGAATTATCTATTTAGGCTTTGTTTGGCAGTGTAGTTGAAAAACTAACGGGTAGCTGAAAAGCTACCTGGTAACTGATAGCTGAAAACTAGCTGATAAAAAATGACATTTGGTAGAAACTAGTTGAGAAACGTAAAATAACATAAAACAACATGTACATTTTGAAATCATGTTTTCTATTCATACTAGGATGTACGGGCGTAAATCATTTCAATTGTCAAGTCTTAATTGAAAATTTGTGCTATGCATTAATGAACGTAACTTATTATGCATAACCTCGTAACTGATTTCTTACTATGCATAAGCTCGTAACAAATTGTAACAAAAACGACAACAACGGTTACAATAATGGAAACCAACAGAACCCTTTAGATACACCCCATGAAATCGATCACAGCAGCAGAAAGAAGAAAAAAAACACTAACGATACCCTTTTGTAGCCGGCAAATAAAAAACAAGTGAATCCAATGTAATGGAATCCACGCAATCAAGAAAGGAAAACAATCGTAGATACAAACCTAGCTATCCAATCCATAAAAAAAGAATAAAATCAATAATTACTAACCTCAAAAATCTCTGCGAACCGGATTTGATAAAACCTTCGTGCTACGAATCGATGGTCGACGAAAAATGGTGCCACTGGTTATGCGGGAAAACAATTGCTGTGGAGGAAATCAATTTATAACTAGCGATTAGGATATAGGGCAGATTTAAAATACGTGTTTATCTTAAATCCGTAGAATTTGTTATTTTGAATGACAAAACTGGAACATATAAAAAAGCTAGTGCATATGTTGGTTTGAATGGTATATAAACAAGGAAGCTTGTAAGCTAGCTTACAAGCTTGTTTTTGGCATACCAAACACAACACATTCAAAAAACTTGAAAAATACGCTAGCCTTACTAAAAATGGAAATAGCAATCTTATATGTCGACAAGTTATTAAAATTCCATACATTGGTTTTATTTTCTGGTACGTTTTCTAGTTTGAGTGTACGGATAATCAATTTGTTTAGTTTATGAAAATATTGATTATTGTTTTTAATTTCTTGTTTTGTTTTAATAAAAAGTAATCAATTTTGTAATGCATATAAACAATTACTACACACTACACAGAAACTAGTTTTAAAAAGAAAAAATCAAAATTAGTTAGTCAAAGTTTACAACTTAGGTGATGTCCCGGTAAGTTATTTTGTATGGATAAAAAATCATTATATATTATATATTATTATTTGGTTTAATCATTGATTTTTTATTTGTTTTAAAAACATCAATATTTAGTAAAAAGTTTTAACCCGACCAATTATGACATAAAAAAGCCGATAAATAATAGTTTCGATGAAATTTTTTACCCAAAATTAATGGTTTTTCCAACCATTATGACTTGCAAATTATGATCTATTAAACTAACTCTGTCAGGTAACAATGACTTGAATGCACTTTTTTACCAAAAATTAGAGGTTTTTTTTTCAATCTTACAAAAATTAGTTGTTAAACCAAATTTTTGATAAAATATAATATATTTTTCATAATTAACCTTTTAAAATAAATAGTAAATAAAAATTTACCTACTTGTTAAGTACCTTTGAACAAAGATTTTTCAAGAAGAGAATACGACCTATAGATACTACTGAAGAATATTTGAGTCTAATCAAAATAAATAATAAAAAAAAAGTTATAAAATATCAAATTTAATTATTTAATTAATTAGAGACGAGACAACATGATCCTGAATTATCTTTAATGGATTAAAATTAATATAATTAATAACCTACAAAACTAAACTGCTCCCACTCTTCACCTACACTTTCCCCATATTATCTACAATAATTACTATAATATACCACTCACATAAAAAACGGCTTCTTTAAAAAGGATATATTTCGTAATATGATGTAATCCCAAGGGCATTTATTTAATTCATGAACATATATAGCCATACGCCAAACAAATGCTTCCCTCATCTCTCTATATAAAAACCCCCTAATAATCTCACAGCAGTTTTCCTCAACCGATCTCCTGCCTTCCACCGCCCCTCTTCTACCTTCGTTCAATTCATTTCTCCGCCGTCGACCGGTGTCTCCGGCGTTGGCCGCTTCCCCTGAAACCACCGTCTGTGTACCGGATCTATCAGATTCTGTTGAAACCCTAAAATTCATTTCATTTTGATTCACAACCTAATTCGCCCCTCTCTCTCTCTCTCTCTCTCTCTCTCTCTCTCTACTTTTATCTATTTACGAATTTAGCCCTCAACCGAAGCGTAATTACCGTTTTAGCCCTTCCCTGTATTTCTATGTTTCCTTGTTTTGTCGATTTCTCCGACGTCGACGGTGTTACCAGTCCACCAGACAACAGTTTCTGCATTTCGGAGAGGAAGTAGTAGACATCGGAGTTGACGTTGTGAGGATGAATGATCAATGGCGATACGGAATTTTAGCGCCTGGAGCGTCGCGATTAAAGCGCAAGGAGAGGGAATCAGTTTACTCGACAAAACGATCACCACTAGCACCACCACCGCCACCGCCACCGTCGCAGAAGCTACCACAGGCGACCGTCGCCACATCCACGACGGTGACAACTTCGAAAGGAAGTAAAGCAATGGATGCTAATTCTACGTCATCGAACAAACTTTTAGCTGGTTACATGGCTTACGAGTTTCTAACAAAAGGAACACTGTTAGGACAGAAGTTCGACGGTGCTAGAGCTGACACGGCGGCGAGAGGAAAGAGACAGACGGAAACAGAGGCGAACGGAAATGAAACTTACAAAGAGATCACGAGTTTGCTGATGATGAAAAACGACGGAGGTGCTCGTATACCAGGGATCGTGAATCCGACACAGCTTGCTCGATGGATTCAGATGTAATTTGGAAACGAAGACATGTACGTAATGTACAGATCACATCAAAATCAATAGTTTTCCATTTTCGGTTGGTTATAGACTTATAATAGTACCTGTTGTTCTTGTTTTTCATTAATGATGTGATCGTATCATCTACGATATGATCTGTTAAAACTAGGGTTGGTTGGTTGCCAAAAATTTTGTGGTTGAAAATTATACGTTTAGTAGTACCACTCTGTCCAAATAACGTCGTTTTTTCTCAAATTACAACCGCTTTGATTTATGATTTTATATCAATTTTTATATATTACAAGAAAAGAATGGGTTCGAACACTTTTGTCGTATGTCTAAGGAATGATTTTCGTCTAAAATTTAAATTATTCATAAATTAACAAATTGAAACATAACAATCAATTAACAATGGTTCCTTTTTTATGTATATAATCATATAATATTAGTCCTTATGGCGGCGAGTCCACAGCATTAAAAGTTGAACATATGGAATCAAATGTAAAGGCATGGAATATATAAATAAAAAAGGTTTAAAAAATGTAGGAGGGAAAAATAAAAAATGTGATACGAAATTAAAAGATACACGGTGTCAATTACGGGAAACTTAATGATGAGGTTAATGGAGGTGTATTATTATTCACATAATCACAGATTTAACCAAAAGTAACAAAAGCATTACAGGATTTAAGAAGGCTTTTTATTATTCTTTTTTTGGGTAGGAGGCTTCACTGGTGCATCGATAATTTCTCTTTTTCTTTTATTTTGATTGCCATTGTTGTTCATTGTACTACCACCAATGCTTGTTGGACTCTTTCCTTGCCCTTGAAGTAAATCTTTCACAAAAAACTTCAATTTCCATAATGTCGACTCACTCTACACATCACAACAACAAAAAAAATATGTTATCACAATACAGTACAACAGAACAGAACATGTTGTACTGTGTTTGGTGTTAGTGGGACTGGGACTGATGTCAGTGGACGAGAATCGAGAAGTACAACTTTTGTTCCACCTAAAAAGGTGGAACAGGACTTGCTATTGGAAGTGTGTATGTGTAAAAAGACGTAAATGCCCTTCTTGTAGAAAAATACCTGAGCATCGATGTCAAGGTCAACTTCTTGACCGGTTGCTTGGAAGTTTGGGTTGTTTTGGGCGACAATTAGCAATGCTTTGTTGAGATCTTCGGGAGATAATTGGGTTAAAACCGTCATTAGCGCTTTCTTTTCTTCGGTGGACATTTTCCTGAAATAGCATCCTACTTTTAGCGTTTTAAGCTACAATAAAGCTTTTTATAAGAAATTTATAAAATTAAAAATGTAAAATGTAAAATGGTTCTTTTATAGAAACAAACCTGCAATTTTTTAGCACAACTTCTCTCAGGTCTTTCAGATGCTTATCAACCACATCAAGCTGCAAAATAAAAATAATAAATAAAATATAAAACTCATTGTTTTTATAATTAAAATTTTTATAAAAAATAACCTACTTCAGCACTTAAGTCTCTAGCCATTTTGGCATGGGAAACCTCTTGAGCAAGTTGCATATCTAACTGTGCTTCTGCTTCCTCCTTTCTCCGTCTTTCCTCCTACAAGTGAAATTACGAAAATACCCTCAAACAGAGAGAAGTCGAAAAAGCTTAAAGAAATTGAATATTTGGATTAAATTTTTTACCTCTTCATCAACTTTAGGCAAAAGTTGCAGCCATTTTTCCTCGAATTTTGCGAGTAAAGTCTTGGCCATTACATGAACATCATTTCTCTCATCATTATATTTCATGGCATTTTTAAAAATTAATCTCACATCTGCACATATTTCTCTGACATTATTATATCCTGTCCCATCTTTTGCCTCCATTTTGTTCTTGATTGTACTGAAATCCATTGGTTTTTCAATGACCTAAATTAAGAAATTGTTAATAAATGGCATTTAGAAAGTATATTGCTATTTTATGCATTGAAATAAAAATGAAGGAATTACCTCATAGTAATCATGTAAACCAAGCCCTACAACATCCACGGGTTGCATAAACGGTCCGGCCCACTTGTGGCCCGTGTCTCAAAAGATAGTCAAGGGCAAATATGGAAATACGTAATTTAAAATGAGACTAACCATTATCATAATTTAAATTAGTGAGAAAGAAATGGGCCCAATAATCCACGGTCTTTAGAATAAAACAAATTTTATGAAGATGGAAAAGTAAAGTAAAAAAAAGTTCAACAAATTACAAAAAAACCAGAATTCTTTGTACCTTTGCAATTTAGCTACTTATTCTTTTTTTTTTTTTTTTTTGTCAATCAAACCATAAATGTTTCAGAGCATTTTCATATTAACTATTTTGACTTGGATACAACAGGTCAAAATGGTAAATTTGGAATAAAAAAGTCTTAAAATTTTTTAAGGTTTGATTAGAAAAAATGAATTATTAGTGGTTAAACTGCAAAACCACCCAAAAAAAAATTTTCTTTTTGGAATTTTTGCAATTATCATTAAGTCACTAATCTTTTTTTTTTTTTACTCAATAGTCATTGAACTATTTTACTTTATGTCACTGCCACTATTTTAACCAATTTGACCTGGTAAAATTGGTGAAATGGCATTCATAAGACATATTTTATTGACATTAACGCCAAGTGGCGCTGACATGGCATCCACGAAAAGGATATATGATATGCTGACGTAATAATACAGAGAACTGTCGCATAAGATCTTGCATTCTTTTTGCAGCAGCAGCTTCTCTACGGGATGCGTCCAGCTGGCGCCTTTTAAAGCTGGTTATTTGTTTATCTTTATCTTTTTCTTTCATGACTGAACTTGCTTTAGAAGTGTTTGACTGTTTTTTGCCTGTCTTTGAATAGAATTGCTCAACTTCATTCAATCTTTGCTCAAGCTGTGTTTCAATTATTTCATGTTAAAAGTTAAATGAACCAAAAAAGAATGTAAAAGTTTAAGGAATATGTATTATTTACACTAATGGCTTTTATTCGGTTTCAGAGTGAGAATAAAATAAGATATGGTCATATGGATGTGGAAAAAGTCAAGATTTATGTTCAAAATCATAAAATGTAGGGACTATCAGATGTCATCTAGCATTAATGGCTCCTGGTGAGGATAACAAGTTGTCTGTTTTCATATAAATGTTCAGAATCTAAACTAATGTCTATGAAAGAACACCTGGCTGTTATTTAGAGAGGTTCTCTAAGCATAGAAGCATTAAAGCTTTGAAAGCTTCCATCCAGAATGAAAGATGATGATCGTAATTAGGCTATATTCAAGAACAGGCGTATGAATTGGGGAAAAAACTATGAATTTACTCATTCATAACTTCAATTTAGGGTTTCGGAATGACTTATATTCCAACTGGCTAGTTTAACATTTTCGCCGGATTCCACTATGTATGCCTCCCAGTAAAGCATGGACTCCTGGAGATGTAGATGACGTCCGGTAATCCGTCAATTTCTCAATGATATAATTCATCTGTCTTTTCCTAAAAAAACACGTACCGATAGGAGCAAAAGACAAAGCCGTTTGTAATTTATAATTGTTTTTTTTAATGGTTTCCGAAACAATCGGAATAGGAACTTATCGTCATCGATTTCGATTAGAAACCATGCGTCATTCTTATCTAACATAAGAAGATGAAGTCTATATAAACTGGGAAAATTATACAATCGGAAGCACTTAAAATTTTAGATTCAGAAGCAAAAACCGTACCTCACCAACCTTCACGATGATCTCATCAACGTTTTGCCCTAATTCCTCCGCAACAGCGGGTTCGCCTTCGATTCGAACTTCTGGAACGGGTCCTTCCATTGTTTCCATCTATTATTGAGACTTCAATCCAGGGTTGAAAGACTTTTGGACTAGTAGATATATTTCCCGACGCAAACAAAGCTCCGGTGATGGCTGTCGGTGTGTCACCGGTGATGTCCGTCGTTGGAGAGAGAACAAGGGTTTGGAACCAGGGGGTTTTGTCATTTGAGATAATTACAGAAAAGGTAAAAGAAAAAGTAAAGGAAAAAAATAAATTACAAGTTTTGTCCCTAGACTAATGCTTAATCACAGACTTGGTCCATTAGTTCTTGTTTTTGGTAATTATAGTTCAAAATAGTTATATTATAACTATTTGACCCCTTAACCACCCGATAGCGGAGCAGCAATTTCATCCATTCATTACTATCTTCTTCCTCGACTCTTAATTGAATTTTTATTCTATTTAACATATATTCATAATCTCATAATCTCATATAAAAGAATTCAAATATAAACAATAATATATCATGTTAACTATAAAAATAGGTCATTAATTTTCATCTAGAGCACATCTTAAGATGCTTTGATTTTAGGAGAATTGAAAGTAAATGAAATGTACACTCATTCAATTCCATGTTTAAAAGAGGGAGAATGTGTGAGTGAGTGAGAGAGAAACTAATATTTTGTGGGAACCAGGGAACTCCTTCTATCGAATGAAATACTCATGTACATAATCATATAAAAGACTCAAAATGAAAGTTTGTTTAAATGGCAAGAACCGCTCTTCCCAAGCACAATTCAAACCAAAAGAAAGATGTTCACGCAGTATATACACATGTGCATATGTCATATGCACATGTACATATGTTGTTCCCATATTCTTTTGCTTCATCTAGCATAGTAGCACCAATGCCTCTTTCTTTTATCTTTTACTAAACTTAATGCGCAACATTTTCCTACAATTGAGGTTTGGTATGTTAGAATTTGGATAAATTTGAGACTTTTGAGCGCTTTCGGCAACTGTTGCACCAATTTCTAGACATTTTCTTGAAGACATGTTCATTGAACTCTTTGCGGAAAAGAACCAAACAGATGTCCAAAAATTTAAAGACACCAAAGTGAAGATCTGGAAAAAAAGGAGACCAAGGCAGAAGGCTTTGATGATGAGTGATACTAACTACACGAGCATACTTTTCCCAAGACTATTGATCGTGTACAAGATGCTTTTTTGGAACCAGTTGATCAATGTTAGCTAGAAGATTATAGATGACTTTGAACTTTTGGCAGTAATGTGTGACAGACAGATCACTGATTACTAGGTTGCATATTTCACTTTGATATGCATGTTGTGTGCGTCCTTGATATCACAAAAGAGGTTTTCGAGGTTCGTCTACACGATGTGTGTGGTAACTTCTTTCTTGAGAATCGTTTGGAGTAGAGACTTTCTAATGGTATCGTATATTCATAGTTTCATGGGTGAATCTAGTTTTTGCCATTTCGAAGTTGGCATGGGAGATGCGGCTTAAGCGAGGTGGTTGATAACACTAAGAGTGTGTTTAGCGAGCTGCACTAGCCTATTACGTTTTTCAGCAGCAAGTTTTTCAAGAAAAATTTTCAAGAAAAATAAAAAGTTAGAAAACACGTTTGGTTAATCACTTTTTTCAAAAAATTTCAAGAAAATGAAAAATTTTCATTTTCCCAAATTACATAGAACTTGGAAAACTGATAATTGTTGTTTTTCATAATTTTCTATTTCTAATTTATAATGAATTAACACTAGTAATAGTTTTCGATAATATAAAACTAAAAGTTATATTATGTTTTCCTTAAAAAAATTATTGATGTTTGAAATAATAATTATGATCTAAACCAACAAATATCTATATTATTATTTCTAAATTAACTAACCATATTTCAATTATTTAAAAAATATTAAGTCAGAAATTATATTTAATTTTATTAAACGGAACTTGTATATAGATATCATTGAGATGATATGATTCTAAAAGATGTTTTTGTAAACTTTATTAACCACAATAGTAAAAAAAATAACAAAAAATTGAAAATTATTTTTTTTCTTGAGCAATACACATGTAGAGCCATTGAAATGTTATGGTTTAAATATCTATTTTATTGTATAATTCAAATAATTGTAACGTTTTATAACAATTTATTATAAATTTATAATTTCAAAATTAATAACAACACAATCATTCTTAATAACATATATTTATCAATATCTCTGTTACATTATTTTGTGTTACATTATTCTGTTTTGCGCGTGTTGCCAAATCAACCCATCTTGCTTGCAATTAATAACATAATGGTAAATGTGTAACTCCTCCCGGAAATTACAAAGAGTCCAAACTCATCTTTCCATTGCAGGTGGCATCCTTGGCGCAACATTTGGTGGACCGACCCATCCTAGATTATTACCATGTTAAGACAAATAAGTGAATAACCCATTATTTGTATTTAAGTCAGAAAAGTAATAAAGTGTAAAATCAATAAATTGATTACAAAGAATGTTTGGATATAAATTGATTATGAAATATCAGGTAATCTGTCGTAATAAAGCTTATACTATGACTTCATGTTTGGCTGCATTCATACTATTTGAAACTATAATAGTATATGATCAATTGTTTGAGTATCTAATATTACTAAATAACAGTAGATGATGAGTTGTTTTATTTCTTATCAACCATGATAATGTTTTAAATATCACTTAAAAATTTCAAAATTTTGTCCAATATTTATATTTCCAACCACTAAACTCTTTCAAAATAAGGTTAAAAGTTAAAACTAAAAATGAATAAGTGATTTTAGTTTCTTTTACATAATCAATTTCGTTAGAATTAACCAACCTTTAGACGGGTCGAGCCCTCTGTTCTTGAGCTCTGTGTGTTCTTGACAAAGAGCACAAGCCTCGCAACAGCAGTGAACACAACAATCATTACAAGGATCAGATGGTAAACCGTACTTGTTTCGTAGTTTTTCCCTAAACATGCACGCATAGAGCCAATGGCACTGAACAAGCATCAAGACACCATAGATGCAACCTTGAGCCACACAAGCTGCATGCAAAACCAGATACGTAAATCTATTGATCATCAGATCAAGGGTCATTCGACAGCTAGTGTTGGTTAGTAACGTTACTTACAACTTTGACCCTCGTCAACCACCTCTGCGATCTGACCGAACGTGATGCATGGGAGACAGCATGTTATAAAACCTGTAAAACCATGTGGCCACTTGTAAAGTTCGAGATATATATATATATATATATATATATATATATATATATATATATATATATATATATATATATATATATATATATATATATATATATATATATATATATATATATATATATATATATATATATATATATATATATATATATATATATATACACACATATAGAGAGAGTGGTGGGGGTGGTTACATGTCCCCGGGTTGCCGCCACAATCACAGAGGCCGGTGGACCATTTTGATTGCGGTGCGATTTGGTTGATGTTCATTGCTGATCGATCGATGGATTGATCAGAAAAATGGCGAGTTCTAATGATTTTATATTCTGAATCTTATTGCCGTACATAGGCCGGCAGCCAAATGACATGTAAAGGATATTCTTGAATGGTTCCTTTTTCTAGCTAATTGCCACGTGGATATCAGGAGTTAAGATTCTGAAATATGACTTTTAAGTTATGATTCTGAAATATGGAGTCTAATCCTATCCTAATAAATAAGTAACTCAAAGCCACATGTCATCACCACATTCATTTTGACACATGTCATTTTCTCATAATTTTAAATTTCTTAAAAAACTAATTAGTTTGAAACGTTTCTGACTCATTAATGATCGGTTTAATTATCATTCAATTTCAAAATTAATTGTTTTTTAATATCATATTATTTTTTAATGTGTAGAATGATTTGGAAGACAATTGACGTCATAATATTTTGAAGAATGATTCCAATCATAATAGTGGATTTGATTTTAGTACCGGTGACATTCTCATAATCAATTATATTTCTCAAAATACAAAGTCGTAATAGTAAAAATCAAAAGAAAGATGTCACGACACACAAACAAATTTTTATGTAAAATTATTGATATTTAAATATTCTTAATTAATAATTTTTTGTATCATCCCGTGTAATACACGGGTTTTACAACTAGTGTGTCTAATGAATAATGTCCATCTAACTATGTAATCACGTTCATTTATGTTAAATTGGGCAAAAAAAAAGTATTGGAAAATCGTAAGTATATATGTTATTAGATTTAACTTTATGGAAAACGCTAAACTTACGATCTAACCTTTTATTTTTAGTTTCAACTTAAATTTTGTGCATTGATTATTTTAAAAAAATACTATTACATTAAAGACGTGTATAGTACAATATTACGAATGGCATCTCCGCCAACTTCTCCCTACTTTCGTCGTCCTACGCTGTCATATCCTGTGTGACTGTGTATTTGTCATCGTCTCCCTTAGTGTTTTCTTGTTGGACTTTTAGTTTTTATAGTTTGACCATAAGACTCGAAGTATTTAAAGTTTATATCTTTATATGTTAATCACCAAGCAAAAATATATGTAAAACATCCATCTTCCCATTAAGTTAACATTTTTCGTGAAGCCATCTAGTAGCCAATGAATTAAGGAAACTAAATCCAAAACATAGCCTTTTATCTCATAGATTTTTATATTAATTATAATTTGTAATCATACATTCATCTTTTCTACATCAATATTATACTATTAATTTAGAGAAAATTACATGAATGGGCCATGTAGTTTGGGTAGTTTTCGCGTTTGGTACCTAACTCATTTTTTCTAACTATGACAGTCTCTAATGTTTATTTTTTTTGCGCGCCTGGTCCCTACCAAAAGTAAAAAGACTGTTTTACCCTTAATGCTATAGTTTTTCTCTTAATTCTTTTTGATCTATTATTTATAATTTTGAAACAGAAATGGGCCCACCTATCCAACCCCGTTATCTCTTATCCTCACCTCACCCTTACGTTTTCCTTCGTCTCTTTCTCTCATTGCCACCTCCACACAACATCATCGGAGACACAACATCGCCTCCCTCTTCTCTTGTTAGAAACTGCCATCAACAACTAGCCACCGCCACTTATCTACTACGCTTCCCTCTAGCGTATTCGAAGCCCTCACGTTCAGCACCTAAAGCAGTAGTGATCACCACCAGAAACAAAGGGAGCACCAACATGGATAACGAATAGGATTGGAAAACAGACACCACGGTGCCAATTGGGTTGGCTTTGTTCTTCCGGTAGACTCTGCCTTAGTGTTCGACTTTAAACAAGGTGGGTGAAGGTTTGGGTAAACGAAAGAGGTGGTCATGGAAGGTCCTAAGAAGGTGAACCATGGGACTTGTGTTTTCTCCTCTCAATTCATCATTTACTGACCATTCCTCCGTCATAGGTCTGCCAACTGTTTGATTTTTTGCCTCAGAGAGTTTGATGAACACATGGATTGGGCAAAATTAGTACCCACCAACAATGACAAACACAGTTTTTCCACTGAATTCTACAAGTCTTGATCAAGTATAGTTGTCGGTGAATCTATATAGAGTTTTCCGCAGATAATTTCGTTTGAATGGTCGTCAATTTGTTGAAGATACGTGTGTTTGAGAAGCTCTTTTGCCGCCCGCCTCTCTCTTGTTTCCCCGAATCATACACTTCTTAACAAAATCTTTCGTCTTCCACCTCTCTCTTATTGAAGATATATGTATACATAATGCAATATCAGCAAAAATGGCTTCATGTCGCAATTTGATAGGTAAGGCTCAACCTTATCTCATTCTGGTGAAAGTAGATCACCCCAGAACAACAATAAGGCCATCAGGTGTCATCTCTATCCTGAACTCACTTTTTGCCTGCCATCTCAGCATCCAGTCAGCATTTCCTTCTCCTCGCCTTACCCCCGGAAATGCTCACCTCTCACTACCTCTCACTTTTTAATTTAAAAGCTATATTTAAAAATAAAATAAAAACACAACAAATAATTTCATAAACTAAATTACAAAATATTTCTTCAAGATAAAATACTTCATTAAAACCACAAAATACGATAAATTAAAACACAAAATACGATAATTCAAACACAAAATACGAAACTTAAAATCCTAGACACGATATCAATGAAATCGAGGTTCATTTTTCAACACATTCCACGCATCCATATGTGTGAAATCGTTGTCGTACATCGTCTGATACTCTTCCAAGGATTGGGCAAGGATCTGCTCGTCGGTGACCCCCTCGTGGCGGTTCGCCTTCATAACTTGTTCAAAATTATACACTTTGAATGACAAATTCCTCCATTTGAAGCAAATTTGATCTTTACTCCTATATTCATTTACGGCCAATATTGTGTGAAACGAATCCGCGACACGTTGCCAGAAACCGTGAGCGTGACTCCTCACATCGGGGTCTTCACTTTGGATGAGTCAGGCCCTCGCTAACGCCGCCTCTTCTTGTTGAGTCCAGTGCCGAGCACGGTTTCCATTTCCCGCACCGTTTCCGTTTCCCACATCAGCCATTTGAAAATGTGTGTATTGATGTGTATGTGAGAAATGTGTGTGTATTGATGTGTATTTGAAAAAATGTGTGAGATGTGGATGTATTTATAGGGGTTTTTGAAAAATTAAAAAAAAAATTTAAGAAGTAACCGTTTGAAAACGGTCAAAAAAATTTCAAACACCAACAACGTCGCACGACGTTCACAGCTCACGCGGGGTCGGATTGCGAGGGCGTCGCACAGGGCGGTGTTCACCGCACTCGTCGGGCTCGTCGGGCTCGGGCTCGCACAGGCACACCGGTAGGTCTAATAGTAACACGGGGACTAATTCAAACCCCCAACCAGCCACATTAACGCTGTGTTCCCGAGTTTTAGCATGGAGAGAAAAGAAAAGAAAAGAAAAGGAGGAGAGAAAAGAATGAAAGGGAAAGGAAATGAAAGTTATATTTTCGTGTTCCCGAGTCGAAAGAAAATTAAAGGAAAGAAACATTTTATGTGTTCCCGAGTGGAAAGGAAGGGAAAGGAAAGTTATAATTAAGTGTTATTTTTACCAGTAATTTCCTTTCCTTCCAAATCTTTCCAAATCGGAAGGAAAGTTAGGAGAGAATATTAACCCTCCAATTCCTTTCTCTTCTTTCCACTTCCTTCCGTAAAAAAAACTCGGGAACATAAAAACTTTTCTTTTCCTCCCAGTTCCACCAATTTCTCTCCCTTTGTCTCGTTAAATGAGACTCGGGAACACAGCGTAAAAGCGGTCAAAAGTTTATTGGTGATGTGCAAGAGCGTAACAAGGAAGAAATACACCGAGTAATTAATGAACGACTCGGGGAACCTTCATAAACTTCACAGGAAACCATTCAGTAACTAAATCTACTAATAGCATCATGCAACCACATGACTCCTTTTACGAAGGTCATTTGACCCTTACCACAAAAATGGGGTGCACTTTCAATTCGTTCTTGGCTTTTCGACCTAAGGAGCACAAAGGAAGCTTTGATCCAAAAGTGACAATGTGTGGGTTTATCGAGACCGAGCAAGTACTTGGGGTTGGTGAACGTAAAGATGAACAAAAGGTTGGATTTTTTACTCAATTATTGAAAGGAGATACACTCGGTGGAATGTTGTCTATCACACCATTTGAAAAGAATGAATTTGTTGGAAGATTAAAACTCAGCATTTGTCCAAGCCATGATTTGGAGAAAGTGGTTGATGACTTATTTGCCATCCAAAATGAAAATATATCCGTAAATTAGTATACCAAGAAGTAGACCAATATGATATCATTTCTTTAAGATAACTTACCTATCGAAAGAATTATTAGATATTCGATCGAGGATGTAAACAAAATAACCAAGTTGTTTTGTATTTTAGAAAAATGGTCTCTTTTTCCTGATAAGGTCATCTCAGACTAATTTTATGTGATATTAAAAGTACTTTTTTCTAAAAGAAAAGTACATTTTAGACTTCTGGATTTTGGATTTTGAATTTGGCATAAAGACAAAAATCATTCTGGAGTTTCAATAACAACTTTAAAACTCGATGAATAGTTCTAAAATTTTGATAAAATGCTTTGTTTTTATTGAAATATGACAAAAAGTACAAAGTACAAAGCAAGTAAATACGATATAAAGGCTTAAAAATATGATATTCGATTGAAAAAATGGATGATATTAGACATTTCAAATTGGTTATTTTGGACAAGGGTGTTAGTTCGTGAAGAAGAAGCAACAGATTGAGAGAGAGTTCTCATTATTATTCTAACTGTTACAAAGGGAAAGTTATTACACAGACTTTATAGTGAGCTGACTCACACCAAACACTAACTAACTCAGTGAGTTGTTGTAACAGACTATTCTAACAGCAAACAGACTCACATGATATGCACGTGGAACATAGCTGCTAACGATATAAACTGTTTATACACTATCACCCCCCCCCCCCCCCCCCTCAAGTTAGAGTGTGTTGACACTCCTAACTTGTTTAGAAACTTGTAATGTAATCTACTCGGTAAGCTTTTAGTAAATAAATCAGCCAGTTGAGATTGAGTAGGAACATGTTGAAGTGAAATAAGCCCATCTTGTAATTTCTCGCGTACAAAATGACAATCGATCTCCACATGTTTAGTCCTTTCATGGAATACGGGGTTCTTAGCAATATGAATTGCAGATTGGCTATCACATTTAATAGGAACAGGAATTACATTAGGAACAGTTAACTCATGAAGCAATCTAGTAAGCCAAGCCAACTCTGATGTAACTCTTTGTAGACTTCGATATTCAGCCTCAGCTGAAGATAAAGAGACAGTTATTTGTTTCTTTGATTTCCATGCGATTGGACTGTTTCCAAGAAGAATAATGAACCCACTAACACTTCGTCTAGATTGTGGGCATGCTGCCCAATCTGAATCACAGAATGCTCTTAATGCAAAGTCTTCAGTGTTGTTCATTAATAGCCCTTGATTAGGATCATTATTGAGGTAATGAAGAACATGTTTTGCAGCTTCATAGTGAGGAAGTCTTGGATCAGACATGAATTGGCTTAGATATTGGACAACAAATGCTAAGTCGGGACGTGTATGAACTAGAAAATTAAGTTTTCCAACTATCTTTCTGTATGATTCTGGATTTTCTAATATTGCCCCCTCTCCCAATAATAGTTTTAGATTGATTGGTAAGGGACAAATAGCTGTGTTCTTGATATTGAATTCTTTCAACATGTCATTTGCAAACTTCTTTTGAGTGAGAATAACACCATTTAGACTATATAACACTTCAATTCCAAGAAAATAATTCAAGGATCCAAGATCCTTGATTTTGAATGTGGAATCCAGGAAAGACTTTAAGGAATCAATTTCTTGTATGTCATTGCCTGTGACCATTATGTCGTCAACGTATACAGCTAGGAAAGTAGTTGATGACCCCGCCTTTTTGTAGAATAATGAGTAATCATTCTTGGAATGTTGGAATCCTTTTTGTTGAAGGGCAGAAGACAGTTTGGCATACCACTGGCGGGATGCCTGTTTTAACCCGTAAAGTGATTTTCTCAATAAACAAACTTGATTAGGACTTGAAATTTTGAGCCCAGGTGGAGGCTTCATATAAATTTCTTCGTTTAACTCTCCATGTAGAAACGCGTTGTTAACATCTAACTGAAACATTGGCCATTTCTTTTTTAACAGCTGTTGCAATAAGGGATCTGATTGTGGTCATTTTAACCACTGGTGAATACGTTTCATTATAGTCAATTCCAGCCTTTTGTGTGAATCCTTTGACAACTAATCGTCCTTTGTATCGTTCAACATCTCCATTGGCTTTGTACTTGACTTTATAGACCCATTTGCAGCTAATGGGTTTCTTTCCTTTTGGAAGATCAACAATGATCCAGGTATTGTTTGCTTCTAGAGCATCAAATTCTTTGTTCATAGCATCTTGCCATTCAGGTATGAGAGCAGCTTCTTCATATGTAGAAGGTTCAGAAATTTGGGACAAATTTGTAATCAGAGTTTTACTGTGAGTTGAGAGAGAATTGAAGCAAACATGGGTGGGCATAGAAATTTGGGTCATGGTATGCATACATGATGCGAAAGAGACACAAGAATTATTACGAGACTTTGGATTTGAGCAAATATAATCTTTCAGGTAAGCGGGTGGATTAGATGATCTGGTGGTTTTTCGAAGGGGAATTTGTGGGACAGGTGGGGGTATTGTATCTGTCTCAGAATGAGAAGGTTGTGATTGTGGTTGTAGAGGTATTTCTGAGGGAAAGGAATAATCATCATTATAATGGTATGAATTTGAATTTGTGGGAAAAGGCGAATAAGAATTAGTGAGGGTATTCTTGTGATGATATGGAAAGACGTGTTCGTGAAAAATCACATCTCGTGAAATGACAATCTTTTGTGTTTCCAAATTATATAATTTGTATGCCTTCTTTCCATATGGATAACCAATAAATATGCATGCAGCTGATCTTGGTTGGAACTTGTCTCTGCTATGTTTCAAAGTACTTGCAAAGCATAGGCATCCAAAACTTCGAATATGATCATATGAAGGTGGTTTATTGTTTAGGACAGTGAAGGGAGATTTTCCATTAAGAACCTTAGATGGAAATCTGTTAATAAGGTAAGTAGCGGTGAGAACGCAGTCTCCCCAAAACCTCAGGGGTAATTTGGACATGAATAAAAGAGCCCTTGATGTTTCTAAAAGATGTTTGTGTTTCCGTTCAACAACCCCATTCTGTTGGGGGGTGTAGACACAACTGGTTTGATGAACAATGCCTTTTGTTTGAAAGAATTGAGTAGCTTCATTGCTTGAACCCAACTCGAAGGCATTATCTGTTCGTATAATGTGGATCCTTTTATCATATTGGGTTTCTACCATTTCAACGAACCCTTTGATCACACCAAAAGCATTACTTTTAGCACTTATTAAATGAGTCCATGTGGATCTCGAAAAATCATCCACAATAGTTATGAAGTAAGATTGATTGTTGTAAGTCTTGGTGTGGTAAGGTCCCCACACATCAACGTGGATAAGTTGAAATATTGAAGAAGTATGAATAGTGCTATGATGAAAAGGGAGTTTATGTTGTCTGGCTTTAGAGCAAATGACACACGAATGATCAAAATCATAACTATTTTTATTAGTCAAATTGAGCGCTTTCAACTTGTACATTGGAAGATGTCCAAGGCGATTATGCCATACAGAAATAGAAATGTTTTGGGAAACAAAATTACAATTGGAATCAATGAATGAAACAGAATGATCAAAAACAGGCTTTGAAGTGACTGAAAGAGCAGTTCCTCTTGTTGAACTTGAAATGGAATGACAATGATAGAGACCAGCCTTGTGTTTACCAAGAACCAGAGGCCTCTTCAGAGAAGGGCCCTGTAACAGAAAACATAAAGTGGCTGAGAAGATAACAAAGGAATTTAACTGGTAACACAATTTAGCAATTGAAAGAAGATTGAACCGAAAGATTGGAACATGCAATACATGATGGATAATGACATTTTCAGCTAGGTTAACACTGCCATACTCATATGCATGTGTTTGTTGACCATTTGGAAGAGTAATTCTGTAAGGATATTTTAGTCTCTTAATGTCAAATAATGAATTTTTATCGAAGCACATGTGGTCACTAGCACCCGAGTCAATGATCCATGTCATTGTGGAAGTAGTAAGACAATGACAAGTTATGGGGTGAGAATGATGATAGTTTTTAGTAAAGAAAGCATTACCGGCTAAATGAACACTCCCATGAGATTGATTATCAGGATTTTCACCATGAGAAGCTTCATTCATGTTGTTTAAAAGAGTGCACAACTGATGATATTGAGTAGGTGTGAGATCTTGCATAGCACGTTGTGGCTGCTGCTGAGAACTAAGATTATTGGTTTCTTTGACTTCAATTGTATTTGTGGGACTGTGAGTTAAGGAATTAGCAGCAACACCTTTTGTTTTGGTAAACTTGAAGTCCTTTGGGAAGCCAATTATTCTATAACATTTGGTAACGCTGTGTCCAGGTTTGTTACAGAAGGAACAAGTAATACTCTTCTTATTTTCATTTTTTCCTTTGAAATTTCCATTAGGACTGTAATTATTGTTGAATTGTCCGCCATTATTGTTGACCTTGACATTCATCGACGCAGACTCAGAATTGAAATGAGATGGAGAGTATACCTCACGTTGTTTCTCATCTTGAATGAGTAAGGCGTATGCCTTAGTAATTGATGGAAGAGGATTCATCATAAGAATGTTGCCGCGAGTTGTGTTATAATCGCTATTCAGCCCCATGAGAAATTTGAGAAGTTGTTGATCTTGTTGAGAAGTTTGCATCTCGTGAGCGGCTCCACAAGTGCAATTTGGAATTGTTGAAATAGAACTCAATTCATCCCAAAGTTTCTTCAATTTTGTAAAATAAGTTGCTAAATCATTTGATCCTTGAGTTAGATCTGAGATTTCTTTCTGTAATTGATACAATTTGGCACCATTGGATTGACCAAATCTGTCTTGTAGATCTTTCCATATCACTTCAGCTGTTGAAGAATATAACACTGATTCAGCAATGTCACTGGCTAACACATTAAGAATCCATGAAGTGACCATGTCGTTGCAACGCTGCCACAAATCGTAAGTGATATCATCAGGAGAAGAAGGTTTAGGAACCTTTCCATTGACAAAACCAAGTTTATTCTTAGCAGATAAAGCTATTGCGATTGCTTTCTTCCAGGAACCAAAATTTGATCCGTCAAATTGCTTTGCGACGAGAATCATCCCTGGATGATCTGACGGATGCAGATAAAGAGGATCGAGAGATGTGATTGTGTGATTTGAATTTGAGGTTGATGAAGCAGGAACAGATCCAGACATCGTGATTTAATACGAACAGATAGAATTTGATTACAGGATGAAGGATTGAATCTGATCGATTGAATGCGGAAGAATGAAATTGAAGATTTAGTTGAGACAGTGATTCGAGCATTTCAGCTCTGATACCATGTTAGTTCGTGAAGAAGAAGCAACAGATTGAGAGAGAGTTCTCATTATTATTCTAACTGTTACAAAGGGAAAGTTATTACACAGACTTTATAGGGAGCTGACTCACACCAAACACTAACTAACTCAGTGAGTTGTTGTAACAGACTATTCTAACAGCAAACAGACTCACATGATATGCACGTGGAACATAGCTGCTAACGATATAAACTGTTTATACACTATCAAAGGGTAGAGAGTGTTTTGAAGGAAAAAAAAGTTTGTGCAAATGAGAAAAAAAATTGCATTATATATATATATATATATATATATATATATATATATATATATATATATATATATATATATATATATATATATATATATATATATATATATATATATATATATATATATATATATATATATATTTATCGGTTCGAAATGCCTCATTCTGGACAAAGAGATTATTATATTTTAAATCACAAAGAATTAGTCAAAAACAAAATGTCTAACACAAAAAGTTGTCATTTTTATGAAGATCCTTTATTTTTTACTAACGAATTATACTTTCAACTTTTCAAGGTTTCAATTTGTTTTGTCATTATGATATACAATTTGAAAATTCGGATTATAACACTGTATTTTTAGCTTTTTTACGAAAAACACTTTTGAAAGATCTACCGACTTATATAAATGAAATTTTGTTTTTTATTTGGATGGCAATGCTATAAATGGAAATTGAAATATGATGTTATAATAAACAAATCAATAGAAATGCATTAAAATTTCTAAGGATAATAACATGATATTGTAACAAACTTTTAAAAATTTTGATTGAACTTATTTTTTATGTTTGATTTACCCATGAACTTTTTATAATTGTTCATATTTAGTCACTTATGTTTTTTTTACATATATAACAATTTTTTTTTTGTATACACATATGACGAATAACTTAATGGTCATATTACTACCAAAAAGAAAAATGTTTAATATTCATATGTATACAAGAAAAACAAGTTTAATGGTTATATGTGTATAAAAACATAAATGACTAAATATGGACAAAAAAATAGACGAGACAAAGTTCATTATCCTTATAGATCATTATCTCATATGTCTTTCATTTAACCTATATTTAAAGTAATTTTTTAAGGGGGCGCCTTTGGGATTGTTTATTTAAAATAGCTTATACTTATTTGTAAAAGTATTAATAAAGCTTATCTTATGTGAAAACAAAGTTTTATAAAAAATATTTTAATTAGCTTATCCAGTACCAAAATTTAATAAGCTTATAAATTATTTTGTAATGTTTGGAAAATTTTGATTATAAGTGATAAAGTAAAAAATATATATTATTGATTTTTTTTTTGTTTCTTTAAATTAACGGTAAACCCATATTTCACTATTAATAACGATTTTCTAATAAGCTAAAAACAAAAGACAACTTATATTTATCACGTGTACAGTACCAGATTTTGCTATCCAAACCATTTAAAGTGGTTATTATCGGTGTCAAACCAAAATAAGGTAATAAAACATAACTATTTATATAAAAATATTATTAGTTGTGAAAAAATATCAAATTTATTGGAAAAGAATATGTTACATCTTTCGGAAAAATATAAATGCAAAATGACACTGTAGCCCAACAATATATACAAGATTGGTTTATAATGTCTCTAAACTATTTTTCTTGTTTTCTAAGGAAACAAACACGTGTTTTGTGTGTTAAAATAGTCCCTGAATCGAAATCGAATGGGTAAACTGGTTTCGCCTTTGCCTAGTCTGCAATTTGGTGCCAGGTTAAATGCCAACCGAATAAATCAACATTCATAACCATACTTCACCTTTCTTCTTTACACGTCCACTTCACCTCATCTTCTTCGCACGCCTCATCCACCCTCTCATTCCATCACACTGCCTACATCTCCCTCCATCTCTCTCTCTCTCTCTCTCTCTCTATGAAGCCTTTGGAACCATGGCATTTGTTACAGACTCGTCATGTTGGGTGGAGATTAGGACTGTATGAACCCTAATTGGAACTATATCGTCGTTATCGTTAAGTAATCGACTATGACGTGTGTTTTCGTCAAGGCTGAGCCATGAACAGGTATTGTACTTTCTGACTTCCGATAATTTAGCATCGAGTTTGGTGGCGAGGACATGGGTGGGGGCATGAGTTCATGGGTTTCATCGGTGGTGTACCCAAACATGTGTCCTTGGTCACTAACGTTTATTACTTCTGGTTTCTTGATGAGGTGGCCATGTACGCTTTGAGCGATCTTGGGGCTTTCTTACTCGATGTTGTCTAGGACTTTGCAATTGTCAGCATCGAGTCTGACATCATGAAATGCGAATCCGATTTCTTTGCATGTTGTACATACGATTTTCTCATAGTCTATGTTGGATTTGGTGGTGATTTCACCAAAGATCCTGACCATGTTGGTTTTGGTGCAAGTTTTACTGGTGACTTTGCTTTCAAGGTCTTGATCACAAGCGACTTTCAAGTTTGGTTTGATTTAGGGTTGTCTTTGATTTTTTTAGGTTGTTAGACTTGTATTGGGATGTTGAAGGTGGTGGTGGGAGATGGACGATAATGATGGTGATATGGTAGGAGATGAACGGTGGTTGTGGTGGGAGGTTGACAATGGTGGTAGGTGGAGGTGAAAAAGACATTGTAGATGGACTTATATTAATTTCATTAATAATAAAACGTTTGTTACAATGACAGCCACATCATACGCCACATAGGATGAGATTTGCCTATGTGGCAATGTAACTGACTACATTGTGTTAAGGAACTAAATAAAGAGATCAATCTCTACTCCGTACCCCTAAAAAAAACTTCAATGGCCTTTTAGAGCAGAAACGTATACAGTGTCATTTTGCCAAAAATAAATCACAAATTCTTTAGTGATTAGAAACAGCTATATATATATATATATATATATATATATATATATATATATATATATATATATATATATATATATATATATATATATATATATATATATAGGGGGAGGTTAAAATGAGAACAATTATTAAACTGAGAACATGAGAACAAATCTGGACCACGTAATTTAAAAAAAGACCCTCATCAGGCCCCATCCACTGTAACCACCGCCAAAAAGACGTAAAACAAAAAGAACCACCGCCCGACGAATCCAACTCTAATTCCACCGAATACTTCTCGATCAATCCCCAACTAGACGAATATTACTCGAGCGTCAAAAAAATAGGGGTAGGGCAATGGAGGATGTTGCTTTGGAGATTGAATCGGCTGCCGGTTGTGCCAAGGCTTTCATATACCATCATTTCGCTGCTGATTCTGCCAATATGCAATCCAAATTGGCTCTTGCTTATACGTATTCTCTTCAAGATGTAAACTCTTCTTTTAACACACATTATCTCTGTTTTGTGTGTAGAAATATATCTATATATTAGTGTAATCGTGGTGCACTATTTAATTAGTGAATTGTATGCTTCCTGTGCAATTTTTCATGTCCACGATGTCTACCTGTTGTAATTTTTCAGTTCCGATTTTAACCCATCAGTTCATCCCATCAGTTCCGATTTCTACCTGTTGTAGTTTGACGAAGCTATTAGCGAGTTCCGATTTTTAATTGAATGGCTCAACTCGGGATTGGAGTTGAACGGCTCGACTTCGATTTCATCCCATCAGTTCAAATGTGAAGTTCGATCGGATTGCAACGGCTTCAACTCGGGATGGAATTGATTGGCTCGATTGGTTGCAGATTTGAGTTCGTGATTTCAGTTGCAGGTTTGAGTTCGATTCCTTCAATTCTGATTTTAAGTTCGTAATGGCTCGACAGATTTGAGTTCGTGATTTCAGTTGCAGGCTTGTCGTAATGGCTCAGAAGATTAAGCATTGTTGTAATGGATTAAGCATTGTTCTAATGGATGAAGCCATAGTGGAGTTCGGATTCCATAGTGTAGTTAGGATTCCTTAGATTTCATCCGTGCGTAATTTTTGATTTAGAGTCTGTGTAATTTTTAAGTTCTTTAATGCGTCATTATAATTTTTAAGTCCTTATGATAAATTATCAATTTGTCATTATAATTTTTAAAGTCCTTCAATGCGTAATTTGTCATTATGATAAATTATAATTTGTCAGTATAACTTTTAAGTCCTTCAATACGTAATTTTTGATTTATAGTCGATAATGATAAATATCCATTTCCAAAGCTTCGTAATCTTGTATATGTATGTAAGGTATTCGATCATATTCTTGAAATGGTTTTGGGAAAGTCATAAAACGAACAAAACAAGCAGCGCATTAAAGGTGTTCGATGAAATGTTTCAAAGAAAATTTAATAAGAAAATTTATTTAAATCACATGTGAATAGTTTAATCATATGTGAATAATAATATTTAATCACATATGATTAAAATCTGTTAATAACATCTAATTAGAACATGATATTCACATGTGATTAGAACTTGTTATACGTATGTGAATATACTCAAATAGAATTTTTTTTATTTTTTAATAATTTTTCTTATTATATGTATTCAATCACATGTGATTAAACCTTGTTATTCACATATGGTTAAGCTATTCACATGTGATTAAAACATATTATTCATATGTAAATATGTACATAAACGAATTTTTTATTTTTAAATAAAATTTCTTATTATATGTATTTAATCACATGTGATTAAACATTGTTGATCACATATGGTTAACTATAATCATTTATGATTATAAAAATAATCATAAATGATTTTCTTATTATATGTATTTAATCACATGTGATTAAAAATTGTTGATCACATATGGAGACACACTTTATGCACCTAAGGTGTTCGACAAAATAGCTGAAAGAAACTTTCGTTCAAATCCCGCCTACCAGTAGTCCTTGCACTCACTCCGACCTCAAAATACGCCACCAAACTCAAAAACCAGTCTCACACCCCTATTCTCTGTCATGTCGAAGTCCAAGGAGCTGCAGGCTTGTTCAGGTACCATTAAGCGTTTAATCATATATGATTCTGAAATCTTGTTCACATGTGATATGTTTTTTGTTCAATCACATGTGATTAAACCTTGTTATTAAACGCTTAATCAAATATGATTTTGAAATCTTGTTCACATGTGATATGTTTTTTCTTCAATCACATGTGATTAAACCTTGTTATTCACATATTCACATGTGATTAAAACATGTTATTTATATACAAATATGTACATAATGATTTTTTAAGTTTAAATAAATTTTCTTATTATATGTATTTAATCACATGTGATTAAACAGTGTTGATCATATATGATTAAGTTATTCACATGTGATAAAACCCTATTATTCACATGTGATTATAACCTTGTTATTCACATATAATTAAGTTATTCACATGTTATTCATATGTAAATATGTACATAACAAATTATTTATTTTTAAATAAATTTTCCAATCATATGTATTTAATCACATGCGATTAAACACTGTTATTCACATATGATTGAACTATTCACATGTGATAACCTTATTATTCATATTTGATTAAAAGTCTATCATTCACTTGTGAATATGCACATGTGAATGGTGGGGTGGATCGGGAGTGAGTGGTAAAAAATTAAAAAAAAAATTGGTGGACGGGATGATGGTATGGTAGGGGCGGGGGTGGTAGGGGTAAGGTAGGGTGGGGTGCTGGTTGGTCGGGTGGGTGGGTTAGGATAGGGTGGATCGAGAGTGAGTGGTAAAAAATTAAAAAAAATTTGGTGGGTGGGGTGATGGTACGGTAGGGATGGGGGTATTAGGGGTAGGGTACGGGGGTGTGGTGGGTAGGTAGGGTGGGTGCTGGTGGGTAGGGTGGAGCGGGATTGGGTGGTAACAAAAATTAAATTTTTTTAATGGGCGGGGTAGGGTAGGTGACGTGGCGTGGGTAGGGTAGGGTGGGTGTTTGTGGGTGGGGTGGAGCGGGAGTGGGTGGTGAAAATCTTAAAAAATTTATTTTTTTGGTGAACGGAGTAACTTACGATAGGGTGGGGTGGGTAGGTAGGGTGGGTGCTGCTGGGATGGGTGGAGCGAGAGTGTGAAAAAAAAAATTGGTGGGCAGGGGGTGGGTAGGGTAGGGTAGGGTGGGGTGGGTAGGGTAGGTTGGGTGCTGGAAGGTAGGGTGGAGCGGGAGGTAAAAAAATTAATTTTTTTTGGTAGGCGAGGTACGTGGGTAGGGTGGGGTGGGGTAGGTAGGATAGGGTGGGTGTTGGTGGGTGGGGTGGAACGGGAGTGGTCAGTAAAAAAATAAATTTTTTTTGGTGGGCGGGAGGGGGGGTGGTGGGGGTGTGGGTAGGGTAGGGTGGGGTGGGTGAGATGGAGTTGGAGTGGGTCAGGTAAGATGGATTGACGCTGGATAGGGGACGTGGTGGAGATGGGTGGTAGTGGAGGCATAGAAGTTTGGTTGTGGTTGGGGTGAAAAAGGGCGGATGGGGCCTCTTATAAAATTATGTGGCTTATATTTGTTCTCATGTTCTCAATTTTAATAATTATTGAAATTGTTCTCATTTGAACTTTCATCTATATATATATATATATATATATATATATATATATATATATATATATATATATATATATATATATATATATATATATATATATATATATATATATATATATATATATATATATATATATATATATATATATATATACTATATATAAAAAGACTTTTTTTCTCCTTTGCCTATTCTGCTTCTTATAAGGCTCTTCTTACACCACGTATTCATCTTTTAATCGATGCCATGGTTCCCATTAGCATCACATCTCTTCCGATCAGGCACATCCAGCCATACCCCTTCGTATTAGAACACAACTCTTCCGATTAGATACACAATCTTCATTTGGAAGGGGCACGTCTGTTCATTGCATTTTTATTCTGCTCTTCCCTATATATTATCCATTACATTTGCCGTATGGGTTTACAAAAACCCTGTATAATCATGTTTATCACTCCTTCACAACCCTCCGGCTAACCCTCAACACGACGTCAATTCACACTGACATCTCTCCATAGCGCCCTACATATCTGAACATTCTTTTTATCTTATGAGATTTCAAACACCCCACATAACCGGGGGTTATCAATCTTCTATAACTTCCTGACTAACCCTCATACAGCGGCAACTCACCCCAAAATATTCCACATCGCGGCCACCTCTCTGAAGAATCGTTCGTCACACAATCCAAACACTCCGACAAATCCAAAAAAGGCTTTTTTTTCTCCTTTGAGTATCAACGTCTGATCTACCTTTCATGTCCGCCACGTTATCACTCTTCAATCGACGTGACCACCTTCCAAACAACGCCATCGACATCAAAGTCGATTCAAACCGTCGAGTCTCGCATCATTAGAAATAATTCTTGACATCATCGGTTCCTACCCTACGTTTATAGATCATCGAGTCCTTCCTCGTTATTGTATCCATTAGAATGAAAATTATGCATCTCTTCTCTTCCTTTTCCTCTTTCTACAAAATGATTCAGGGGCGCTTCCAAGTGCGTCAATGATTGTGTTGAATCCATTAATCGTTCTTTATAATCTCCATTCAAGATCAGTTCGATATGTTAGCACAGTCACTCTCCATCTTCTCTCTTCACCGCAAAATCGGTTAGCATCTATATATAAAAAGTCCTTTTTTCTCTTTCTTCCATTCCGGTTGGATATGGTGTTTTGGTCTGCCACGTATTCATGTGTTGCACGACGCCATTGCCACTTCCAAATGGATCGTGTCTCTTCAAATCCACACCGTTTCATATCCTACCCCTCCATCCGTGATATTCTTGATATTCCGGATATATAACCCCGAACACATAACCTAGAAAATAAATCTCAACTGATTTCTTCCGTCTACCGCTTTCGCGCCTTTATTGTGATAATCTGGAACGGAAATCGGTGATTGGTGAGTACGAAATTGATGTGGGACACTTACGTTTCAGGTAAAACTGATTTCTCTTTCCATCACGTCAAAGCCCTAATTTTAGGTTTTCATTCAAAATAGTTATATCAGGAATTTGATATCTATTTTGTTCCTGTAGGTTTCTATTCGTTTCTTTACTTTTGGGTTGAATTGGATTGATTTTCGGTCGTCAATGTTTGAACCCTTCCTGATTTCTTATTTTTTACTTTTTAGTTCATTAGCAATCTTAATATTGCTCATCATATTTCCGATGGAAAGACAAATAGAACAAAATGAAAGTTTCTCTATGTTTTTGTGTTTGGAGGAATAACCAATCTGTAAGTTATGTGTAGGACTGTTTGAGTTATAAATTTTTATGTTTCATGTTCTGAATAAATGATTGATGTTTAAAATCTCTTGTTCAACATAAGAGAAGTTTCTCCCTGTTCTTGGGTTCTTTTTCATATATAATATGGGTATCTGTCCTGAAAAAGCTATGATCTTTAACATTCTTTTAATATTTAAAAAAGAAATTCTTATGCATCGACTTGCAGGCTATCCCCCACATCTAGAGCTTGGGATGATTTTCCTTTCACCCACATGACAAAGGCTCTGTATTATTTAAACTTAATGGTACATCAATACGCTTCTTTTTCTGTTGCACTATTGATTGGAAATGCTCTTTTACTCCCTATTTTTAAGGGGTAACAAAGCTTGGTGGTAAAAGAAAGAAGGAGATCAAGTTCCACCAGGTTATGTACTCTATGTGGTGATGTTTACAAAACAATTTAGTAAGTCGTAAACATTTTAGTAAGCTTTTAATATAATTAAAAAAAATATCATTTTACGCATTAACAGGTGCTTTAGATGCTAATTATTATGTGTTTTTTTCATTATAGTTCTTGGGGACCTTTGGTGGAATAGGAACATCAAATTTATTGGCTCGAATATAGTTGTACCAACCATATTGAAAGATCTTCTTGCACTTGGTTTTTTCATTGTCGATGGTTAATCCACCTTTCCCTCACTTCAATAAATCATGTTTCTACGTTTTATTGTTACCGAGAAAATTGTTTTAGGGTCAAATGTAAAAAACAGAAGCATACTTTCATATATTTGGTTATCATGTTATCCTACTTTCATTTCCTCTTATTACAGCATTCTGGTTTTTATTTCTTGTTATCGTGGAAAGAAATAAAAGTAGAATGCTATAATACATAAACATATACAAGTCCGTTGCTATATCTTTTGCTCATACTTGACTTATAAAATTCTCCAGATAGGATCTGGAAGTAGTAAAGTATGTTTTTTAAAAGAAAACATAATATAAAATATATTTCATTTTCTTTTGTAGGTCACTAATCAAGCTAGGGTCATACGAAAAACTGGAGAAACAAACAATTAAATGATCCAACTTAACTCACAAACTCTTGAATGTATGTTTTGAATGCATGATCTTCAAATTAAATTTAAAATAAAATATACTTTTATTTCGTGTCATTGATTTATTTTTTCAATTTGATATCATGGGTGATACAGTGATGTGATTTCTTGGGATCTCATGGGTTATCACCAATGAAGATTAACGATGGAAGGGTGTGTGACCAAGTGAACAAGAATGGTAACAACCAACATATTTCACTTTTATATAGAATTGATTTATCATTTTTACAGCCTATCTGGTTAGATTTTTTTATCAACACAAGATTTAAAAAAATTACTTCTTTTGCATGTACGAGAGAAAATAAATGTACTTTCAAATCCTCCATAGGGTAAAATATCCTCTAACTGCACATGCTTTCTCATAGTTTCTTGAAGTTTCAATGGCCACATTCATCCATCATTTTTTATTTTTGCTTTTGGGGTAAACTTATGGTTAAAATTTAGAACTTGGTAGATCAGGTATTCAAGGTGAGTAAATACAACCCTAATTTGAATACCATTCTAAGCAATTTGTATATGGTAATGTGGGTATTGTCCCATTATTCAATACATTAATAAGTTCTTGTATTGATTTCATGTAAAATGATGTTTTCAAGTATGGATTATTGCGCCCCGGAAAATGCTTTCTTGATGAGTCCAATAAATTGTCTTTTCTGATCTACTGATGATTTTGCAGTATGGATTGTGTATTTGGATAAGGAAATTCTTGTTATCCTTCCATTTTGTTTTACAAAATGATCTATCTGCACATTAGCAATCCAATAATTCTTTGTTATCGTTCCATTTTTTTTGCCAACTACCTTTTTTTTGCTTGTGCTTGTTGGATATCAACTTCAAAGGGCTAATACAGGAAATAACAACATACTTTTATTATTGTCATTTATAACCTCTTACCTTTATTTTTCTCTTTTAGCATTGTATTTAAGTTTTATCATATAAATAATTGTACTTCAAAAAATCTACTTTGTTATAACATTGCTTATAGTCACCATTTTTTATTCCACAATTTTTGTAGAAATTCAACAAAAGTCTATTGACCGTGTTTGCTTACCGTGGGCCGTGCTTAGCACGTTTACATTACATTCAACACATTTTCACAAATTATCTAAATAGGTACTAGATTCTATCTGACAGAAGCCATTTACCATACCATCAATACATTTTCCGACAAAAATTTGACCATTCCTGGGCCGTGCTGAGCACGGCCCTTAAAATGTACCTAGTATATATATATATATATATATATATATATATATATATATATATATATATATATATATATATATATATATATATATATATATATATATATATATATATATATATATATAAACCTTTTTTTCTCCTTTGGCTATTTTGCTTGATATAGGGCTTTCCTTGCGACACCTATTCATTCTTCTACCGACGCCATTGCGTTTCCGAATGGATCCATCTCTTCAAACATCCTACGGTTCTTCTTATACTCTGCAAAACAAAAACTCCCGATCAAATCATCTCATATTCAATTGGAATGACACCGCTTCAACTTCTGAATCCCTTTGAACGACGTCCAACACAATACCTCCGCTTCAGGCAGTGGGTGTTCTCCATGCGAGACTGGAATTAATAGTGTGCCGATATGTGGGTTTGGATGTATGGAGACTTTCTTTCTCGCTTTTTTTAAGTTTTCCGGTGAGACAATGGTCTCCGGCAAGGACAACTCCCCACTTACTTTTCTTGGTTCCCGTTACCGGTAAGAAACTTAGATTAGGATTATTTTTTGTTTGATTATTAGTTTATATATTATGTTTGGATTTCAATGACCGTGTTATAGTTTCTCTTCATTTTTTTTAGTGGGTTTCTTTGATGTGGATAGAGGAACAGTAGGACTTCGCCCTGGAGGATGTGCTTCAACACAAATGAAGAAAATAACGTGGATTGTGACAGTTTAATGAATCAATTTAACATAAAGATTGTTGGAATAAATCTTCCCTTCGTTCATTCATATCCCTAATGTATACTTATGTACTCAGTTCTTGAATCACATTCTCTTTTTGATCTGTTGAATGAAGAAGGCCAAAAGGTTTATTCTGATACACTATAATAGATTTTTAGTTAATTTGTGTGCTAACTTGAATTTTTTTCTTTCAGATATTCAAGCACATAGCCTCTCCTGAAGTTGAATAAAATAAAGATGTCATGTGGTTCCAGATCCTCACTACTGCAAAAAGTAATGGTTATAGACAAGAGTATTGGTCAAAAGAGATTTTATTGGGGGTACTATGGCAGTTAAGTTGGATTTTATCAGGGAGTAATGACCTCAAATCTATGTTTCTTTCCATATAAGTACATAATAATATATATACCATATTTTATTACTGTATGACAAATTGACAACTTGAAATTATTGGATGAAATGGCATAACTGAGACCTGTAATGTTCAGTAGTGTTTCATGAGGGTTGAACCGTTGAACACTTGAACATGTTGTAATCTAAAATTGAACCCAAATGTCTGTCATTATTTGAAAGGTCATGTACGTGTCACTCTCTTGATTTTGATGTAGAACCCCATCATAAGACTTCATTATTATATATATACCCCCTATAATACATCCTAACCAGGGCAAGGGGATGTGGGGATGTGAGGTGGTGGAGGGAATTCAAAATAACTTATGAAACTTATGAAATCCGGTACAGGTCACTTTTGCAGTACTCTTGATCTTCTTTATCAATATTTTCACTTAATTTTAATGAAATTTGTTTCTAAAAGATCAGGTACCTCAAATTAAAACCGCAGAAAATGATTGATTCTGAATCAATTCACAAACCTTCTTTTTTCAATGCTTTCGTTTTGTGGATTTTGAAGTTATTGATTCTGATCAGATCGAAGATGAATTGTGCAGGAAACTTGCTTCCAGAAGCTCTTGTTTCATTGGATTGCTGGTATAATTGCTCAGATTTGGTAGAACTAAGATTGAGGAGAGAATGGAGGAATTGAGGGATCATGTGAATGAGATAAGGCCCTTATAATGAATTTGTTAAATTGTTAAGAATGAGTTGGGATGATTATGAGAATAGACATATTATCTTAACTTAAATTGTTATCTCAAAACACGCAGACCGAATCTTCATCACATCTAAATTGTTTGCTAGATGAGAGATGTCAGTATATGGATGCTTGTATTGGGTGATATCCTCAATGTGGCGGTTCCCAATATTGATCTTTCTCCGTCACCGCTAGCTCGACCTTTTGTGAAAACCGTAGACACCATCATCTTGTTCTCTCCCGCTTCGTTCTTGATCATCGATGGTTTTTAGGTAAACCCTCTCTCTCTCTCTCTCTCTCTCTCTCCTTGAATACTCAAAATTCTTTTGTTATGATTTTTGGTCTGAAATTCCTAATTTTTTTAGTTAATGTCATAGATTTGTAAGTATTTTCAGATTTCAGCCCCTTATTGTTGCTTACCGCCTTCTATACACAATTATGAGTGCTCAATCATCTCCTGATAAGGATTGTTGTAAGATATTGGCCACATCAAAGCCCTAATTTTGGGTTTTTGTTCTAATGGCGTATGAATGTATTTTCATTTTTTAATACTAAGGACGATATTGAATTTTTAGTTCTTCATATCTGTATCAATTTTGTTTTTACCCGTTTTCTCTTAATCATCTCCATGTGACATGTGGGATAAGCAAACCACAATGTATAAGTATAAGTGAACGCCAGTAGATAACAATCAAGAAACAGAAAACTTTGGAGGTAGTTTCCATTTTTTCAATTGTGTTCTAAATATGGTAATCAGGGCACTGTACTTCTAATTTTCTATATATCATAGGATTGTATTTTAACACACAAACAGCCACACATAGTATTAGATTAATTCTTAAAACACCACAAACAAATAACTAAATACCATAAGTAAATGAATACCAACTTTTTGCATTCTCGGTCCCCATCCACCCTGGTGCAGCCTCTTTCCCTATCAGAAGTAGGATGTTATAATAAACAATAAACAGAAAAACACTACTATTTTAGAAAATGAAAACATACTTAGCGAAATGTAAGAAAAAAAATTCAGGAAAATTTGTAAAAAGCTTGAACTTAATGAGGAAAATCTCTTTTCCTTGGCTTTCTCTATTAAGTCAGAAACAAACATCCATATATAGCATACCTATAAGCCTTGTCCCTCATCTACAACCCCCTAATGAAATAATTTAAGAACAAAAAAACTTAAATAGCTTGAGTTGTCACATTTTATTTCTTCCTCTCTTCTTCCACAATGACGTTGTGTTACAACATACAAATAAAAATAATGATAACAGTGAAATAAATCATAACTCATGTTATAAAATAATGTTATTTAATATTACCAATGGTTCTATAATTTTTTCCAATGAAACAAATGTTGAAATCCATTCAATAATTAATAGAATACAGAAGTCAAGAACTTCATAGTTTGGTATCTCTCAACTTACAGGGGCTTTTTGGGTAGTTATACATGTATATTCTAGGACGTTGATTCGAGTGTGGTTTTACTAATTTTGGCTTCGCAAGTCCCATATTATATTCTATGCTTATAGTCCAATCATTTAACGGTAGGGAATAACACATGGCCCTATTATATTTTTACAGTTAACAAAGCCCATTTATTGAATTAACTAAGTTAAAGACGAACTCACATGATATAAGGCTCCTAAATTCACCAAAGCTTAATAGGTTTGTGCAATGACAACCTTTAACGAGGGCATCCATTCGGTGCCTATGTTTTCCACTTTTCCCATCAAGAAGGATCAATGTAAGAAAATTTTGATTTGATCGTACAATAATTGATCTTTAGGCAAATTGCACATAATTAGATTTATCTATGACATACATGCCCGACATAATGTCAAATACCTTAAAATCTATTTTGGGAAATCTATTGTAGGATGTTATGCTGTTACAAAATGTGTTCCATCTCCCATGTTTTAAATGAATCATTAAACCACCCGTGAGCCGTGCAGCACGGCCCTTAATATTTACCTAATATATATATATATATATATATATATATATATATATATATATATATATATATATATATATATATATATATATATATATATATATATATATATATATATATATATATATATATATATATATATATATATATATATATATATATATATATATATATATATAAAGAAAGGCTCTTTTTCTACATCGTCTTATCAGCGCTACATAGGGTTTTCATCCCGCCACGTCTTCATCCTCTGAAACGGCGCTTCTCCCCTAACAGGTTGCTTCGTGAGACTTACCTCTTCAGTTCATTTGGCGGGGTCGAGTATACCGCTTAGCATTCCCAGGACAATCGACCCAACGGTTCTTCCAGGCCGTCACGCTTCTTTTCCAAGAATACGCTTTCTTCTTTCTCTACCCATCGCGTTCTTTTCCATTTCCCCCAAAAGAACCGTTGCTCTCTTCCCAAAGAACCACCGCACACGGTTTTGTGCTTTTAGTTCCACCGCTATTCCTCTCTTGACCCAAATTCAAATTCATATATGAAATGAAGTACTCTAATCGACCCTCTGTGTGATTCCCTCATCGCCATTTTCTGGTCGTCGATCAATGTACACGAATGAATGATTTACACATACAGTGGGAAAACCCTTACATTGCTCTATCATCTTATTAGGCTACACGGAATGAGGCATGCGATGCCGTCGGTATCCGAGCTGTCATGCGATGCCGGCGGCATCAACCATACCGCGTTAGCGGCATTGGTTGTCGGCATGGGCTTGGCGGTATCCGGACGTAGACGAAAACGTTGGCGGCATAGTTAAATAAAAAAAATTTATTTCCCTTTTAAATTCAATTTAAACGACTAGTTTCTTTAAAATAATTTTTTTTTGTCTAACTCACCCACAATAACGGCTAGTTTGTTTAAAATTCAAAAAAAATTTTATTTTCACACTATAAATACACACACAACCATTCACAAAACCTACATCAAACCCATATCAAAAACATCAAAATTTTCTCTGTTTTTTACTCTCAAAATCATGTCGGATGACTGGACCGTACCCGTTGGTTTGGCGATGCTGCACGGGATGGAACGGGTTATCGACATACTTGAAGAACAACAAGAGGAGGGCAATGCCGTTCAAAGTGCATATCCGCGTACGCGAGTTAGGATATTTAGAGACCGAGCCGTAGCCCACACCCTTCTCATGCGTCATTATTTTGACGAAGATTGTGTTTACCCACGGTACAATTTTCGCCGACGGTTTCGGATGGAGCGGCATTTATTTCTACGTATTTTGACCGATGCCAATAATATGTCCGTCTAATTCCGTCAACGACCCGATGCTGCCGGTTCGGAAGGTTTTAGCGCTATACAAAAAGCTGCAGTTGCCGTACGTCAACTTGCTTACGGTGGTGTGTCGGACTCATGGGATGAATATTTCCAAATGTCCGAAAGGACCGCACGTGAAAGCCTCGAGGAGTTTTGTAGGTGTGTCGTTTATATATACGGTCCACGGTACTTGCGCAAGCCTACATTCAGCGACGTGCAGACCATTTACGCTCATCACGCACATGTTCATGGCTTTACCGGCATGCTTGGGAGTTTGGATTGTATGCATTGGGAATGGGGTGGTTGCCCCACTGCATGGCACGGGCAATATACGCAGGATGATAAAGGCCACCCGACCGTGATACTCGAAGCTGCCGCGTCACAGGATCTTTGGATTTGGCATGCGTACTTTGGTTCCCCGGGTTCCAACAATGATATCAATATTTATCAAATGTCACCGTTATTCGACAATGTTTGCAACGGATCGGCTCCTTATTTACCGTTTCAAGTCAACGGAACCACATACAAGTATGGGTATTACCTAGTTGATGGTATATACCCCGAGCATGCCGTTGTTGTCAAGCCTTTGTCATGTCCCGTTGATCCAAAGCACGTAAAATATAAAGTCGCACAAGAAAGGGCTAGGAAGGATATCGAGAGAGCATTTGGAGCGCTCAAGAAGCGGTGGCACATACTAGCAAAGCCGGGACGACCACGTGATAAAGAGAAACTCGCATCTATTATGTATACGTGTATTATTTTACACAACATGATTTTAGAGGACGAGGTACGGGCTATATGCAAGTATGTGGAAAACGAGCAAGTCGCGGCTTCAACCAGTCATCCGCCAATAGTTCCCGGTTCTCCGGAGTACGTCGCAATAAGACGGGAGCTACGCGATGTTGCCAAACACCACGAGCTACGTGCCGATTTGGTGGAACATATATATCGAGTTAATCATGTGGATCTTAATGTGCCTCCGGTGGACGATACGGAGGATTTTTCCGATTGACGACGTTGTTTTAATGTTTTTAATTTTAATGTAACGTTTTTAATTTTAGGTAACGTTTTTAATTTTAACGTAATGTTTTTAATTTTAGGTAACGTTTTTAATTTTAATGTAACGTTTTTAATTTTCTTTTTATGGATTGAATTTAAAAAAAAACAAAAAAAAAAAAACTCATAGGCATCTCATAAGCATCCATTCCAAGTTAGAGGCATAGAAAATCCATTTCGTAGGCATCCTACGTGGATCCTACGTGGCAGGCGATGACGATGGTTTCATAGGCAACCATTCCCTCCAGCCTTACTGGTATGGTTATAATTTATATTTTCATGATTTATGGTATTGGTTTGCTGTGGTATTTGAATTTATGGGTTTGGTATTGATGATTAGGTCTGAAATCGTCGTTCAATTCTATGATGACATCTATGGTTGTAGGATATTGCTCAATTTGAAGCCTTTCATCGAAGCTTTGTTTATTTGAAGTTATAGAAGGTTGAACGCATCTGTGCTCCACCACCGACGATAATTTTGTTTCTCCTCCTCCTCCACGTTTCTTCCCCATGCCGTTTTCCCCGGTATACAACTATTCTCACCACCGCTCCCCCTCTTCTATCTTTGCCGATACCGCTCCTCAAAAGATTGACGGGTTACTTGAAGCCAACACTCACTGTCATTAAATTAAAGTCAGATCTTTCTTAAAATCTCTACATTTGTTCATTAGAGGTTATAGAATGAAGAATTGGGGCTAAAATTGAGATCCAACAGAATCTGGCCAGGGAGACTTTCCCTCTTTAGGCTTCAACCTAAAATCATTTGCTAAGGTGTTGACGTTCATTTGCTTGTATGCTTTACAAGTTCCTATTTTTTTATTCACATTTGTGGTAATTTTCCCTTAATTAACGATCTACCTGCAATTGGAATCCATATTTACCTTGATCTATTGATTCACATTCTTAAGAAAATTGTTTCACAGATTGGTTATTTGCCCATTGTTATGTTCTGAGTAATTATTACTGGAATGGGAGAAAATCAATAATAACAAAGAAAATCAATCGACTAAAATGTACCTAGTATATATACTAGGTACATTTCATGGAGCCACTATATAAGCATATAAATCACCATCAGCTTGTTAAAAAACCCTCCTTGAAATAGTAATGTACTTTTGTTCATTTCCTTAGGGGTGATGTTTGCGTCTTTTATTTTAACTGAATCGGTCTGCTTCATGAAATGAATGGTAAAATATAGGTAGACTCGAAACATCATCGGTTTTTCCTATGGGTTTATTTTAAAGCGGAGACCATGTTTTGCATGGTATGTTTGTTGGACTTCTACCGTATTATGCTTTTAGTTTTTCCTTATTAAGATACGGTACATTGAAATTTTAGCCGGTTATAGCTTTTCACTTTCATTTCATGATTTTGCATGGTTGTAGCCTATCACTTCCTTTTTCTTATTATGACATGGCACTCTAAAAAAATCCAACAAATTATAACACTTCATTTACGTTTTTAGTACAACCAAGTAACCTATCATGGGCCGTGCTGAGCACGGCCCTTAAAATGTACCTAGTATATATATATAACAAGACATTATGCACTAAATTTTCACCAAATCAATCTCATTTCCACAAAAGATTACATAACACAACAAAGATCAATAACATCGAATAAGTAACTCGATGATTCAAACTTATAAATAAAAACAATTCCATGGTTTTACACATTACATACCAAAACATAAAGCAATACATTAAACACCAACAACCCAAAATATATAACACAAACCAAAAAAAACCATTATTCATAATCATACCTAAGCCAAATACTTCCAAACCGCCGGCCTATCTCTCGATATAACCAAAGCACGTGAACCCAAATAATCAAACGAAGGACAATACAAGTTATCGGGCCCCACACTTTCTCTAACCTTCACATCACTCCCCATTAATGGCCGCATTCCATCATCTTTCAAAGCATCAAATACAAACAAACCTAGACCGGAAACAGCCATGGTGAGACTGGAATCACCCCAGACTTGTGTTATGGCTTTGTAATGGTGGTGGGCGGTGGATTCCGGGAGGTGGTAGGTGGCCGAGAGTTTTTGTTTGCGGATTGAGAAGTGTTGGATTTGGGCAGTGGTGGATGGTGGTTTTTTGGTGGATGATGGTGGGGCGGTGGAACCGAGGTAGATTGAATCTCCGCGAGAGAAGATGGAGTGGACGGTTGCGGTGGGTTTTGGAATCTTGATTCCGATTCCTGAGGGGTGGCGGAAGTCTAGGACGTTGATGGAATCAGATGTGCAGAATACTCCGTCGTTTCCTTCTGCTTCTGATGAACTTACTCTGTAATTTTTAGATAATAGTTAGATTCAAACGATGATTCTTTTGTGTTTTGGTTTTGCGGATTCCAACAGAATTGGAATTCACGATTCCATTCCTGAGTTTCCGGACAGAATTCAATTCCAACTCTGTTAGTATCCTTTGGATCTCAACCTTCGTAAGGGAGGAAAGAAGAAACTCAATTTCATTCTTCATTTTCATTAAAAGACCAAAATACCCTTGTGAATTCCAATATAATTGGAATTTACGATTCCATTCCATAGTTGCCAACTGGACGGAATTCAATTCCAATTTTGTTTGAATCCTTTTGGATTTCATTAGATTCAAGCGATAATTCTTTTGTATTTGGTTTTGTGGATTCCAATGGAACTGGAATTTGCGATTCCATTCCATAGTTGCCGGACAGAATTCAATTCCAACTCTGTTGGAATCCTTTGGATTTCAACCTCCATAAGGGAGTCAAGAAGAAATTCAATTTAATTCTTCATTTTTACTAAAAGACCAAAATAACCCCGTAAATAAAAAAAAAGAGAAATATCAGTATTTATTAAAAGTCATACCTTTGGCGAACACCTCCACCAAGTTCCGCATCGGTATTATTCACATGAAGTCCCAAAATCTTTTTCCCGTTCAAATTCACCGACACCAAGGGTTCCGCCGTAAGCGACGCAACATCCCACAATCCAACAGCCTCCGCCTCCGCCACCACCACTTTCCCCCTATTCCGCCACTGCAAAGGACTGGAATTCTCCATTCCGGCAACCAAATTACCGACCTCCCACTTCATAACATGTTCCCCATCGCGGATATCAAAAACCCTAACGACTTTCTGATTACTAGCGGTCGAAATCATCAATGGGCCACAAGGTTTGTACCACCACTGTCGGTTTTCTGGGGGCATATTCGTCAAATCATGTCGTCTGTTTAGAACGTTGTTGGGTAACGGAGCGAGTGCGGTTCTTGGGTTGGTGATTCCGTCTTCCAGGTGGAGGGATTTTATTTCTTTGGTGTAGAAATCCCATGAACAGAAACCGGATTCCGGGCTGTTTCCGGCGGACGCTGCCACCACGTATCTTCCGGAACATCCGTCTGCACCTGGCGCGCGAAGTACCCAACAATCTCTCCATAAATTGGGTGAAATTTCATTTGGAGCCTTGTATACGGATTTTTCCTGACATATTATCAAACCAATTTCCCAATTTACACCAGTTTTCAAAAAAAGAAAAGCAATCCAATTTCACAGTTTATACCAATTATCAAACAAATCTAAAACCAATCAAATAAAAAATGTAAACCTAAATCTAAACAAAAAACTTAATCAAAAACTTAAACTAGCAAACCTTATAGTATAGTTTTCTAACATGTGAAAGTGTTAAAACAGCCATCAATTTATGAAATAATAGTCCAAGCAGTCACTAGATTTTCAGATGTTTTTACATGCAAAATTCAAGTAAATAATTCATCAGTCACGTATTTATATTTTTATAACTACTCTTGTTACCCAAATTTCATTCTATTTCAAGTCTGAATCTCTAAATGGGGATAAAAGACAAGAATGTAACAGATAGTGTCTGCATGTATTAAGTCATAAAGTCAAAAAGAAACAGTCATCTATAGTTGTCCAGATTAATTTCTTAATCCATTAAATTGAAAAGAAAAATCATCTTAGTACCTCAGAATTGGCAACATCATAGAAGGTGCAAGAACCATCATCATGAGCAAGAAGAACAGATTCTCCTTCAGACACAAACCATCCACCCGTACAAGTCTTGTGTCCAATCACATTTAACTGATTATTAAAACCATCATCAATCTCATCTTCATATATCATGATTCCCTTGTTTTCTTGATCATCACATTCTTCAAATGTTTCATCAGCTGTAAGCATCAAGTCAACATTACCTTTTCCACTGTAAAAAGATTCACGCGATTTCACATTCACTGTACCACTATCCGTTTCTTGAACTTCACATATCTCCAAATTACCCCTGATTGTAACTTTAGACTCTTTAAACTCATCAATACTTGAAGAATTCAATAAGTCTTGTTTAGTTTCAGTGATAGCTACAGCAACCTCAGATTTTAGAGTTTCATTGTTTCTTGTTGTTCGGTCTCTGAGTAATTTATGGTGAGGGAAGAATCTTGCTTCTAGTTCATCAGGATTCAAGACTTTAGATGAACTTTTTGAATCACTAGATTCTTTAACTGGACTTGTTTTTGTAACAAGAATTTGAGGATTATTACCAGTATCACATTTTTTGTCTGTTTCACTATTAACAACATCACCCATTGCTTTTTCAATACCTGCAACTGTTTCTTGAATGTCAGAAAGCATGACTTTTGATGCATCGGGGTTGTTTTTGTCCAGCATTTCCTTTGTTCTTTTGATGTCTGAAGCTATTCTTTTGACTTTTTCTTCTAAAAATGCAAGCTTTCCATGGAGTTTACTTGGGTACTTGGCATTTGATCGAGCAGTTAGAGTGTCTTCACTTGTCGTCTTCTCTTTTGAGCTTTCTGAAGTGCCGACTCTGCTTGATAACTTTCCACCTGAGTCTCTGAAACTTGAACGAACACTGTTCTCTTCGTTTTCATTTAGATTGCTGGACTTTGAACCCACAGAAGATTTTGATTTGAGCTTCTCGAATAGTTTAACACTTTCAGAGACTTTCACGAACGAATCTGAACTGGATTGGGTGCTTGAAATCTCTGGATGTGAGGCATTGTCTCTTTGTTTACCAGTTTTTGGGGAAACCGTCGAAACCCTAGCAATTTGGGGTTTCACTGTAGGTTTCGGCTTTGATTCCTTGCAAATTTCAATGCTTTTCTCCGAGCTCGATACAGAGGTTTTCAAATACGTGACTCCGTTATCAGAACTAGGTTTAGTATTGGAAGATTTGAAAGACCCCTTGTTCGGTTGACTAACCCTGCCGGAAACCCTAGCAGACCTATCAACGCTAACACTTCTCTCATTTCGATCAACTGAAACCCTAGAAACTCTAGTTTTACGGATATCAGTTGTAACCCTATTAAATTCAGATGGACTTTGGCTCCTACCTCTTGGCCGCACGGATGAACTTGTCGACCACCTAGCACGCGGCTCCACGCTATCCTTATCGGCACGTACCATAGGCGGAACGAGCGGCTTCTGGGGCTTCGCTGCGGCCCGAATCCTGGACGTGGGTCTGGAACTGTTAACGTTTTCCTTGCCAGTTGACATATTGACTGAATCTCCACCGCGACAGATGATTCTTCCCGATAGCGGAGTTGTGCTTCTCGATGTTTTTGTTGCTGGGACGATGGTGGCCTTAGCTCCACCGCCGCCGCCGCTGCTTTCTTTTACCCGGCGTACCGCGGATGATGACATCGTAGATTGAAATTAATTAATCGTAGGTTTGGTAAAGATTTGGGTATTGATATATTGGTAGATCTTGGTTTTGGTTTTGTTCAGGGTCTGAAGTTAAGCGGGAAATGAATTTTGGATTTGGGGTTTTGAATTTTTCGAGCCCATGTGTCCATTCATAGTATTTCTAATATTTTCATTAAAAATCTTATACATTTCATATTTTATTCTAGAGTAAATTACAATTTTGGTCCCTGTGGTTTGCATGAAATTTCACTTTTGGTCATCGTTTCGTTTTTCCACGCTGATGGTCCCTGAACTACACTTTTGCTTACACTATTGGTCCCTTGGCCAGGTAAAATGACCAATATACCCTTTTTATTTTCTTTTTCATTTTTCTTTTATGTATTATTTATTAAATAAATTAAAAAAAAAAGAAAAAATAAACAAAAACCCACGTTCGTTTCCAAGGACCAAATTTGTCGTTCGGCTCTTTCCTGCACCTCCGTCTCCTAGACCTCTCTTCAAACTCCATTTCCGAACACATTCTGCCGGAGCTCGGCCAACTGACTTCCCTTCAGTTCCTTTATCTTGACTCCAATCAACTCTCCGGCGTAATCCCACATCAACTTTCAAATCTTTCATCCCTCCAGTACTTTTGTATCCAAGATAATCTCATAAACAGCACCATTCCGCCTCAGCTTGGATGATTGGTTTCCCTCCAAGAGTTTCGAATCGGCGGTAACCCGTATTTGACGGGAGAGATTCCACCGGAATTAGGATTTCCATCCAATCTCACCACTCTTGGAGTTGCAGCCACCGGTTTTTGCAGGTTTCTGAAATTGAGATTCGCTGCAATAGTTTGGTGCATTGTGATATCAACGATCATGTCGTCAAAATCTTCGCTTTCGTCAAAAGCTTTTCAATATACGACATTCGTTTGATGTGATTCACTAAAGACCTGATTTTAAAAGCTTTCGTCAAAATCTTCACCGCTTTTCGTCAAAATCTTCACTGCTTTTCAAAAGCTTTTCAATATACGACAGCATCTTAATCCACCGGTGTGGCAATTAAAGCCATCAACAAGCAGAAATCATCAACGATCATTCGTTTCATACCATCGGAGAAATTGCAAAAAATTATCATCGAAGATGCGTAATATAATTTATATTGAGATTCGCTAGTTTTTGCCGGTTTCTGAAATTGAGATTTACCGGATTTTGCAATTGAGATTTGCAATACGCTGTTCGAGGAGTGCCAGGTCAAATACCAGGAAGATGAAACGAAGGAAAAGGAGAGCGTCGCAAAACGACAGTCAAACTGGATCCGCCTGGATGCCATAGCCGCTGCTAAAGGTTTGACCGGCGATCATGCAGTCGTCTCAAGGTTTGCCTCTTCTGTCACCATCGGAGAAATTGGAAAAAATTATCATCGAAGTGGTGGCGATTGGATTATTATCACCTTTATCAATTGACTCATTGGTCAATGTTAACTTCAAGGTTTAACCAGATACGCACAAGAATCAGAGATGTTTTATAAATTTGGAAACTTGGATAGAAATTAAGGTTTTACTCTAGTCCTGATTTCAGTAAACCGGTGAAGATTTTGACGAAAGCGAAGATGTCGTATATTGAAAAGCTTGAGGCTTAAACAAGTTCTAGATGAAGCTTCAAAACCCCGGCGGTGAGAGAGACAGACCGGAAAAAGGGGGGTGGGGGGGTTGGGGTTGCATTTGTTTTTTTTTCTTTTTTTTTTAATTCATTTAATAAATAATACATCAAAAAAAATTAAAAAGGGTATATTGGTATTTTTACCTGGCCAAGGGACCAAAAGTGTAAGCAAAAATGCAGTTCAGGGACCATGAGTGTGAAAAACCAAAAGGATGACCAAATATGCAATTTCATGCAAACCCCAGGGACCAAAATTGTAATTTACTCTTTATTCTATAAATATTTACTTCCGATTAGCATTTGACATGATAAATTGATCAACCACAAATAATTACATATTATTGTTGTCAAATATGGTGTGAGATTGTGTTTTAAGTGATGATTTAAAAATATATTAGTAATGACGAAAAACTGTATAACCAATCATCTAAAATGTTTTTAAAATGTCATCATGCTAAAAAATGTTGTTATGAAGTAGTTAACTTTTTATGTCATTTTAAAGATGAATAGCCTATTTTACATGTTATGAAGCCATAAAGGGCTTGTAGCCCAACGGTATCGGTGTTGCCTTCCCTCCTTAAGGTTGAGGGTTCAAGCATCGCTAGAGGCATAGGTGGAGATTAATGTGTAATTTAGGAGTAGGTTAGATATGATTATATTTTCCGTTCAAAGAAAATGAAGCCATAAAGGGTTGGAAAATGTGTGTTGGGTACGACGAGGTTGATGTCTTTTTCGGTAAACCTATTGCTTCTCAAACGGTTTTGAAAAAAGCATATTGAGCAAGAAAATAGGAAAATGGTGAGCATTAATGATAGAAAACCCTCCATATATAATACATCGACCATGAGGTCCAAACAAATTGTAAGATGTGTTCATATTGTTGTAATAAAACAACATATCGATACGAACAAATCCCAAAAACTAAGAACAAACATTGTCACAACTATAGTTGACCAACATTGTCACAACTATAGTTGACCATCTTTACTGCCATTTGTATTCTAATCGCATCCACTGTTTGCCTATCAGTATCCAACCCAAACTGATTGATCCACCTATCAACTTTTGTGAGCAATCCTAACGACTTGTGTTAATCTATGATTGTTGGAGAACTTAAATGCCTCTACATCATCTACATACGAATTAGGTTAATCCAAAAAGTTTTAACGGACTCAATAATAACATTATACGATGCAGCAAGTTATGGCATACACATCAATCTTGACATATTTAGTTATCAAGGCTATGTTTGAATGAACACCATGCAAATGAATTTTGACATCATCTGTGTAACATCCTTAAATTAAGGTAGAAATTTTGAATAATAATAATAATAATAATAATAATAATAATAATAATAATAATAATAACAACAATAAGAATAATTCATAACAAATAGAAATTCTCTTTATTTAGACCTTGAATAAAACTTTTGCCATGTGGGTGCAAAAATGGAAATTTACCCATAATTTCTAAAAGAATGACTTAGATGCAGTTATAGAAAAGAGTTGTAGTGGGGAGGGACCTCTAAGCAATTTAATATAAGTTAAGTGAGCTGGAGGGACCATTTTGCAAATATTAGAGAGTTTGGGATTTTTGATGGGGGAAAACCCCTCATTCATTCCCTACCAATGATTTTGAAGAAGGGGGAAGAGTCTAGGCGATTTTCAGTGAGTTTGGAAGAGAATTGGTTCAATCAATCAAGTCTCAAGTTGATTTTATTATTATCTTGAAGATTTGAGGTAAGAATCCTAGTTTTCTAGTTGTAAACCCACCTTGGAGTATTGATCTAGGGATGAACTCGAGTTTATGGTTTGGGGAGAGAAATTCTATGATCCAAATAGTTTATTGAATGAGTTCTAGCAATTTTTTATTATTATCTTCTTCATGGGTGTGTCTAGATCATTGGAATGGGTTGATTAACTCACATGAACCCTAGATTTTGGGGGAAAGTAAAATGTATGAGTCAACTATATCCTCAATGTATATTATTATGATTTTGAAGTGTTCCTAATGATCCAAGGGTTGGAGGAAGGAATCTTCACTTCTGATCACCAATTGATTGAGTGATGTTTGGGATTCCATAGTAGTAACTAATGGAATGAAGTATGGTAATGATTTTGGCATGATTCACTTATGATGACTAATGGGAATAAGATGGATGAATGGATTAAGTGTTGGTGTCATGATTGACTTAGATTCAACCCCAATTATCTTGATGAGTGTTAAGAGCTTGAATGAATAAGTTTCCAATGTGTTAAGTCATGAACACTTAGATTGGATATTGAACTAGTGCAAATTAATCCTTAAACATGTCTTTCCATTCCAATATAATGTTAAGATGAATTGGAGCTTGGCATGGGTCAATTGGGGGCAAAAGAACCAAAATCAAGCTTACAGCGTGTTACACGCGACCCGATTAAGTCCCAACGCGTGTGGGATGCGACTCATGCAAATTGCAATTTTAAGAAAAAGCCCTTGTTAACCCACGCGGCCCGCGTGAATATTAGGCATGGGTGTACAGTCCATTTCATGTGTTTCTTGGGCTTTGAGCCTTGTGGTTTGGGCTTTGGGTTCCAAGCTTTAAGCCCACTTTTAGGGAATTTTTAACTTAGGAATGAGTTTTTATTCTGTGTGGTTAATTCATCTCGGGGCTTAGAGCAATGAATATTATTCTCTTCATATAGGGGAGGAGTAATCAGATAATTGGTAAAAAGAATTTAGCAACAAGTTTAGTCACTTGTAAGAGGTGAGTTTATCGGGAGTACACATCCCTAATACTACTTTATTGTGTGTGTTATCAACTATTTTCATGCATACCAATTATGCGCAATGTGCTTTATGATTATTAATTGTGCATGGCATGAAATGAATTTTTAAGATGTTTCCAATATAAATAGTATAATATTTTGTTTTTGAAAGGGTTTAACATCATATTTGTGCATTACATGATTGATTGTATGAACCTAAGATGACTTGAGATGTCTTCCTATAAAGAGGGAATTTTAGGTTCCAATAGCGACTTTTGAGATAGCTTGAGATGACTAAAGATGTTTGATATTCTGGAGGAGTGGGATCACCTGAGGGGAGTTGCTAACCCTCATGAAGGCTAGTGTGATTACCAGTAGTCTTGGTTTTGCCTTATCGGGTGATTGAGTGGTATGCTTAGTGCGTATAACTTGAGAACATAGGTAGGTGTCACTGAGGGTGAGGATGGACTTTTTGAGACTGACGCGATAGTTGTATATCGAATTTCGTTGCATTCATAACTATCTATTGTATGTTCGTTTTCTTTGGAAGTATGTTTTGTACAAACTTATGATTTTGAGTTTATACTTTAAACTTTATGAGTGTTATAACAACTACTTTTGGAGGTTTGACTGGAGTGTGAAGGTTATACCTTCTACTCTAAATGTGTCAACCTCGAGTAAGCTCACTAGGCATTCCATTGTCTAACCTATTTTGATGTGTACTTAGGTTAGCTATCTTGGTGAAGACTTTTGAGCAAGGACATTTAGAAAACTACGATATGTGTGCCCATTTGAACTATGTTTTGTTACCTTATTTATGATATCACCTCGCTACAATGAACTTAACCACTTTAACTTGTTTTGGGACCTAAATTTCCGCAGCTGATGACTATTTTATTTTGGTGAATGAATGAACTTTGAAAATTAATGTCTTATTATATAGCCCTTGTGAGGGGTGTCAGAATTTGGTATCAAAGCATCAGTTTAAGTGAACTAGGTATTAGGATTAGTACTTAGACTTAAACTTAGGATACTCATGAGTATTAGCATATACATTGTGAGCATATGTCCCTATACATTGTGAAGATTAATAAAGACTATAATAGAGGTTCATAATAAATCTGGTACATGTTTACATAATTATTTAGGGATGTTGGTGAAAATGATAGCGTAATCTCGAAACATTTAGAGATAATTAGGATTTATAAAGATATAGTATTGACAAAGTTATCTATTTTAACAAGGTTGATAATTGATTTCAATAGAGGAAATTGATTTCAATCGTCACTGTTTCCACTCGTAAGGATCCTTATAAGTATGCATATATGGTTGTTTGATTATGCTCACCCACCCCCTGTTTGATTGTGCTCCATGTCAATAGGTGGGTGTGGAAGTAGCATGATACCCATTGTCAGGGATGAAGATCGCCATTATCGCGGCGTTATGCTATATCTTGTGTTTGTTTTTAAATAAAAGGGGTGTTTTGGCTTGTAAAGATATTCGTTTGATTTAGTTCTAATATAATGGAATCTTTTTTTGTTTGACAAAGATGTTGTAAAAATGTTTGTTTGGTGGTTATAATAAGTAGTTTCGACATTTTGACATGGGTACTATTAATGGACATCGAACGTTTACCCGATTCAATGGCGAAATCATATGTTTTTGTAAAAGCGTAGCTTTTAATCTATTTAATATGCATTCTTTTACGATGAAAAAAAGTTTGCTTGACAATGTTATAAAAATTAAAAATTATGTGCATTTTTTTGTTACAATGGTATTTTTGAAATAGTCATTTAATTTCATTCCATTACTTCATTGTTTCCTACTTATCGAACAATATGTGGTTATTTAAGATGTAGTGTAGGAGTAGTATATTCCGTGCCACTATGGGCACTAGCCCAGTTCCGCCCATGTTATGTCATAAGGTTCTTCAATAAAAGGAGAGAAAAGAAGATGATTCAGCGACGTTGGCTATATTATACTGTGAGAAGGAGATCAACGACAATGGATGGTGCACGTTTTTGGAGACTATGGTCTAGGAAAACTGTTTTGATGTCATGAAATATATTTTCTCCATGAATTAATATCTCTTATTAACGAAACATATACACAATATTACAAGGGATCTGATGAGCTATACAAATAGGTCTAACATGGGCCTAACTATACATCAACAATACATAACACTTTGTGGAGTTGATCAAGATGTTTATGTCGAGTCTATTGAAGCACATGTTAGTGCAACATTTTTTGAACCATTAATCAATGCTTACTTGAATTCAAAAACAACCATGGCGAGAAACTCATAGTCCAAACTAGTTAAAAAACAAATGAACATATTAGCAAAAATATAAATTCATTTATGAATCTCTAATTAAAATAAGAGAACTAAAAAAAAACTGAAAATCTATGGGATGGGAACAACCAAATATTGTCAAGAAATCGATGTATTGGAGATTTGTTCCATCATGCAGCTTTCATGGAATCCAAGCCGCATGAATGCTGCCAAAAGATAAAAAATTGACAAATTTAGCAAGTAATGTATGTAAGATCTTTAAGCATTATTTCTTTTGGACTTAATGAACCTGATAAGGACACGACTTAATTTGGTAAGCTAACTATGAGTGTTTCTTTTTGACTTAATACATACATGAAACTACTTAATACAGAAAGTCAGAATATGAGGTTTCCCCCATAAAGCACTAACTTTTTACAAATTTGCACTTGTTTACTTTTTCCTTAGATTTCCGCAAGTATATCATCATTTTCTCAAATATTTTTTGAACATTATTTATCTGGATAGAGATATGGCTTACCAGGAATTTGTGAATTTGAGCCAAAACTGGTGAAAAGGATTCACAAAATTTGTCCATATCAGCATATGTATCTCCCTTGCTTGCTATCACATCCATGAACTTCTTCCTATCTGGAACCAACTTAATGGCCACCTACATACAAAAGTTCATATACCACATTAGATACAACCTACAAATCTACAATGTAACATGAGAAAACACGATTTTCAACTCATTTAAATTGGGGTGAATGGATGGAAGAAATAGGTCAAACTTACCGTAAAACTTGAACTTGCTATCCAACCATGCCATTTCTTCAAAGTCTTGCCGTATGAGTCATTGCAAGCTTGTTGCATTGACCAATCTTGATGTTGGTATAAGTTACGAAAGAGTTCCACCAAAAAGTCCATAGCCCTTTAGAATAGAATGGAATTGGAATTTCTCACACGCTTAGTTGACACGAAATAGAATGGAATTCAATTCCCTTCTTTTCTACATTTCTATTTGATTTGTAAATGACAATAATAATGAGGATGACATGTTACCTTGTTAACCAAAGAAGGCCATTGGTACAACTTGAAGAATTCTTTGCAGTATTTGTTTCAACTTCAGCTTGTACTAGAGCATATAAGTAGTTGAATCTAGTTGGATTTTCTGTATACTTAGAATCCAATCTCTACAAGTAAAAAGAAAAGAAAAAGAAGCTTAATATACATGGACTAATGAACCAATTGAGTATAAGATGACAGATTATGCATAGCTTACCGATATATTTCCATTTATATCAGATTTCACAACAGCCATGGAAGCTCCAAATTTATCTAATATCGAAAATCGACAGATAAACCTTAATATAACTCACATCATGGTTGTTAACAACTCAGAGAAATGCCTTAATTTTGAAATGCTAGTGATAATATTACTGATTAGTTATCATCCTCAATAGAGAAGAAGAACCCTCACCTAGAATAGGCATCAACGTTTTGCAGGCGTCTAAGAAAGGCTTAGTCAAAATTTCTCCATGTTCGGACTTCATGAGCTTCATTCCTTCTATCGCAGGTGTAAACACCGTTTCTTCCATATCTGATCAAATGCTTTAATCACCACACAAAATTCAAAATCTCGAAAACAAAATTTTGGAAACTTGATATGAATATCAATGGCAGCCCTAAAACATGCAGAGTGGACTTAAATTCTATTTTAATCAACTAACTGAATCGTATAAAAAGGTGAAAATGCAGCCAAAAATGAACATGACTGATCGATTCAACGACGTAAGATTGCATGTGCGATGTCAAAATAATTCATGCTAAAACACATCCTGTCATTAAAAACAGAAGATTAAACCAGGAAAATGGAATCAACGCGTTGAATCTATAATTATCTAAACCTATTTTTCCGTTAAATTGAGGTGAAGATCAAGGATAACCGATTAAGAGCGTACCTGGTGTTATAATATTATGGAGAGAAATGAGGAGGAAGATTAGAGAACTGAGATTATATACGTATCGAAAGAATAACTATAAAACAACCCCACGCAAAAATAATAATAATAATAATAATAGTACATTTTTACGTTTTATTTACGTAAAAAACATAATTGTTTGGTTAATATTATTAAAGGTAGATACGGCTTCACCAATTGGATAATGGGCTCAGGGGTATGTCGTACGAGATGATAATAGCGTCCCATCTATTGGAGCACTTAAAGCCTCGGGGTTTGAAAGTACAAATGCCACTTGAGATAAAACAAAGGACTTTTTTAACACCGTATAGTAAATTGGTATGTAAAGTGGTAACGGCCAATCAGAGGCCAATCTCCCAAGCAATTTAGAGAAGAAGACAAATAATTTTGGGCAATTTTCTGTACGTTCATTCCACCAAAAAGATTACAAATTTAAAGACTCAATTTGCTAACTAATTGCTAAAAACTAGGACCATGCGATGCATTAAACGGAAACGTGGAGAAGCACTAGCTTCTGTTATTGACTATTGACTCAGAAGGTAAAAACAAGTCTACCCCTCCCGATAATATGCAAAATGGAAAACATGCTTTGACTTCAATCTAGATAACGGGCTGGTAGCTTCCGATTCCTTGTGGGCCGATTGAATGGGATGGCTTCTTGTGGGCTGGTTGTAGTGGGATCCGGGTCTGTATCAAGTGCCCCTCCCTTGAGAATGAGCTCGTCCTCGAGCTCCGTTTCTGAAGTTGGCTTGCAACAAAAATCTGGTAAGGGTGTGGGAATCGGATTACCAAAAGCTTGTCGAAGCAAGGATACATGAAAGACGGGGTGAACACGTGATTCCAGTGGTAATTCAAGGCGGTATGCAACTGTTCCAATCTTCTCGATGATTTTGAAGGGCCCGTAGAACCTGCGACTTAATTTCTTTGAACGACGATGTTGGACGGAATGTTGCCGATAGTCTCGTAAGCGTAAATAGACCATGTCCCCCACGTCAAAGTGTTTGTCTAGTCGATGTGCATTAGCAAGAGCTGTTATCCGCTGTTGAGCCCGTTTCAAGTTATCTTTCAAAATTTTACGGAGCCTGTTGTGTTCTTGCAATGTGAGATCAATAGAAGTGGTAGAAGATGACCCAGGTGTATAACGATTAATATCTGGGATTGGGCGCCCGTAAAGTGCTTGAAATGGTGTCATGTTAATGGCCGAGTGGTGTGAAGTATTGTACCAGTACTCGGCAAGGTACAAGTACTTGCTCCATGAACGTGGCTCATCACTTGTAAATGCCCGCAGGTAGTTCTGTAAACAGCGGTTGACGACCTCCGTTTGGCCATCGGATTGAGGGTGGTAGGCGGTGGAGTAATGGAGACGAGTACCCAATTGTTTGAAAAGTTCACGCCAAAAGCCGCTGAGGAAGATTGGATCTCTGTCGGTGATTATAGTCTTAGGAATGCCATGCAACCTGTAAATAGTTTGCAAAAAAGTGAAAGCAAGAGTGGCGGCTGTGAATTTGGTGGGCAACCCTATGAAATGTGCAAATTTAGAAAAACGGTCAACGACTACCCAAATTACGGTTTTGCCAGCTGAAGAAGGGAGATGGGTTATGAAATCCATTGAGATGTCATTCCAAACTTGTTCGGGAATGGGAATTGGCTGAAGTAACCCATATGGTTTGTGTGTTGGATATTTCGTTTCTTGACACACATGACAATGTCGTATAAATGCGCGCACCTCGGCTTTTAACTTGGGCCATTGAAACGTTGTTGCAAGTCGACGACTTGTGGCCAAAACCCCAGAATGTCCGCCTAAGGGAGTGGAATGATACTCCTCCAGGAGTTGGCGACGAACAGGAGAGCCAATAGGAATAAAGAGCTTCTTTTGGTGGTACATGAGGCCGTCACGAAACTGAAAACAACCGTCGCCATTGCTTTTTAAAAGCTTAGCTATTAATTGTTGTCCCTCTGGGGAAGTGTAAAACTCACGTAAGGTTGTGAGCCATGTGGGATCAGATGAGGACAAAGCCAATAAAGTGGGAGTCTCAATGCGACTTAAAGCATCAGCAACAGTGTTTTCCTTGTCGGGTTTGTAAAAAATCTCGAAATCGAATCCAATCAATTTTGTAGCCCACTTATATTGCTCGGGGGTTTGAACGACTTGAAAGAGTAAGTGTTTCAAGCTCTTTTGATCAGTGAAGATGCGGAACTTGCGCCCGAGCAAATATTGTCGCCATTTTTTGACGGCTTCCGTGATAGCAAACAATTCTCGAACATAAGCTGATGCGGCTTGCATGCGAGGGCACATTTTTTTGCTATAGAAAGAGATCGGCCGATCATCTTGGGATAGGACGGCGCCGACTGCCAAATTAGATGCATCAGTAGTAACATCAAATGGTTTCTCGAAATTGGGAAGTGTGAGTGATACGATGGAAGCCATGGCAGATTTGAGAGCCATAAATGAATGTTGGGCATCGTCAGACCAAGTAAAGTCTTTCAACTTTAAAGTATCAGTGAGAGCCGCTGTGATGTGAGCATAATGTCGGATGAAGCGACGGTAATAACCTGTGAGGCATAGGAATCCGCGTAATGTTGTAAAAGACGTGGGAACAGGCCAAGTTTGCATGGCTTCAATTTTCTCTGGGTCGGCAGTGACTCCGGTGGCTGAAATGACGTGTCCAAGGTAGTCAATTTGGGTTACCCCAAATGTACACTTGGAATACTTTGCGTGAAAGTCATGTTTAGCCAAGGTATTCAAAACTGTGTGGAGATGGCTGTAATGTTGTTGCACCGAGGGGATGTAGACAAGTATGTCGTCGAAAAAGACCAAAACATATTCGCGTAAAACGGTCCGGAAAAGATCATTCATTGTAGCTTGAAAGGTTGACGGTGCATTTAAAAGGCCAAACGGCATTACGAGAAATTCATAGTGTCCGTCCACCGTACGGAAGGCGGTCTTGTGGGTGTCGTTTGTTGCCACTCGAATTTGGTGATAGCCGGCGCGGAGATCGATTTTTGAAAATACGGAAGCACCATGAAGCTCGTCAAGTAATTCGTCAACAGTAGGAATAGGAAAGCGGTCTTTGATGGTGATAGCGTTGAGAGCCCGATAGTCAACGCAAAACCGCCATGTACCGTCCTTCTTTTTTACGAGTAATACCGGAGAAGAGTAAGGGCTTTGACTCGGTTTGATTATGCCGTCTTCGAGCATTTCAGTTATCAATTTAGTCATGACCTGCTTTTGGTAATATGGGTACCTGTAAGGTTTCACATTGACTGGGGCGGAGGTGGGTAGAGTAGGGATATTGTGGTCTTGCGAGCGAGATGGCGGTAATTGTGTGGGTTTATCAAAAATAAGCTGATAAGTTTGGAGAAGCTGGTTAATGATGGGGTCAGTGTGATTTGGAATTGGAATAGTGGGTTTGGTTTGAGACTCAACAGGTTCAAAGTGGAAATATAATGCATGAAGGGATGCAATACTATTTTTTTGGATTAGTGTTTTGAGTTGTGGGGATGAAACCGAGGTAGACAGCCCTTCACCTCGTAACGTGATTGCTTTGGGACCAACATTGAAGGTTAATTGTGGAATGGAAAAGTCAGCTAAGATGGGCCCCAATGTGGCAAGCCATGCAATCCCTAAAATCAAGTCAGCACCGGCAACCGGTAATATAAAAAAAGGAATAGTGAACGGCGTTTGCTCTAGGTGGACAAGTACATCAGGACATACCTCCGCGCATTGAATGTGATCGTCGTTCCCGACCATCACAGAAAATCCAGGAATGGGATTGCTCGGTAGTTTGAAGAACGAGACGAGTCGCGGCTGGATGATGTTGTGAGTGCTGCCACAATCTATCAAAATCGTGACTGGATGGTTTTGAATATACCCGGTTAGACGAAGTGCTTGCGGAGACGATAGGCCAAAGAGGGCGGCAGTGGATAGTGAGAAGAATTGAGGTTCCTGTAGCGGTGGTGTCAACTCGTCTAACTGGTCCGCTGGTTGGTTCGTGTCGTGGTCCTCATTATCAACAACAAGCATAAATTGCGGCGGGTTGCACTTGTGGCCGGGAAAGTATTTTTCTGGGCACTTGAAACATAGGCCTTCAGCTCGTCGTTTCTGCAGTGCTTCGGAAGACAACCGAGTAAAAGGAAGCTGTGTTTTTTGGGCCGGTGGTAAGGGCAGTAAGCCGGTTTGGGTGGTGGGTTTTGGTTGTGGAATGGTCACCGGTGGTTGTGTAGAGCTTGGGAAGGTGGCGGGAGAGGGGTTGGTGCTATAGCCACGGTTGTAAGGATAACGGTTTCGGGACATGTTGATCTTGTCTTCTACGAGTTTTGCTAAGCCATACGCTTGGTTAAGCGAGGTGGGGTGGTGTAGGGACAACTCGTTTTGGATATCCACACGGAGACCTGATAGAAAGCAATTGAGGAGTGCTTCATTATCAAGTCTAGTCACAAAGTTGCTCAATTTCTCAAATTCGACTTGGTAAGCGGTGACGGTGTTGGTTTGGCGAAGTTTAAAGAGGGCCGCCTGATGATTCTCGTAAGTCGAAGGGCCGAATCGGAGCTCTAAAGCTCTTGAGAACTCGTCCCAGGTGCCGAGCAATTTGTTGGTAGCAAGATGTTTATACCAACATAAAGCGTCTCCAGTGAAGTAGAAGACCGACAGGGCCAATCGTTGGGCAGGTGGGATTGAATAATATTCAAAGTAATTCTTGGCCTGAAACAGCCAGTCCAACGGTTTGCTGCCATCAAAATTAGGGAGGGAAATTTTGGGTGGTCGGGGATGGTTATCGGTGGTAAAAGGTTTTAATTCGGGTTTGAAAAAACCTGAGGAAGATGATGGTTTTAATTCGGGTTTGGTGAGGGTGGCGATGAGGTTGTTTGTCTGTTCATATTGTGCAGAGAGTTGTTTCATGATGATATCCAGCTGGGGATGAGATGTGGTTTGTGTGGAGAGTATTTTGTCGGTATTTGCGGCGGATGAAGTGATGAGTTTGGTGACATTTTCTACTAGAGCTGCCATGGAAGCTTCAATGGAGGGGGAATCTTTTTGTGGGTTTATGTGTGAGGACGACATGGAGGAAAGGGAGTCGGGTTTGGGAGGCATGATTGAGAAAGAGGGAATGAAAGCACCAAATGGTAAGGGCCAATCAGAGGAGGCCAATCTCCCAAGCAATTTAGAGAAGAAGACAAATAATTTGGGGCAATTTTCTGTACGTTCATTCCACCAAAAAGATTACAAATTTAAAGACTCAATTTGCTAACTAATTGCTAAAAACTAGGACCATGCGATGCATTAAACGGAAACGTGGAGAAGCACTAGCTTCTGTTATTGACTCTTGACTCAGAAGGTAAAAACAAGTCTACCCCTCCTGATAATAAGCAAAATGGAAAACATGCTTTGACTTCAATCTAGATAACGGGCTGGTAGCTTTCGATTCCTTGTGGGCCGATTGAATGGGATGGCTTTTTGTGGGCTGGTTGTAGTGGGATCCGGGTCTGTATCATAAAGCCATATACATTTACAAATATAAGTGCAAGTTGGTATAATACTTAACCCCAAGACGATTACAAAATACAACAAGCACTGGAAGGATAAATCTTATAAAGATAGCTATCAAACTTGGATATTGTGATGTTTGTATGAGATTTGAAGTTTTGCAATGTGGTAAATGCGGAGTCCATACCAATATGGATTACACTAATACCCTTCTGAATCAAACTTGGATATTGTGATGTTTGTATGAGATTTGAAGTTTTGCAATGTGGTAAATGTGGAGTCCATACCAATATGGATTACACTAATACCCTTCTGAGAATCGAGGGCTCGATGAAAATGCACAAGGATATGTTTGACATTTGGGATGCTGAAAAATGGCTTTGATATCATGTAAGATATATGTATAGTTCATGGTTTACTCTCCAATAAGCACAAATTAGTTAAGAACAAGATATACATGCCAAATGATTGAGGAAAATAACAAAAAGATGGACTTCAAAAAATAATAATAAAAGAGACCCCTGAACAACTAAAGTGTATGTGTTGGTCCTTTTGAGTGTTACTAACCATGTTAACATTTGTTAGCAACGTTTGAACCGAACCCGGGATAATGGGTCTAACCGATTACTTACGAGTAATATTTTAGAAATATAATTTAAAGATGGAGCATTTTCAACTTTGACGTACATTAAATATAACAATTAATGTACAATAAAGCTAATAAAGCTAATGGACAAACTAAGAATACCTTAGAGGGTATTTATTTTTCCTCAAAAAATCTTTTTCTCCTAAAACATCTGCGGATTGATGTTTCTCAAAAATACTGTTTGTTTTCAGGAAGACAAAAGATCTAAAAATGATTTTTTTTCACATCTTTTTTTAAAAAAGACCCAATTTTTAGTTTTTTATATTTTTGTGGAACTTTTCAACTATTCTTCACCCCATGCCTAATCCCTTACCATTTTTTTTTAACTAAAATTAATGTTAGAATGAATGATTTCAAAAAGACAATAAACAGTCTTTTTTATGAAGACCAAAGAAATAAAAAAAAAACTTTTGGTCCATATCTTCTTCCACAAACATAAAAAAACAGAAGATATTTTATATTTTTAAAAACAAACACCATCTTAATATTTTGATATTTCTGATTACTTGTTGATTTGATTGATGTGTTCCGGTTGGGAAAACAAGACCAAATTATCCAGAATTTTTGTGCTTTATGTTTTTATTAATTTTATGATTATTACGAGGATAATCAGCTAGGAAGTCAAAGTCAATAATTCATGTCCTAAAATGGTGAATGATTGTAGGGTCAAAGCTTAAAAATGGGAAGTCGAATATCAAAACGGAAATGACAAAAGTAACATGGAAATTAAAATCATGTGAGATGCATGAGTCTCTTGGAATGCAAATTATTATTATTATTCTATTATTTAAAATGCGTTGATTTGGACCCAGTTATATTATGTCTTTACTTTACATTTTCTTTGGGTTTTTGAGTTACGAACGGTTTTGGGGTTATTTTCGGATCTCTTATTTTTGGTTGTCACACGTGTTGACTGTGTGAGGTTTTCACTTGGATGTTTACCCTTTCGTCTCCTTTTCTTTGTCGGTGGCTTACCTCTGTTGCGACTGTGGTGAATTTCCATTCGTAGTGGTGTCTTCCATCGGTTGATACTCTTTTCTATCGTCTTCATCGGTCCCGGAAGACCCGTCTACTGCACCACACTTCGTCGATGTTGCGTCCACCGCTCTACCCCACGACCACCTCCATCCGGTCTCCACCACTTCGTCGATTTTGTTTCCCTTTAAAAATCGTTTGTTTATTAGTAGAGTGATGAAGTTGGATCATTGCAATCGGCGCAGATGTTGATCTGAGATTTACAGCGGTGGACTTAGCAGAAACTCCCCTTCCGGCTATCTGAAAACCCTAGGAATCATGGTGAAGAAAGTGAAGAACACCAATAGCAGTGAAACCACTGTTGATCGCACTCAGTATTACGACATAACAATGAACATACTCTTCGCCATGGTGTCGGAGCCCTATTATCTCCTCCATTTCCTCACTTTCTTCTCTTATTTCTCCATCCGATTATCCACTACTCAAATATTCTCTCCTGAATTTGCCGGGCACCTCCTCCGTCGAGTAAGGACTCTCCTTTTCTATGATATCTCTCTTTCATATACACATAAGGTTTGTTATCGTATTGATATGTAAATATGTATCATTGATTACAGGAACTTCAAGCGCTTCTTGCTTTTGTTACATTAGTCGTTGTCAAGGTATGCAGCTTTGACTGCCACATTAACTTTTAACTGTTGGGATTATTGTTTTTCTTGCTTATGAGAATGGAAAAATATAACTTTTTAATTGCTGTGATTATTGTTTGTGCCCCCTCGAGTAAAAGCTTCTACAGCCGGTTGACCAGGTGCGAGCTGTAAGATTTGAACAAGATTACAGGCGTAAGCTTGAAGAAGTTGAAGCCTTGCATCTTCCTCGAAAAGGTTTGACACAAAATAAATTATTCATAAACAATGACAACTTTCTAATTGTTTTTACCTTTTTAATCATCTTATATTTTCTATAATGGGATTTAATTATGCTATATTCTTTATAAGAGAGAGTCTTTCAATATTACATAGTGATGTAAAGCATAAAAGAAAACTCGTGAGAAAATTGATGAAGAAATCTCTTTGGTGTAAAAGTTTGGAAGAGATTGTTCAGAACCTTGTGATATTGTCACCTTCATCCATCAAGCAATTGTGGAAGCATTTGAAGAAAATAGTATTTAAATTTTCTTTTTCAAAAATCATATTTTCTACATTCAAATTTTAATTAATTGATGTTATTTGTTTTATTGTTTTAGAGTCAAATTCATCTACGAATGGCAAGGATGGTAATAAGAAACCAGAGACATTAGGTGTTGCAGGTATTGCTTTACAGTATGCAAATTTAATCACTCAAATGGACAACATTGTAAGCTAATAATCTCCATTTTTGTTTACTTCTTTGTGATCATGATTATTGTAGTTCAATTGTGACTAATAATTATTATAGGCATCACGCCCTATTTCATTACCTCCTAATACAAGGGACAATTTATACAATGGCTTGCCAACAAATGTCAATGATGGTAATAAGAAACCGGAGACATTGGTCTGTACATCTAAATTAATTTGCTTTTTTTTTTGCAGATTTTGATAACCTTATTACTTTTTTGTTTCATTTTCTTCAAAGCTTGCAATTTTGACAACAGGTACGACCATGACTTCTAATTTTTAAAGTCTAAGATTACTGAAAGCAAGAATGGCAGAATTATAACTAATACAAGTTGGGGATGGGGAAAATGTTCTTTTTTTACGTCACTGATTTTTAGCCCAAAAATCAAACCTTTACAAGTTTGGTCCTTATTACAAGGATTCATATAAATTTTTATCTTGTGTCATTAACCTTCACATCGGTTTTGTTAAATATGTAACAATAGCCGTTTTGCGCTTCTTCTTTGGTCCCTGTGGTATATAAAGGTAAAAGAAGGGCAAAACGGTAATTTTTACAACTTGACAAAAGGGTTGTTATACTTAACAACACATGGACAAAAATTGATATGGAACCTTGCAATAAGGACCAAAATTGCAAAAGCTTCCTTTTTTATACTAAAACCGGTAAAAACCACCAAATTTCGTAACTAACTCTGGTTTATATGTTATTAAACTGAGATATAACAAAAAAAATTATAGGACATGGTTGCATTTTCTTGCTATGTAGATGATGGTAGATCAAAGGTGAAGGATGATATGGTAGCTGCAAGGGAGAGGGGGTGGAAAGGTAAATTCACAAAACCTGGTAGAGTTATTGGGCCTGGAGCTAATAGGGTAAATGGAAAATGTCCCCTCACACCTCTAGAGGTAATAATAATAAATAAATATCATTTTTCCTGTAGGTATAACAGCCACAGTCCTTAAAATTTACAAAAAAAAAACATTCAAATGGTGAAATTTGATTATTAGTAGGTTGGCTTAATGCTTAGGCCTTAGAGGAATGGGATTCGGTAAAAGCACATCCATTTTTCTCGCTTCCGGAAGAATAAACGATTCGGAAAGACACATGGCACCGCTTCTAGAAATGTTTCCTCTTTTACAAACAAAGGAAATGCTCGCATCTACTGAGGAATTAGCGCCGTTTAAGGTTTGATTCCTCTTTTGAGTAGTCAAACTCTAGATTTTGAGTTGTGTTAGTTTGATGAATCCTTTTTTTCCGTATGGTTCTATAACCACCTGGTATAAGTTATTTTTTTCAAATTTTGTCCCAAATACTTTGCCACATGTACTCGCAAGTGTATTGACCAATATTGGTTTTGAATAGGTTGATTATTGCCACCTGTTATGTGTATCCATTATCTTATCTTTTCAGAAATCTGAAAAACTTAGTACAGACCTTTTTTTCTCTTAATCGACGTCTTAATTTCTTTTCAATATCTTGATTTTAGCATCGTATTTTCATGTGGCTTTGTATTTTGTATGTATCTTATGTGATTCATTTTCATTAGAAAGACAAGACGACATTGATTGTTCGGTCTCATACGTGTGCCTGTTCGCTTACCCAGGAGCAGTGACCTCGGGATAAGCTCGCCAAATGACCGACGTGGCTCCATACCTCCTAAAATGAATGAGGAGGGAACAATGGATGATCTTATAGAGCTTGTGGAACGAGTTGTTGCTTTTCACATGAAGGTATGGATTATGCGGCTTTATATTTTGACCTGTACTTTATTAGTTCCTTTGTTTGGGCATAAATAACATAATTTCCTTCTTCTGCTCACATGAAATTTCATTGCTATAATCAAATTAGTTTTAAAAAAAACGTCTTTATACTAAATTATAAATAAATTTTGTAATTGAGTAGATTTTCCGAATTAAATTGTCTTAATAAGAAGTGCAATGCTCTAATAGACAAAAAATAAAAGTAAAATGCTATAATATAAAAATAAATGAAAGTACTGAGTGGTATTTGTATGTTTTTCCCTGAAAAAGTTGTCTCAAAAGAATGGTTATGGGGAGAGGTTTAGGTTGTGTACAAGATTAAATCAGATGAAAAAAAAACCCACTTTCTTTAATTTTGGTTATGGAAAGTGTGTGTGTATGTGTGTGTGTGTGTATATATATATATATATATATATATATATATATATATATATATATATATATATATATATATATATATATATATATATATATATATATATATATATTACGTATACGATTATAATACTCGGACCTGGGTTGGTCCCTGTCTATATCAGATTCAGTCCGAAGGTACACCCTTTAATGCACAATGTACAACTGAGATTTGAATTTTATAATGATTCTTTATCTCTGGGAAAAAGATTTACTATAATTTTTTAACAGCAGCATAAGCAGTGGTTAATCATCAACAGCTCTGTTTTTCATGCAGGCGTGGGCATAAATGCAGGAGTTTTGCAATTAGTAATATTCTTCCTTCAAGCACCCCTTTCTCTTTCTTCTTTGTTTCTATTATATTATTGGTTACTGTTATCACTTACCGATTATCGGTTAACAGTGATCTGTGAAGTTTTGTGGGGTTTGTTTGAATCAGATTGAAGAAATAGATTTGGGGGTTTTTGATTCGTCTTCAAGTGGGCAGTGAAGAGTAGTACCAAAAGTTGCTCAGATTCTCTGAATGGGGTATCTTTTTTCGCTTCCTACTTTTGGTTGCATGTTTTCCTCCGATTAGCTTTTTGGGACAATGTAATTTTTTTTTTTGGCTAAATGCAATAAATAGCAACCTACTATCATTATTCCCATAACTTCAAAACCAGCGAATCCGGACCCGTGCTCCAGCACTTCCGAACCCATGCGGAGCACGGACTCCTGCTAGTTAAAAAGAAAACAAGTGTGAAGTACGTGTCCACGTGAAAGGTTCGCAACCTTTTTTGTCCAATGTTTTAAGAACCGGTAGTGGTCGGGTAACATTTTCTGATTTAACTGGTCAATCGTTCAGTCAAATCGATTTTTGGAATTTCTATTTGTTTTTCTATTTTCCTACATACATATATGTATATATAAACTAAGAATTTGACATCAATAATTTCAAAAAGTATACACAATAACAAGTTGGTCAATAAAATTAAATCAAAAGTTGTATCATATATGAGATTGAGAAAACGCAAGACAGGTAGGTCTCGTATGCCATATTTTATTTTCATAGTGGGTTGATTAATTGATTTTAGTTAAAGTAGTTAAGACTTAGAGTTTTTCGCCCAAACCAAATATAGAAAGCCAAGACAAGACTGGTTCATTCCGGTTCACTACAACGGGGTTTTTACTAAAACCGGCCGGTCCATTTCAGTAAAAATATAATCATAAAACTGACTCTAATCAAACCACCTTAATCTTCGGTTCCCGATTCGACCAGTCCGACCAGCCGGTTTGAACTGATTCGACCAGTTCGACCAGTCCGACCACCTTCATCTTCGGTTCCCGGTCCCGTTTGAATTGTTTCTTTCCTATCAAATACTTAAAGTGGGCCTATCGGACTCCTTCAGTTTCCGGCCAAGGTCTCCGATATCGATTAGCCCAATAAGAGCCTCTCGTATCCACACATGAGATCCGATTTTGGACCTGAACATCGCGATCCGAGTTACGAAATTTTTGAAATTAAGATATCATTGTTATTTATCAGCTTTTGAGTTTTTATCCTAATGCAACGTTTTTTTTTTCAATCATATTTTTCAACCACCGTCTTATTATGAACGAAACTCATAACCCTTCAACCCAAAATTACTTATAAATTATTTAACTTCAGTTCCATCTCATTAAACTCCAATATAATTCTTCCACTCATTTGTTTTATCTTTTTATGTTTCCAAATTCCAATTTAGAAGTGGTTTGTGGTTGATCTTCATCATCAAGTTCATACCGTTCATACATTATTCAAGATAAATACAAGACTTGTTTTGTTAGTGGTTTTGTGCAAGATCATCGTTAATATGTCTAGCTAAATAACTAGTGATCACTATCGGAGTGTGATTTGATTTTTATTTTAGTATTATTATTGTTGAACCTTTTGGATTCGAAACATTGTTATTATATTTAATTCATTCGAGTTGCTGAATTTAATTGTTTTTATTTAAACTTATATTTATTTTAAGTGTAAGATAATTTTGTTGTTGGTCTTCCCTACCATTCACAAACATTCAAAGTATTATATTTAATCTGAAACAGACACAAAATTAGTAAACTTTATTATGAAACTCAAACATGAAATTGGAAGTAAATACCGTTTTGTCATTTATTAAAACCTTGTTCTTTTCAATTATAGTTGATGACTAATTTTTTTTCTCAATGCTAGAATTACGCTATTACCCATACGTGTAATCCTACATTTTTTTTTCGGTAAGTAAGTTTTAATTTATTTTAGTACGAATTCGTAATATAATATTTAGTAGAGTGTGTGTATATATATATATATATATATATATATATATATATATATATATATATATATATATATATATATATATATATATATATATATATATATATATATATATATGGGTGATTAGAATGAAGTGTTAGCGTGATATTGTGTTAAAATGGTAATTTGATGGAAAAACTTAAGGATTGAGTGATTCTGTCCATCTACGCGACACATAGGGTAGACCGGACGCGAATTGTAGATGTAAGTAGGAATGTAGGAGGCCACAAAAAAAAGCAAATGTAAAGTACAATGCTAACTTAGAAATGTATTGAACCAGACATGTGAAGTGAAGGAACATGTCGCGTGGAGGTAACCGACATGTTGACATGGCCACACAGCGTCTAGAGTTAAACATAATTAAGTTGATGTAAGAGTTAAATCAATCATGTGGTCTTAATACTCTATATCTGTGGAACATAATTGATGATGGCGAAATTGTGGATTTTGGGAGAAAAGTTGAAGGAGAAACTGGAATTGAAGGTGTGTGAATCAAAGGATTGCTACTAACCACTTGAATTCAAAGTATAATCTATTGTTTAAGTGTTGATTAGATTTTAAACCCTAAAAGTGAAATTGATAGGGTTCGTAGTAAATAAAATGATTTTGTGACCCTTATGGTTGTATTTAGTTAAAACCCTCTTAGAGAAACTAGAAATTTGACTATTTTAGAAGTCTAAATTGAAATGGACAAGGACTAATCATCGCGACTGCATGACGTGTAGTCCAATAGACACGACGTGTGGTAGGGCACGATGTATCGTGGCCCATGTGTGGATATGGTGTGTAGGTGGGATCAAAAGTTTGATTCTTGCTCTTGTGAAGTGGGAATTGAATTGTAAAGCTACAACATGAAATGTAGTGGTTGTATAACAATTTAAAAGGGTATAAATAGTTGATAAATACTTATATACACGTGTAACACCAATGTAGGTTGATTGGAACTGAAGTATATATTAACTTCGAGCCTATGTACTCTTCCACAACGCTTAATTGTGTTATAAAGTTAGTAACTTCCTTTCTCCACTCTTATTGAAATTTCAAGTAAAGCATAACTTAATGGAGTTTTCAAATATATATACATGTATTTGAATTGAGTTTTGGATCCATTACCACTTGTGTTTTTAATTAAAACTTGTTTATTAAGTTGATATAAAGTCCAATTAATGATGAGCTAGTATTACTTAAAGGATTAAAGTTGTTTTGAACCTCAAATCAAGTGTGTGATGGTCATCCTTTGTTGTGTTGTTCTAAAACTTGAAGATTATCATAATAGTGACTTTAATCATGATGTTTTAGGGATTTAAATGAATCTAAACATGTTATAGATGTTAATAGACCAATAAGAACCTTTAAAATTGAAAGAATCAAGCCTAAAAGTGAATTGGACATGCATATGGGACATGAAAGGGAAGAAATCTCGATTTTGGGTCATCAAATATGTGACTCGACTGAGTCATGCCTTATTTGGAGGTTGACTCGGTCACGTAAAATACTAAGTAGAATTTTCAATTTTGTAACCTTCACATACGATGTTTGAATAAGTCTAGTTTTTCCTATGTTTTTTTATGATTGAATGGATGATATAAATGGAATGAAACTATAGTTTCACCATTAAGAACTTATTTAGGGACTTAATGAATTAAGAATATATTTAAAACATAACCTATGGGTTTTTCCTTATGTGACCACTAAGTACCACAAGTGACTACAAACGGAAGGAGCTTATGTTAAGGATTGAGGTGAATAATTCGCCATGGGTACATGTTCCTAAACCCTATCTTGGAAAAATGTGATGAATTCATATTATAATCATATGTAATCTATAATTATTACTTGATTTATAAGTTGCATGTACACTAATTTGTTTTAAAAATTCCCTCTTGAGATTTTCTTGGTTGGTTCATTTCTTGTTTTGGAATAATCCTTCATATACATACATGTAGGATCGATTAAATCAAATATCATTAATGCAGTGGGTAAAAAGCCATTTTACAGGTAAATTTCCTAGTGTCATCTTATTAATTGTTGTGTAAATGTTTTAGAATTGGCCATTGATTATAATTTTGAATGACACATGTAATATCATTGATTAGTAACATGTATCAAGTGTTATAGCAAAACGAAGTCAAAGTCAGGGATCCAGTCAATTGGAGATGCTTGGTAGAAAGTTTGTGACAACTCAAAGTCAAGTACTTGTATAGATGAAGGTGGATGATAACATGACATGGGAGGTAGTCATTAGATAATATTTTGGTATTACAGGTTTTTTTGTATAATTTTTTTGTTAATGACATTTGGATATTTTAATCCCTAATGGTATCCAATCCCTAATGGTTTGGGTAATGATGTATGTTATCTGTTGAAAATAATTTGCATTTCAAGTACTTGTAGTCCATATTGGTATTTTAATTTATGAAATGGTTCCATATTGGTATTGTAATTTTTGATATGGCTCCATATTAGTATTCTAATGTGTGAAATGGTTCCATAAATGGTATTGTACTTTTATATTATACAGTTTACATGTGTGACAATGTTTTGTTCAAACAATAACCAATTCGTCACCTATGCAGTTGGATATATTAACGTTCACTCCATAATTAATTCTGATTGCGTTGGATAATTTATTCTGATTCAATGCAACGTTTAGGTGAAATTTGATTCTGATTGACTATGATTCATCGAGCCTTAATTAAAGCACTTTTGTCATTCAAAAAATCTAGCCCTAATTCAACACATAACTGATTCTGATTCGATGCATAACTTAGTGAAACTATTTGACGTTCACTTGCAATTTTGTTCCCTAAAGTGAAATGATAAAAATGTCGTCGCGTGCAAGGCACGTGGGAAAGGAAACAAAAGGAGGCTAACGAATGTTAGTGGGAGGGACCAAAATGAAACATAAACAGTGAAATAATTACCTTTTTTGCAAATCCTAAAGAATTTGAATCTTAGCCACAATTTTGTGCATACTACAGAGACCATTTATGTGGTTTAGTCTATTAAAATAAAAAGATTTAAAAGGCCAACCAATATTGGATGTGATTGAAAGGTTTATGATAATTTTGCTATTAATTAAGAATAGTGAACAAACAAAAGTCGCTAACGGGAATAGTCTAAGAGATTTTGCTTTTTTAGAAAAAAGTGAATAACTTTATCATATTTTCCACTTTTTCTTATTTTTTAACGACCATTTAAGTGTAATGTTATTTTCTTCCCACTTGGGAAATAATCATTCATATTTTTCATATTTTTAAAATTTTAATAAATATATTTTATATGCAATATTCAAATATGTATAAATAATATATCAATATTATACTATATTTATAAAGAATTAAAAATCATGAATTTTGATATACCTTTTATAAATTTTTAATATATATATATATATATATATATATATATATATATATATATATATATATATATATATATATATATATATATATATATATATGTGTGTGTGCGCGCGCGCGCGCGTGTGTGGGTGATTTAATGATAATTTATTATAAAAGAAAGGGTAAAGGAGTATTCCACTACTCACCATGAGGGAAAAACACTAAACGAGGTGGTATATAGGGGTGAGCGTTAATCGAATTAAACCGCGAAACCGCCCGAACCGAACCTTATACGGTTTGCGGGTTCGGGTTAAACGGTTAACGGTTCGGTTAGCGGGTTAATTGGTCTGGTTAGGCGGTTTGCGGTTCGGTTTACGGTTTGATAAAAATAATACGGTGCCCGCCCGAAAACCATTTAAATATATTAATAATAAATATTTATAAAATATATTAAATATTAAATTACCTAACTCACCCTTATATTTAAGGCACACCTTCAGTTCACAGTTGATACAGCTCCAGACTCGACTCACAGCCTCCACTGAATTGCGATTACGAATATGAAAAGGCAATTTTAAGGTTGTGCGATATTACCCTAAGTGGAAATCTCTTCATACTCAGCCACCGTCCTCCACAAATTCCTCCGTCCTCCACAAATTCCTTTTCCTTAGGCCTCACTTTTTATTAATATTGTTATACGAAAAAGTTACCAAAATTTGATAACTTTTGTTTTTTATTTTCGTTAAATGTAAAAAAAAAAAAGTATAACAATATTGTTGTAAGTTTCAATTTGATTATCAACGATGGAGGTTTTTAATTAAATATAGGGACTTTCACCGTAACTATTATTAGATAGGCTTTGCTTAAATGGGTTATACCAAACCGAACCGCCTAAACCGAACCCGCCCAAACCGCAAACCGCCTAAACCGTTTTTAAATTGTCCGGTTTACGGTCGGTTTGGTCTTCGTCCCCGAACCGCCTAACCCGCGAAACCGTAAAACCGCCCGTTTCTCACCCCTAGTGGTATACCCCCCCCCCCCCGGGTCCCCCTCCCCCCATGTTGTCATGTCATGTCATCCCACCTCACTATACAGTTAATGTATACCGATTAGTCTCATGTTTCTTTTATATTTTTTATTAAGGCCTGTGTACTAAATAGATATAACATCCGTGTAGAAAAAGTTTTGCTAATATAAATATTGTTTCATTTTTTGACTGAAAATATTGTTTGAATTTGAATAAATGACTAATTTACCATCTTATTTAAAATTGACAAATAATACATTATCATTTAATTAATAATCGTTAGTCCATTATTAACTAAAATTGTATATTATAACACTAAAACTTATAGAAAAAATAAATAATCTAAAAGTTAACATGATTAGTAACTTAAATTAAACATAATCAACATAAGTTTAAATAATAAAACCAATTAAAATATTTTAAATATTTTTTGTCGTAAAAATATTTTACAAAAACGTTATAAATAAATATAATGATTATCATAATTAAGGAAAGAAACACGCTAATCATATATAGAAGAATTTCGCTTAAAATAGTTTTTAAGTGACTAGTCATTTAACATTAATTATGATTCATATATATATATATATATATATATATATATATATATATATATATATATATATATATATATATATATATATATATATATATATATATATATATATATATATATATATATATATATATATATATATATATATATATAGTATTAAATACATTTGGTAAGTATTGTGTGAATGTAGGACCAATTTTGGACCATTAGATCAAAAAAATGGAGGGTTATGATCAACAATGACATGATGGTAATTAAAAGGAAAAAAATTAATTAGTTTCTATATTAAAACAGCCAGAAGGGTAAATCAGAGTTTTTGGTTTTAATTAAGTGACGTATTTTAAGGATGTTAGGAAGTGGCGTGTTTTAAGGATGTCAGTTACGTACCATTACATCTACAGACTACCGTTCTCAAAAGAATACACTCCAATTCTCAGAGAATGCTAAATAGAAAAGAATGTACAGACTACCGTTCTCAAAAGAATACACTCAAATTCTCAGAGAATGCTAAGTAGACAAGAATGTACAATTGTTATTTTTTCCTATTCTTTGAGAATACTACATATATGCTGTTATTTTTTCTTATTCTCTGAGAATGCTAAGTAGAAAATAATGTATAGTTTACGCATTTTTAGTTTGGCCTTTTGACACACTTATTTTTAGAGAATGGGGATGAATGTCTATGAGAATGCAGTAGCATTCCTTCACGTTCATGAGAATGGTTTACGTTCATTTTCAGAGAATGGGGCATTCTCAGAGAATGGGGCTTTCCATATAGCAGTTCTCAGCCCTCTGTAAACATATATAATTACTCCATTCTCTGAGAATGGTATAAATATTCTACAAGAATCTTTTAGCCCGTTGACATTGCTTACCATTCTCTGAGAATTGGCTTTGAAAACTCTTACGTAACCATTTTTAAATGTCAACAACAATTTTACAAACCATTCTCTGAGAATAGACTTTGCATTATCACCTGCCATCATTTCAATCGGTTGTTAATCCACAATCGCTAGGCATTTGAAAACACAACAATTACCCATTCTCATATCCGTAATTTCTGCTTTGTGAGAAAGACAACGATCAAATTTTCGATTTTGCAATTACTTTTGCGATGCCGACCAATTTCTGCTTTGCGATTCCAGTTCGTCTCCAACAGGTACGTATCGGATTTTAGTTTTATCGATTACCAATGATTTGGCTGATCATCGGTGGAGAATGTTATATTGAAGAAGCAATTTTGTTGCCGGTGGTGGATTCCAACGACGACGACGGGTGCAGGTTGTCGGAGAAGGTATAAGGGATCGATCGGTGATGCTAATTAGGGCTTGATAGATGTTCGCATATAAAAAGAAAGAAGAGGATATATATATATATATATATATATATATATATATATATATATATATATATATATATATATATATATATATATATATATATATATATATATATATATATATATATATATATATATACCATCATACCCCTTATAAATGAGTGGACCACAATTAGTCCTACAATCTCACAGTATTTAGCAAATGTATTTGAACATACACACACACACACACACACATATATATATATATATATATATATATATATATATATATATATATATATATATATATATATATATATATATATATATATATATATTGTTCATACTATCAAATTAAAAAATTAAAGAGAATATTTATTCTTATACTCAGAGAAAATTGAATTTATTAATTTATGAGAAGTGAGGGTAATTATTGAAAAATAAATATGGAATTACCATTTAATGTTAATGACACATTCTTCATAACTTAATTGACTAAAATATTTTGTTAACGTTAAGTAAAAAAGAAACACGTATATATAACGGAACTCATGGTTGTTAATATCCCGACCGTGATCTTAAGATCTTACGATTTTAAGATCTTTCAACCAAAAAACGATCTCACAGTAGGATCTATGTGAAGCAATATTTTAACTAGGATCTTAAGATCCTAAGTAGGGTGTAAGATCTTAATGTGATCCGATCCCATCTCTAGTTGTGGATGGTCATGATGAACTTGTTTATTTTTCTACTAAATATGTTTTCTTCCTAATTTTTGTGGTTCTAAACTAAAAGAACCATAATTCATGCTTAGGAAGTTAACTTCGATTCTACCATCGATGTATTAGTAGAAATTAAATTATAACAGGTACTACACAAAGTATGATATTGAGAGTAAATTTGAAAACTACTTCAGTGGTAGGATCTTCTCATCTCGATCCCGATCTTACGATCACAATCTTGCAAAGTTTAAGACGATTTTAGGTAAGATCTCGATCTTAACAACCTTGACTGAACTCATTAAGTTTGTTATATATTAAATGCAATAAGTAAAAAAAAAAAAAAAACAACACATTTGGTTGTTAATAGCAATGGAAAAACATTATTACTTTATCATGACTATTTACCATACAATTGGTTCTTTGATTACTTACAATATGTAACAATCGACATTTATACGAATTTAGTCAACAATTGAGGATCAAAATACTACTAAATTAAATAACTTAACAGTAACCATTCCAAAACCCATGTTTAATTTTTATGCACCTATTTTTCTAGATGAGGAGATATTTGAATTAAGGTTCTATAACTTTTCATCGTGCCATCGCGAGTTAGTTTTAAGCAAGATAATAAATCAATGCAGTTTTCACGGCAATTATCACATACGATGATAGAAAAAACTATATTTTCTTATGCATATACCAAAGAAAATTATTTCGATGACCCTATTTCATGCCATGATTTATGTTGGTCCTTTTCGTAAGATATATACTTTTATCTTAATAGTCAAACCTAGGATTTGTTCACCAACCAGTCCCTTGGAATTTAGAACTGTTTTGAGACTCATTATGAAAATTTAATTCAACGTATTTATTGTGGCTTATTAATATAAATATTGTACTTGATTGTTTTGTTTATATATATATATATATATATATATATATATATATATATATATATATATATATATATATATATATATATATATATATATATATATACTAGGCGAATGCCCGCGCTTTGCGTAGGATAATTTTTTATTAGTTAGAATATAAACAAATGCATTTATTCTTATACCAAATTAAAATACATATATAAAGAAAAATCTCTTCATTATTTTTAACTATATGATAATACATAAAATATCAAATGATTTATATAATTGTTTTAACTTGAGGGGGACCTCTATTTATAGAATAAAAAAACTTCTTGAGTTGGTTTATCATGACGATGTGGGATCAAAATTTCCTTCATAGTGTGTTATTTTGTGTCATTTTGTTATCCCAAATTGCTTAAAAACACAATTGAAGAGAAATCAAGCATCTATAAGTAAAGAGACTAATATAATTTTCATCCCACATAGCTTAAAAAACAAATTTCAAGGAAAGAAAACATCTATAAGTAGAGATGTTAAAATCATTTCTCTCATATGTTTGTTCTTTTGTGTTCTTGATTGTAACCAGATTAGGAATCGGTTGTAACATTCCATGAACCTTTGGTTTTAGTTTTAGGATCATTTTCGTAAAAGTTGGACGGGTATTAACCGATGTCCACTTCGATCTATTTTTTCTAATAAATTAAAATTAATGTGGTACATGATAAAAATTCATCTTAAACTATATTGATTAAATGACGTCTATTATAATATTTATAGATATAAACATATTTGTTTGAACTTTGAAGGATTATTTTTTGAAAGTTCGTGTGCATAAATATTATGAAAGTGAAATAAAATGTTTACAACATTGTCATCACACATTGAACTGTGACCACGACTTAATATGAACGTGCAACTCAATTGGTATTTTAATAGTTTTTAACTCATTTAAATATTCATCTTTTTAGTTTTGATGATTTTGAAATAGGATAATTGTTAAAACTTTGAGATAAAAATATATTTTTTATGATAAATTGACCACTAATTAATAATAGATTTTAATAACATGTTTCTAGGTTTTAATGTTTGACTATATATTTATAATTGAATTTAAAAAAGTTGTTATATAACTTTTTCGAGTTTTGGATGCAAACATGATATCTATTATGATAACAATTTATGTTTAATATATTATACGTTTAGATTATATATAAAGTTCAAATTTTTTTAGTAATATTCATCTTCATTTTTGAGTTTTAATAAAATTTCTACGTATATACATATTGGTAAATCGACAAATGTTTACACCGGTGTCACCTTTTACAAACGACACACTATAAACTTTAAACTTAGTCAAGTTTTTAAAAGTTTTAATTAAGGAACTAACTACGCATATACATATTGGTGAATCGAAAAATGTTCACACCGATGTCACTTTTTAAAAACGACGTACTATAAACTTCCAACCTAGTTAACTTTTTAAAAGTTTTAACTAATTTTAATTTTTACTTTTGAGTTTCAATACTTTTTAGAGTTAAAACTAAATAGTAAAAATATTTAAAACTTGCGATAAAAGAAGGTTTCTATGATAAAATGATCATAAATTAATAATAGACTTGAAAGATCAAGTTTGATGGATAATGAAAACAAATGAATTGTATTATATAAGAGAAAGAGAATAGGTCATATATGTATGTGAAGCAATGTGGGATAAAGAAAAAATCTTAAATTAATATGATAAAATATTTAAATTAATAGATTGATTATATTAAGTGGGAATTTGAAAGGTCATGGAGGTTTCAAATGCATAAGAAAAAATGCTTCCTTTATAAGATATATATATATATATATATATATATATATATATATATATATATATATATATATATATATATATATATATATATATATATATATTGAACGGTAAACAGATAAAATATATATAGAAAAGCTAGCAAGCCGCTAGCACAAATGATACAAAGTCTGGGTAATGGAATACACCAAATACAAATCCAAAAATAACACTAAGTACAAGATCAAACAAGTCTATCAAAACTCCAATGAGTGTAACGTAGAAATGTCCACCAGGTATCAAAACTCATGTATCATAATGCAGAAGGAATCCAACCTCCAATAACTTCCAACGTGGCTGAAAGAAGTCTATATGTCGTCACCACCATAAGGAGTATGAGTGTAGCACGTTCGGTTATACGCCGAGATTGGGGGAGAAAAAGAATCATAACAAATTTCACAATTTTGTGGCTCTCACACCAGATGTAGGAGGTCAAGTTGCCTGCCTGAAATGCAGCACCCTAGGTGACTGGGGGAGGAGATGTTGTCGAGAAATTTGAACTCTCATGCCATTGGTATAGGTGGAGAATTTATCTGCCTGAAGTGCAGCACCCCAAGTGACTGGGGGAGAGAAGGATTCATGTCAAGTTTTGTTAGGAATATTTTTGTGGTTTAATCTTTGCATTTAAAAGGGGCCAAAAATGGAAAATATTGGGCTTTATGGAGATTTCAGTCAGGGGCCGAAAACCCCCTGGTTCTCGGTGGTCATGACCGAAATCGGAGGGTGATTTCGGTGGGCTGGGCTTGCGATTTCGGTGGACTTCATCTAATGGGCTTAGGGTTTTAGGCATAGGTATTTAAGGCCGTCATTGTCTGTAGATCAAAATAGGGAATTATGCTAGAGAGAGAGAGAATTATTGTGTGCCTTGTTGATCAAGAATCTTATGTACAAGTCGTTTTATTGATTATAACGAGTGCATTGAAGATTGATTTGCACGTTCTTGATTGTTTCGTTACTATTGCTTGATTGGATTCCACACAATCAAGCGATTGGATTGATACCTTGCTAGATCTTGAGTATTTGGGACTTACAAGTGGTATCAGAGCCATAAAACTTGTGTTTTTGGGCTGTTTTGGTATCAATTTCTCGAAACAATCAAGTGTTTTTGGAGGTTTTTGGAAGGTTTGGACTGTTTTGGATGTTTAGTGTTCTTCGTGTTCATCATTTTTCCTGGGCAAAACTGTGTTTTTGATCCTTAAAAATTCAAATTTTCGCAAAAATGGCGTTTTCATATCTGTTTTTGGGGATTTCGGTGGCGGCGTGCGATTTCGGTTAGGGTTTCTTGCGTTTTCGGCAGCAGCTTTTTGATTTCGGCTAGGGTTTACTGGTTTTCGGCGGTGGCGAGTTTTCGGTCCAGTAGGTATTTCGGTCAAGGTGTTTTCGGTTTGTCTGAGTTTTCGGTCAAATTAAGGTCAAATTTTTCGAAGGTTCTTGGTTAAATCTTGGGTTTTCGGTCAAATTTTATTGGAGTTTTTGGTCAACATTTTGGTATCTGAAGGTTTATCGGTCAACTTGAACTTTTAAAAATGGCTCCCACTTCCAAAGATGTTTGTGAAGCATCATGTACTCAGATTTGTGAAGATAAAATAAATAAATATCGTGAACACAATGACCGTCTGATTAGAGAAATATTTGACCTTACGAATGATGTTTACAACCTTAAAAAGAAACTGAATCCTTTCAAGAAAAGGTTGAAGCTCAAACAAAAGACATTAAAAAATTAAAACAATACTACAGTGAAAAATGTTGCCAATATATATTTGCCAAAGAAAAGATCGCCAATCTGACTGTCGAACTCGAGGTATTGAAAGCTAAATACAAAGATGTTGATTTTAATATCAAAAAGTTCGATGCATCAATTGCGGTAGTTGATTCTATGGTTGAAAAACAGCTTAAGTGGCTGAATAAGCAGGGTGAGGGTCTAGGGTATAAAAGTGTTCCACCTCCGTTTAATGATAATTATACTCCGACCTTTACCTATGAGCAGATTTTACTTGCCCATGATAAATATGAACGAGAAAATGGGAAGCTTGATGATCTTGACCGGCTCATAATTGCTCAATCTAAGGCTGCTCAATCAGGAACAACCGAGGAACCTAAAGTTGATGTTAAGGTGGACACTTCTGATGCTTCTGTTCCTTGTGTATATAAAGTTGTGGAAGATGCCAAAGAGTCTAGTTATGTGGAAAATTCACCAAAACCTAACATTTCGCTCACAGTTGACTCTAATAAAAGTGTGGACCAAGGTACTTCAGCTTCTGATCGTCCAAAAGCTTGTGGTGTTGCTTTAAATTCTAAAAATCAAAATGTTAAAAAATCCAAACCACAAAAGTTTGTGAAAGAGGGTGACATTCCCTGTGGACCAAGACCAAGTCCAACTGAATGTGATTGTGCTTGTACTTTGTCGTAACTCTTTGAAAAACTCAAAAGGACAAGGACCAAGTCACAATCTCGTTTACTTAAAAAGAAAAACATGCTTTAATTGTGGGATTGCAGGTCACATTGCCAGAAATTGTCCACATCGTCATTATGTTCCCTACTATGAACAAAGTTGGATGAACGTGCCAAGAGGGAGATCTTCCAAAAGAAAGCCCTCGAGGTCACGATCAAGAATTGGTGATTAGAATGAAGCCAAGACCAAGAAGCAGGGCCCCAAGGACAACAGGACTGATTTGAGAGATGGTTCAACTAAATCGAAATCGGTAAGGTCGAACTCATATCAAGGATCGTCCTCGAGCTCACACCGGCTACATAAGCACAAGTCTAGGGGAGTCCTGTTTCAAATTCAAGTGTTGAAGCACCCATCTGGTTAAACAACAAGAGACTTAAACCAAATTACCCATGGGTACCCAAAGGTCAAAATTCAAATTCATCAAAATGTTCGGACAATTCTTCATTCTTATATGATAAACAGGATATGTCATATGAAAGAGTCAAGTGTGTGGATAGTAATGGTAATCCTTGTTTCAAAATGGACTAGGTTTCCAAGATCAATTAAGCCCGCATCATGTGCAGGAGCAGCTATGGAGGAATATCATCGGATCTCGGTTTGCTGATAATGGCTGTTCCAGGCACATGACAGGAGACAACTCTCAATTGCACGACATTCAAATCATTATCTGGAGAGTATGTGTCCATTGCGGGAAGGGAGAAAGGAAAGATCAAGTGGGGATCGTAACAAACTGTGTGTTGAAGATTGAAAAGGTAACTTCGTTCCAGAAATGAATTTGATTCGTTTTGATGGCTGAAAAATAAAATTTTTGTATAATTTGTAACTTTTTTAGGGGGAGAATTAAAAACAACAAAAAATTATAAAATCAACAAGAAATTATAAAATTCAAAAATCACAAAAATATGTCTTTTCCTTTATGTCTTTCCTTTTCAAATTTTTAAAAATCCAAAAATATGTTTTTTTTTTGTTTTTTTTTTCAAAATAAAAAAAAACCTAAAAATATTTTCTTAATTACACAATTTGTACGATCGTAAATGTTCCCGATCCATACCAATCAGGAATACAGATCCAAATCTCATGTCAAAGATGTGTTTCACTATTACAATGATTCACTAAGACATTCTCTTACCCTATCAGTCGACGACGCACTGAGTTGTACCACTCACTGCTGAGACAAAATTCCATGTGCTGATGATTCTCATTGGTACACCACTATGAGTATGAAGCACTAACAACTTTTCTTAACCTAACCTCAAATGTTCTAAATCTCAACTTCTAGACACTTTGAGTTAAGCCACTCAGAGTCGAGAGTTAAAATTCTGTGCCGATGGTTAGATTGCGTACCGTAGTCTATCACATACACCAATCCATTTTTACCCACTCTATCTTTCTGTTACAAAAAATAGAAGATTCATCATTTAAAACCAAGTGATGTTGATATTTCGAAACTTTATGCATGTGATCTTTGCTACAACACCAATAGTAAATGTGAGACATCAACTGAAGGGTTTCTATGCAATCAATGGACAAATAATAACTTATGGTTCACATGCAACCCTAAGATGATCTATGTTTTCTTCTATAAAGATTATAAACTAAAACCTAAGGCCAATAATAATTTCTAAAGATCAAATTAAGAATAACCAACCTTTTGATCTTGGTCTTGAAGCTAGCAGCAAAAAGATCCTGCCTCAGATGCAAGTCACACCCAAGTAATGGAGAAGATGATCCAGCAGAGTAACAGAGAGAGAGAGAGAGGAGGCATGAATTATGAGGAGCCAGATGGTTCCTTTTATAGCCTCCTAGGGTTACACCTAAAACCCTAAGGAGCCTCCAAGTGGGCAAGCCTGTTGACCACTTGGACCAGATCCCTAAACCCTAATTAGGGTTTTCGCCAACCCTAGAGAAGCCTCCAAGGGTGGCGCCACTTTTGTCCCATGGACTTCTCTTTGCCAGTTATTCAACTATTGAATAAATACAAACCAGTCCCTACACTTTTAATTAATTAATTTAATCACTAAATTAAATCCAATTAATTCTAGATTAAATCTTAATTAATTATTATAGTTTCTAATTAATATATTAACACTTAAATATATTAATAAACTATTTATTTATTTCTATTGATTTATTAAACAATTAATAAATCAACCTTTCTCTCTATTGCACTCCACATCTATCCTCCAACTATGAGGGCAACCCAAATGGACTTTGCTTCAATTAACAAGATAAATACAATTATAAGTCATGGGTTAGATACCTAATCCAACAGTCTCCCACTTGGATAAGTCTATGACTTTAATTGTCTGTTTACCTTTTGATTAATATCAGTTTCCCAGAAACTGTCCTGAACTCTGACCTAGTCAGTTCTGTCCAAAGACAAGTGATCATATGATCCTTCGTCCAACAAGATATTTTCAGACACGAGACATGGATTGAGATCAATCTCTGTCCGATACTCTGTTTCCTGATTTCCGATTCTGCTTATGACTTTCAGACTTCTAATTGAACACATCAATTTAGTCCAGGCTGGCTAGCACTTTAGTCAACTTCAAAATCATCGAGCGGCCTACAGATATCTGTTTCCCATCAGGGTCAAGGAACGAATTAGCTTTGACTCATATGCTTGTGTCTTTTACTTATCAGAATCGTACACAATAATGTGTTTTATAACATCGAGTTACCGATGTGTTTACGTACTATCAATGCACAACCGACTCGTAAATTTCAACTCATATGTCTTAGTTTCAAGATCATACAATATTATCGTCTCAACATTGCTCGTGATGTAATCCATGAAGCAATCTATTAAGCGCGGGTTTATCCAATACTCAAATCTCTATTTCTAAGTACTCGTGAACGTTGTAGCAGTCTTACTGCAATGTCTAACTCCTTAGACAATCTACAAACCAATTCACGACAGTCTTCATTTATACTTACTCCCGAAAAGTATGAGCGACTGTGGACTTTTGAATAATCAAATTATTCAGGAAGTGAAACATGCAAAGATGAAACTAAAATCTGACTGGTAGTTACTCTCACTTATCACCAAGTCTCCACGAGGTGATCACCTAGTAGGATTCTTCATAAAACTATTATCGGTTTCTAGATTCCTTTTAAACTTTTAATTCATGTTATGTATCTATGTCTCTATGACCTTTCACTCTTTCTATGTATCCAAATGTCTCACATTGATACACTTTATCCAATCGGACATACATCCGATGATATCTCAATTTAGTCATATACTGTCATTCTCACGTACATCTCCATTCTGTGTACAGTGGCTTTCCATGGTTCTTGGGATCTTTAGTCTACATGATTGCACCCTAAGACTATTTCGAGGTGTTTCGATGTGCCGGTGACCCACACGCGCTCCATCAGAATTCCAACGAAACTCTTTAACCATTAAGTCCTTTTATTTATTTTGAAAACCTTTTCAAATTACTATTAACATTCACCCCAATCATTTTTAATGATTTCTCACGTATGCACTGAATCCATTAAGTATTCCCAGCCAGGTCATATCCTGAATCTGACTCACTATGCTCTAAGCATTAAGTCATCAGGACATGACACTTCTGATCGATCCAAGAAGCTCATGGAATTCGATCTAGTCCAAGCTCCTTTGGAATCTTAGAATTACTTACAATCCCAGTGTCATGACCTTTAATAACTGTTTCCTTTCGGAGACTCTTTCTCATGCATCTTGAATCTTACCAAGATCATGCTTACTATGGCTAGGTCTATACTGATGATAACATCTATCTGATAGATGTCTGTGGATTATGTGAGTATGTTGCACCTTCTTTATATCTCATGCCAAATCATTACACTTTGCAACGATGAGAAATTCCTTTATGAGCTATGCATCTTGAGTCTCATCAAGATCATCTTGGCAGAGTTTGGATCTATGTCATAGACGTTTATAACCACCTGAGTATGTCGTATCTTTATTAAGTCTTTCATAGCGATCCGTCTCTTAACACCAAGTCATTACACTTTGTAATGAAAAGAGACGTTTCCTAGAAACTGCATGTAACCTACATATGGAGATAAGAGTGACACTCCCACTGGCTTTGACACGGTTATGGACTATTCTCAAAATCCAGAACCTTTGGCACATTTTGAGAATCCAAGCTTTCTGACATCTTAATGGAAATATTTCAGCCCATTCTCAAAATCCAATCCTTTGGCATATTTCGAGAATCTGAATATCCTTTCTTACGAGATGCCCGCGGGGAAATCCCGGGCCCATGTACCTTTATACTGGCATATTCTTTGTGAGTCCCTATTAGTGTGCCGGTGATCCACACGCGCTCCACTAACGACTTACAATATGCAGTATCCTTTCGGATTCCATCTTCTATTGAGAATGCTTCTCTCGGAGCCAACTACTTGACTCTGAGTATCGTCTCACTCAACCAGATGTTCTGAAGGTACGTTTCTGTCCATGTTGATTTCTTTTAATTATTCAATTACTCACACTGGTTTTTAGACCGGTTGTAAAATCAATCAAACTGTCATATAGACTGTATCTCGTCCTAAGGTTCTCTCAATTGGTAGCAACCGGGCTCACCAATGCTTCCAAGTAGTTGGATTGATAATCCGTACGAACTATAGTGTTTTACCACCAAATGGTATGTCACCTCGATCATAACTACTTATGATGGTGATTAAAACTACTGGTCAATAGAAGATTATGTCAGTATTAAAACAGAAATCTGATTTCTGGTCTAAGCCTAGTGATGACTATAGGTTCTATCACATGGCTAATCCTGAACTCATTCAGGACTATCCCAACTCCCACTGTTTCCTAAGAACATGAGTTCTTTCTGAAAGAGCTCTTCTTTTACAGGTATAGCGGGATAGCCAGTGAAACGACATTGCTGATCAGGTTCAGGCTAGTCATGAGGTTCAGACGAACACTACAAGACCCTAGACTCTCTATGTGCAAGTGGGATAATCCTAGCTTAACATTTTAGGTAGTGTCTCCAAAACCTACTTAGTCTAGAATGTGGTCAGAATATGGTCTGACTGGTTTAATATTCAATTTATCGGAAACTAATTGACAATGTATGTTATACATTAAGGATCGAACTGTTTCGGCCAATGCTCCATCATATTCCCTAAGACACATTATAACCATTAATGTTCTTGGAAGAGAATGAACTGTGAAACATTTTCCTAGTTTATATTGTCACTCAGGTTTTGTGGATCTTGTACTTCCTTTGAAGTCCTTAAACTGTTCAAGGTTTCAATTCAATCGCTTTTTCTGATAAGCGTAGCCATATTCGTCATTCCGAATGACAAATATCGCGAAGTACAAACAATTGTGTTCTATTTGAATATTCGAGCAATACACAGTAATTGATGTGTTCGTTGCTTCTGATCTTGATGTCTTTTACATCTCTATGTAAATTTTATGACTTTGTTAATCTCGGTCAAGACTAGCAATCTTCAGTTGACTCTAAGTTAGCTGATTCCAAAATCCTATCATCTGGATCTTTGGGTGATTAATTTCTTGCCATTTGTGATTTATAAAGAACTTAATCATCATCTGACTCTAAGTCAAATGATTCCAAAGTCCTGTCCAGCTGGATCTTTGGTTGATTCATTTCTTGACACATTACGAACTCAATTCATCAAGTGACTCTAAGTCAAGTGATTCCAAAGTCCTGTCCAACTGGACCTTTGGTTGAATTGATTCTTATAACATTTATCTTAACAATCATAAGGGACACAATTCCTTAAATCCAAACATTTTGGATGTATTCAACATTCAAGTTATCACCAATCATCCATTCAACACAATCATACAACATTTCAAGGATAATTTCGAACAACAGGTGTTAAAAGAAAAACGACAATTTTATTAAAACAAAAATCCTTGAACAATGTACTATATGATAGACAATGTCATACACATCTAAAAGCTAATAACAATATTTCAATATCTAACTAAACTTCAAAACTGCATGAGCCGGAAATCCAATCCAAATGTGCTCCTATGCGCCAAAGTCCCGTACCCTACAGATTCCCTGCATACAAACCAAAATGTGACTATCACATTATGCATCAATGAATTATGGAACGGGAGTTTTGAGGTTTTTAGATATACCTGAGCTTTCAAAAGATTTTAACTTTGGAGCGTCTTCCAATTTTTTTTCGCGACTGTATCCGATTATGTGGATTCCCAGCTTAAGACATATCCAGACGATCTGGATCGTTTCTTGCTACGTCTTCCCACTGGACTTAATCCAGAAGTAGCTGAACCATTGGAGCTATGCCTATCCAAGAGTGACTCGTATAAAGTCAACAGTGGACACATTTCCATGAAAGTCCTTTTCTGGTTTTCCTTTCTACACGTCTGAATGAACAGATCGTACTCACTCGTCAGCGAAGCGAGTAAAATGTTAACACTCATTTCCTGACTCATGGAATAACCAAGCTTGTACAATTCGCCTATGTACGCTTCAATCTGAAGAACATGCGAATCGATGCTACTTCCTTCTTTTAGCTTGCACTCTGCAAGTCTTTTGAAGATCCTAGCTCGTTCCTCTTCAACCGGTTTTTGGAACGTTTCCTCAACCGATTGCATTAACTCATATGGCCCCAAGGAATCAAAATCCTTGCAGAACTCGGGGTCAATGGTCAACAGCATGAGGTCACGAATCTTTTCAGATTCATCAACTAACAAGTTATGCTTATCATAAAGGCTCTTTATGATGACTTGTTCCGGTAGAACCGGGATCGGATACTCGGTGAGATGAAGCTTGCCAGCAATGACGAGAACCATTCTCCAATTGCGAAGCCATTCCTTACAGTTAAGGCCGGTCAGCCTTTCCATATTTGGTAGGTGCTTTCTGATGCTCTCAGAAATGGGTGAGGGAGGAGAATAGACACTTGATTCAGACATCTACAATAAACAGAATTTATTAGTTTAATTTAATCCTTTTAAATAATTACCCAATTTATTATTTATTAAGGCTAGGACCCAAAATACCCCAACTATGATGTGAAGAGGGATGTCGTAATCACAACATAATGGCCATTAAGGTAGATAATACACTTATCAATTTCATCTTATGAAATTCCTAGATCTGTTAAGACACATTGAACTATTCAATGGCATGTTTAGTCTCGGATGTGCCCCACTGTTTGTGACTGGGATGCCGAGGATCACAAATCGGGGTGAATAACCATGCAAGTTAGCTTGGTACTCTCGAAGTCCATTACCATCTCTAATTGACGTGCCGGTTAACCACACACGCTCCGCCAATAATGGTAAGATCGAGAAACCCATTGCAACTCTTTGAGAACCCCTAATGGTGTGTCGGTTAACCATACACGCTCCACCAATGTTTCACAAGGTGCAATGTGCAACTTCATGGGTTAGCAACTAATTCACATTTTTTTGACCTAAAGTAACTAGATTGGGATTTTGTTCAAAGTTCTAGTACTTTCAATTATAGCATTATAATTTTAAGAGGCTTAGCGGTTCTATCAAACCCGTTCGGCTAACGACACTCGACTGACCAGGAGAGCGGTGGGTAAGAGTGAATACCCATTAGACTGCCATTTTATAGGCAGTCGCCTTATACCCTCTTTATAGGACAGTTTTGTGAATGAGGCCTACTAACGGTAAGACTAACCATTTAATCTTACATATAAATATTAACTTTTAATCATAAATATATAAGACATATTTTAATCTTATTAAAATATTTTAGATTTAATTTATTACTAATTTTCACAAATTTTTAGGAATTTTTTGAAAATTTAAATTAAATCTTTAAGTGACTTAATTGGTCTTTTAATTAAACAATTTAATTAAACTAATTAAATCAAATAAGGGAATCACAAAATTAATCAAATTAATTTTCCTAATTTAATCCCTAAATCTCGAAATTATCATGCAAGGAATAAAGGTTCAAGTTATTCAGAAGATCTAGTTACCAAAAATAACAACCAACTATTCTACGCAGCATGCAATTCGTAGATAAGGCAAGGGAGGCTAGGGTTTTTGAAACCCTAGCCACCATGGACGAAAATATGGCTTCCCAGGGGTTTAATTTCGAAAACCCAATGAACATATAAACAGTTTATATCAAATTCATAAGAAAACAAGCCAGCTCTGATACTACCGAAGGGTTTCTATGCAATCAATGAACAAATAATAACTTATGGTTCACATGCAACCCTAAGATGATCTATGTTTTCTTCTATGAAGATTATAAACTAAAACCTAAGGCCAATAATAATTTCTAAAGATCAAATTAAGAATAACCAACCTTTTGATCTTGTTCTTGAAGCTAATAGCAAAAAGATCCTGCCTCAGATGCAAGTCACACCCAAGCAATGGAGAAGATGATCCAACAGAGTAACAGAGAGAGAGAGAGAGAGAGAGAGAGAGAGAGAGGAGGCGTGAATTATGAGGAGCCAGAGGGTTCCTTTTATAGCCTCCTAGGGTTACACCTGAAACCCTAAGGAGCCTCCAAGTGGGCAAGCCTGTTGACACTTGGACCAGATCCCTAAACCCTAATTAGGGTTTTCGCCAACCCTAGAGAAGCCTCCAAGGGTGGCGCCACTTTTGGCCCCTGGACTTCTCTTTGACAGTTATTCAACTATTGAATAAATACAAACCAGTCCCTACACTTTTAATTAATTAATTTAATCACTAAATTAAATCCAATTATATCTAGATTAAATATTAATTAATTATTATAGTTTTTAATTAATATATTAACACTTAAATATATTAATAAACTATTTATTTATTTCTATTGATTTATTAAACAATTAATAAATCAACCTTTCTCTCTATTGAACTCCACATCTATCCTCCAGCTATGAGGGCAACCCAAATGGACTTTGCTTCAATTAACAAGATAAATACAATTATAAGTCATGGCTTAGACACCTAATCCAATATCAACAACCATTCTTACCTATAAATCTTCTAATTCAAGAGTTGGATGATTCAGTGTAGTATACCATACAGTGATGACAATTCAAAAGTCTAGCCGATAGGTATATCTCGCACCAAGATATATTACACGCTCATACCACTCTTTACCTTAATTTTATTCTAATGAAGATGTTCGTGATTCAATGTGGTTTTACTTCGCATTGATGAAACATTAAAACTTTCGGTCAGTGATCGTTGTTGTCTACCACAATAGCTGTGAGACCCCAACACTTCACCGGGACCTAATTGGCACTAGGATGGTACACTCCGCAGAGTTTGGATACCATTGAACGTCTCGCCAAGAGCCAAGTCAACTTGTTAACTGCATTGAGATCTTTGATCAAGGATATGCAGGGGCCAAAATCAAAACGGCCACGAGTAGTTCTCTGATACTCAAACAATCGTAGTGCGTTCCTCCGGGTTCACACAAATACTGCAAGTAGTCTCCTTCTGAGCCAAGGCTGGGTCCTTGAACAACTGTCGCAAGAAGGGTCGTTATGACTCTGTGACCCATTTGGTTATCGTTCGTTTCATGAAGCGCCAATGAAAGGCAATTCAAGAATTTCGAGTGATGGATCGTAAAGTGAAGTTCAAGAGTTTCAACACAAGATTTTTATTCCCGAAGAAAGGTGAAGCATAATTCCATGTGACAGGCTGCGTTGAATTCCTCCTCAAACAGCTTCTGTTGCTACATTCGTACCTTTAGTGATCAAGAAGAGAAGAATTGAAGAATCAGACTCCATGTACCAGTCAAAGTCAAATCAAAAGCTAGATGTGCTGATTCAAGACCTATGTTGAAGCCTTATACCAAATGAGCGTTCAAAGTTAGATCTAAAGATAGTCCAATCTTGAAGATGGAGTTGTCTCTGTATCGAACAGAAAGCTATTAACGTCTTCTTCGAATGACGTTTATGATGGGTTTTAAGCAAACTATGAACATAAAATCTCTTAGGTTCACATGCACCCTAAAGGATCTATGTTTTCATCTACTGAACCTATAACTATGAACAAAATAAGAATCAAATAAATTTCATAAAGAAAAACTAACCTTTTGATCCTTAGATCTCTTGGAAGCAAGCACCACAATTGTAATGCCTCTAATGGCTCACACCCAACACCTTGGCAAGCAAGAAAGCAATAGAGAATGATGAGAAGGCTCTCCTAATTGGCGTGAAGAATGGGGAAGGGAAGCCCTCTATTTATAGTCTAAAACGGATAAGTCTTATGACAGATAACTGCCATATTTAAGCTTCTGATATGATAACTCATTTATCATACAAGCTAGTTGACTTATCATTACCATAAGTAAGAAAAGCTCCATAAATAATATATACATACATATATATATATATATATATATATATATATATATATATATATATATATATATATATATATATATATATATATATATATATATATATATATATATATATATATATATATATATATATATATATATATATATATATATATATATATATATATATATATCGATCAAATATATATATTATATATATTTGTCTATTGTCCAATCTTTTGAACAATTATAATACAACCCCTGCATATTTAATTAATCCAATTAATCCTAAAATTAATTCCAAATTGATTTCTGATTAATCTTTAATCAAATATCATAATTTCAAATTAATATATTATTCTCATAATATATTAACAAATTATCTATTCCTCATTTTTCTGATTAATATATTATCTCCATAACATATCAATCTTTCTTTCTATATGCAATCTTGTCTTTTGCCAGGTTATGAGGGCAACCCAAAAGGACTGTGCCGCCATCAATTCAAACATATGTATCAACTATAGTTGTCGGTTAGACACCTTAATCCAACAGTCTCCCACTTGGATAAGTCTATAACTATAATACATATGGTTTCTAAATTGATCAGCAAATTGTAGCTTCCAAAGGCTGCTCCTGAACTCTGACCCAGTCAGTTATGTGTCCTAAGATAAGTGATCATATGATCCTTCGTTCTTTCAAGATATCATTCAGACTTGAGACATGGATTAGAATCAATCTCGGTCCGATACTATGTTTCCCGGTTCCATGATTTGTAATGACATAGGACTTCTAATCAAACACATCAATTAGTCCTGGCTGGCCAGCACTGAGTCAACACCAAATCACCAAGGGGCCCACAGATACGATTTTCCCATTAGGGAAAAAGGAACGAATAAACTTCGACTCATATGCTTGTGTCATTTATTCATCAAATCGCGCACAACAATACGTTTGATAACATCGAGTTACGAATGCATTTACGTATTATCAATGGGCAACCGACTTGTAAATTTCAACTCACATGTCTCCGTTTTAAGACCATAAGATATTATCATCTCAGAATTACTCGTGATATAATCCATGAAGTAATTCTCTGAGCTCGGTTCGATCCAATACTCAAATCTCCATTTTTGAGTACTCATGAATGTTGCAGCAATACCATTGCTATGTCTAACTCTTTAGACAGTCTACAATCCAATTCATGACAGTATTAGTTCACTGCTTACTTCCAAAAGTATGAACGACTATGGATGTTTTCGAATAATCCAATTATTCGAAAAGTAAAACATGCAATTGAAACATTAATTCTGATAGGTAGCTATTCCTGCCATATCAGATTTACTACAACACTATTATATGTTTCTATGTTTCTATTAAACTTTCAATCAAGATACTTATATGTCTTTTATACCCAAAGTGACCTTCATGTCTTACATTGATACATGTCATTGCAGACAATCTGATCGGACACCATTCCGACGATTTCTCAATATGTTATCTTGGCTTTCCTCTCCGGACACCATTTCTGAAATGGCGTTTGTGTACTGTGACTTCTCATGGGTCTAGGGATCTTAAGTCCATGTGACTTCACCCTTTTGGTGTCAGGAAGAATTCAAGGCGATAACTGATGTGCCGGTGAACCACACTCGCTCCATCATCATCCCAATCGAAACTTTCCAACCATGAAGTCTCATAGTGTCATATATATTAATAATCACAGATTTGAAACTCATTTCAAATTATTATTACATTCCTCCTATTATAGCATGATTTCTCATGTTTGCATTTAACTGTCCTGTTCAGTATCCTAAGCCAGGTGGTGTCCTGAATCCAACTTGTTATGCTCCAAGCATCAAGTTATCAGGACCATTTCATGACACATGTGATCAATTTGAAGTTATCAGGACCATTTCATGACACATGTGATCAATTTACGGTAGCTTGTTGAATATGATATTAGTTCTATTCTGAACCCTTTCAGAATCCATAATCCTTATGTTATGATTTCTAGAGAATCCCTTTATGCAGTCTTGTATCTTGAATCTTATCAAGATCATTCTTACACACTAGCAGGGTCAATACTGATGATTATATATATGTGATAGATACTGGTAACCACTTGAGTACATTATATCTCCTTTAGACTTTTCATAGCAAATCATCCCTCAATTACACTTTGTGACGATAAGAGGTATTTCTAAGAAATAGTATGTGACCAACATACATAAAGGTAGATCTTAATGGTACTCCCACTAGTTTGACATAGTTTTGGGACTCTTTTCAGATAATTCACAAAATCAAACCTTTTGACATATTTTGAGAATTCAGAAATCCAAAATTTTTGACATAATCACAGGACTCTTCCATACCATTCACAAAATCCAAGCTCTTGGCATATTTTTGAGACTCTGAAGATCCTTTTGTGCGAGGTGCCCGTCAGATGAATTTCGGGACTATGTACCTTTTGTATCGGCATGATCTAAACCCTATCGGTTGTGCCTTACACACAACCCTTGTGGTTTTCCATTTTAGGAAAGCGGTTCAGATCATCCGATCTTGCTATGACTTGCAAAGTGCAGTCATAGCAAACAACATCTTTTCAGATTTGTCTCAGTTTCGTTGAGAGCATTTCTCTCAAAGTCAATCACATGACTATGAGTGTTGCTTCACTCAACCATTCTTTCTTAGAATGTAGGTACATTTTTATCTGTGTTGCTTTCTATTTGATGGTTCAATTACTCCCACTGGTTTTTAGACCAGGTGTAAAATCAGTCAAATCATAGCATACACTGAGTCTCGCTCTTAAATTCTCTTATTTGATGGCAATCGGGCTCACTAATGCTTCCAAGTAGTAGGATTGCTTATCCATACCAACTTTAGTGTTTTACCACTAACCGGCATGTCACCCAGGTCATAACTCCTTATGATGGTGACTTACACTACTGGTTTGCAAAGAGAAGGATATGTCAGGTTATAACAGGAATCTGATTCCTGGTCAAGTCTTAGTGATGACTAAAGGTTATTTCACTTGGCTAATCCCTAAACTCTTTCAGGATTCTCATACTCCCACTGTTTCCTTAGAATGTGAGTTCTTTCTAAAAGGACTCCACATTTGTAGGTACAGGCGGAATGGCCAATGAAATGACACTTCTGAACAGGTCCAGCCATGTCATGAGGTTTAGACAAACGCTCCATGACTCTGAACAATTATCTATGTACAAGTAGGGGAACCCTGCTTTACACTTCAGATGGTGTCTGTGCAACCTACTTAGTCTAAGATGTGGTTTGAATATGGTTTTATGGACTGACTGGTTAAATGTCTAACTTACCGAAGCTTATTGGAAGTGTATCTAATACAGCGTTGATCGAACTGTTTCGACCAATGCTCAATCTTCCCTAAGACACATTATAACCCTTTAATGTTCTTGAAGGAGTATGAACTGCGAAACAATTTCACAGTTGTGTCTTTCTCAGGTTTTGTTGATCTTATACTTCCCTTGAAATCCTTGAACAGTTCACGGTTTCAATTAATCACTCATTCTGATGAGTGAAGTTGTATTTGTTATTCCGAATGGCAAATATTTGGAAGTATAACTAATTTGTGTTTTTCCTTGTTGATTTGAGTAATAATAACCATTGTGTTCTTTGCTCACAATCTTAATGTCTTTTACATTCTTATGTAAATTTTATGACTTTGTTATGAATTCATCATTTCACTCTCAGTTAGATGATTCCAAGATCCTATCCATCGGATCCTTGGTTGATTCATTTCTTGTAATAACCAATTTTATTAAGAGCTTACTTCATCATCTGACTCTAAGTTAAGTGATTCCAAAGTCGTGTCCATTGGACCTTTGGTTGAAGTAATTCTTATAAAACTTATTTTAACAATCATACAAAACACAACCCACAAATCCAACACACTTTGGATGCATCAACATTCAAGTTATAAATCAATACATTCACACAACATTTCAAGGATAATTTAAACAATCATGTTTTAAAATAAAGTAACTTTATTAAATCAAAATATCCTCAAACAATGTACTATGTGAAAAAACAATATCGTACTATCTAATAACAATGTCAAAATATCTAACTAAACTCCAAAACTCCACGAGCCCGAGATCCAATCTGAGCGTGCTCCCGTGCGACAATGTCCTGCGTCCTACTGAGACCCTACATACAAAGCAAATGTGACAATCACATCTTGTATCAAGGAATTAAGGATAAGGAATTTAGAGTTTTTAGATATACCTGAGTTGCCAAACCGTTTCGCCTTGGAGTGTCTTCCAATCTTATTGTGACTATACCTTGCCCCGTGGACTCCCAACTTAAGACATCCCAGGACTCGTCCAGGTGGACTCTCGATGTGCTTTCAAGCTGGACCCAATCCTTCAGTTTGCTTCTTCATGAATGACTTATAGAGAGACAACATTTGAAACATATCCCTCAAGGTCTTGTGATCTTCCATCTCTTCGTAAATTTGTATGAACGGTTCATACTCTTTGGTCAGAGGCGAGCAAGCAGTTAATGCTCATTTCATGATTCATTGGGTGACCAATCTGGTACAGTTCCACTACGCATTCCTCCATTTTGAGGAAATCTTCACCAACCTTTCCTCCCTTCTTCATCCTGATCTTACCCATTTTCTCGTAGATCCTACGCTTTTCCTGTATAACCGGTTTTTCGAACCTTTCCTTGACCAATTGTACTATCTCCCATGGCCCCAGGAATTCAAAATCCCTGCGGATGGCGGGGTCGATGGTCGATAGCATGAGCAGATGAAGCTCTCCGTCTTCACTGATCAGGAGGTTATGGTGGTCAATCAACTGTTGAGTGACACCATGCTCAGGAAGGAAGGGAAGTGGGAAGTCGATGATGTATTCCTTATCTACGTATCTCATAGTCAATCTCCATGGTTGGATCCAATCCACGTAGTTAAGTCCAGTCAGCTTTTTCATATATGGTAAGGATTTCCTGAAGCCCTCAGGAATGACTTTAGGGTGAGGAGGAGGAGAGTTGACACTATCTTCAGACATCTATAAAATTAAAATTTATTAGTTTAACTTTTGTCCTTATAAATAATTACCCAATTTTATTTAACAAGGCTAGGACCCAAAATGCCCAAACAATGGTGTGAATTGGGATGCCGTAATCACAACATGATGGTCATTAAGGTAGATATACTATTATCAATTTTAGTCCAATAAAATTCCTAGATCTGTGAGATTCATTGACCTGGGTCAATGACATGTTTAATCTTGGATTATGCTCTTCTGTTTGTGACTGGGATGCCGAGGATCACAAACAAGATGTGAATTAACCATGCAAATTACTTGGTAATCTCAATGTTGCTTGTCATCTCGATTGATGTGCCGGTTATTCACACAGCTCTATCAACAATGACAAAACACAAGATACCCATCACCACTTCTTTATGGGTCTCAATTAGTGTGCCGGTTAACCACCCACGCTCCACTAACGATCCACAAAGTGTAATGTGTAACTTCATGGATTAACATAATTTTCACATTTTCCTAAGTAGCTAGAGTTTGGGTTTTAAAGGTTCTAGTACTTTGTCACTAATAGAATTATACTTTTAACGAGATTAGCTTTGTCCCATCAAACCCGTTCTACTAACGACAGTCCACTGATCAAGGTAGCGGTGGGTGAGAGTGGACACCCATTCAACCGCCATTTTATAGGCAGTTTCCTTATACCCCCCTTTTAGACCAGTTTTCTGAATGAGACATACTAGCGATTTGACTGACTTAATCTTATATATATAGGTATTAGCTTTTAATAATAATATGTATAAGGTGTATTTTAAACATTTAAAATATTTAGGTTTTGTCCTTTTAAATTTTCGAATATTTAAACAACTTAAATTTAAAATTTAAAATTAAACCTTAAGGTGATTTAATGTTTGTATTTTAATTAACTGTTAATTAACTTAATTAAATCACATGAGGATTAGCTAATTAAACAATTTAATTTAATCCTAATCTTGCCCACCAAGTTATCTAAAATAAGGGTCAAGAGTTTCCATTTATTAGATAATCACAATTACAAAAAATAAAGAAACCCTAAGGAACACCTCCTTATTTTCGAGATTTTAAGGGTGGAGGCTAGGGTTTCTAAAACCCTAGCGACAATTTCGAAATCCTTGAGACGAAGGATTAAATTCCATTAAATCCTTTTAATAGTTTAACTATTATAACAATTCAACAAAAAACAGATCTAGCTCTAATACCACTGATGAGTTTTAAGCAAATTATGAACATAAAATCTCTTAAGTTCACATGCACCCTAAAGGATCTATGTTTTCATATATTGAACATATAACTATGAACAAAATAAGAATCAAATAAATTTCATAAAGAAAAACTAACCTTTTGATCGTTAGATCTCTTGGAAGCAAGCACCATAATTGTAATGCCTCTAATGGCTCACACCCAACACCTTGGCAAGCAAGAAAGCAAGAGAGAATGAGGAGAAGGCTCTCCTAATTGGCATGGAGAATGGGGAGGAGAAGCCCTCTATTTATAGTCCAAAACTGATAATTCTTATGATAGATAACTTCCATATTTAAGCTTCTGATATGATAACTCATTTATCATACAAGCTAGTTGACTTATCATTACCATAAGTAAGAAAAGCTCCATAAATATATATATATATATATATATATATATATATATATATATATATATATATATATATATATATATATATATATATATATATATATATATATATATATATATATATATATATATATATATATATATATATATATATATATATATATATATATATATATATATCAAATATATATATTACATATATTTGTCTATTGTCCAATCTTTTGAATAATTATAATTCAACTCCTGCATATTTAATTAATCCAATTAATCCTAAAACTAATTCTAAATTAATTTTTGATTAATCTTCAATCAAATATCATAGTTTCTAATTAATATATTATTCTCATAATATATTAACAAATTATTTATTCCTTTTTTTCTAATAAATATATTATCTCCATAACATATCAATATTTCTATCTATATGCAATCTTGTCTTCTGCCAGGTTATGAGGGCAACCTAAAAAGACTATGCTGTCATCAATTCAAACATATGTATCAATTATAGTTGTGGCTTAGACACCTTAATCCAACAGTTTAGGGGGAGATTGTTAGAATATTACTGCAGTGTACAACCGAAACCAAGATCAAGATAAAGCTTGAAGATTAAATGAAAGCATTAAACCAAAGGGGAGATTGTTAGGAATATTTTTGTAGTTTAATCTTTGTATTTAAAAGGGGCCAAAAACGGAAAATATTGGGCTTTATGGAGTTTTCGGCCAGGGTCCGAAAACCCCCTGGTTCTCGGTGGTCATGACCGAAATCAGGGGTGATTTCGGTGGGCTGGGCTTGCGATTTCGGTGGGCTTCATCTGATGGGCTTAGGGTTTTAGGCATAGGTATTTTAGGCTATTGCAGTCGTCATTGTCTGTAGATCAACATAGGGAATTGTGCTAGAGAGAGAGAATTATTGTGTGCCTTGTTGATCAAGAATCTTATGTACAAGTCGTTTTATTGATTATAACGAGTGCATTGAAGCTTGATTCGCGCGTTCTTGATTGTTTCGTTACTATTGTTTGATTGGATTCCGCACAATCAAGCGATTGGATTGATACCTTGCTAGATCTTGAGTATTTGTCGCCTGCCTGAAATGAAGCGTCCCAAGTAACTGGGGGAGAGAATGATTCATGTCAACTTTCACAACTCAGTGACTCTCAAACCAGATTTTTGGTAGATTATATACTAATATAATTAGTACATACCTTTTTATATGTTGTCAATATGGATATATATTACTCTTGGTCATAAGTTGTAGAACAAATAAATTAGGAGAAAAAGACAAATTTTTTAAGTTTATTATAAGCTTTAGACAAAAACTAATCACAATGTCTAAATAGCCATCATTTTACAGACTCCTCCAAAATTGGCTAGAAGGCTCAAAAATAAGTCAAGATGGCCATATGGTTGTGTATCCACATATCTAAACAATTTTTTTTTTCATTTTTCACATTCTATTTCGCAAGCGTAATGAGAAACTTTCTAGACACAATGGTTGAAAAGGATTATAATGGACCGATTGAAATAAATTTGTTTATGTTTTATTCTCATATATTACATAGATCTAAAATTTACATAAAGATAATAAAAAACACCAATATCTTAGTTTATTTTCCAGCCCTCTTTACAAAAACACTTTCTTTCAGTTGCAAACATGGTTTTCGTAGTTGAAAGATAGTGTTTTCGTAGGTGTTTTCATAATTTTAAGATGTTATTTTTGAAAGGTTTTCCGCAACCATGAACTAAAACCCTAAGTTCACATGCAACCTAGAAAAGATCTATGTTTTCTTTCTTTGAACATGTAACTAATTCCTAAAGGCCAAACAAAGATTAACCAAAAGAATAAATCAGAAAAACTAACCTTTAGTTTTAATCTTGAAGCTAAGCAGCACAAGTGTCCTGCCTCAAATGAGATCACACCCAGGGAGCCAGAGGAAGGGACCGAAAATTCCAGAGAGAATAATAGAAATGAGCAACCATAATGAGGTCTAGGGCTCCCTATTTATAGGGAACCAAAGGGTAAAGCTAAAAACCCTAGCCGCAGCCCATTTTCCGGATTATCTGTACGCGCGCCGTGGCCAGGTCGTTTGCGCGCCGCGCGCCGCAATTCAACTATTGAATTCGTACGAATGTGTACGCGCATCGTAGCCTTTACATTGGCGCGCCGCGCGCCGCAATTCAACTATTTAATTTGTACGACTTTAATCCCTGACCTCCTGATTAATCTAATTAATGCCACAGAAATTAATCCAATTAATTTCTGATTAATTATTAATCAATCAATATAGTTTCTAATTAATATATTATTACTTTAATATATTAACAAACCATATCTTGTATTTCTATTGATTTATTAATCCCATAATAAACCAACCTCTCTCTCTACTGAACTTTCTACCAAGCCTCCAGCTATGAGGGCAACCCAAATGGACTTTGCTTCTATTAATTAGGTAAATATAAATTATTAGTCATGGCTTAGACACCTAATCCAATAGTCTCCCACTTGGATAAGTCTATGACTATAATTACCAATTTAACCTCCGATTAATCAGCAACCTGCAGCTTCCTAGAAACTGCTGCCGAACTCTGACCTAGTCAGTTCTGTCCATAGATAAGTGATCAGATGATCCTCCGTCCAACAAGATATTTTCAGACATGAGACATGGATTGAGATCAATCTCTGTCTGACACACTGTTTCCCGATTTCCGATTTTGCTTATGACTTTTAGACTTCTAATTGAACGAATCAATTCAGTCCTGGCTGGCCAGCGCTTCAGTCATCTTCAAAATCATCGAGTGGCCAACAGATATCTGTTTCCCGTCTGGGTCAATGGACGAATAAGCTTTGACTAATATGTTATATCTTTTACCCGACAAATCACTCACAACAGCACGTTTTATAACACCGAGTTACCCATGCGTTTTCGTACTATCAATGAACAACCGCCTTGCAAATTATAACTCATATCTCTCCACTTTAAGACCATAAGATATTATCGTCTCAACATTGCTCGTGATATAATCCATGAAGCAATCCATTGAGCGCGGGTTTATCCAATACTCAAATCTCCATTTCCTAGTACTCATGAACGTTGCAGCAATCTTATTGCTATGTCTAACTCCTTAGACAATCTACAAACCAATTCATGACAGTCTTCCTTCATACTTACTCCCTAAGAGTATGAACGACTGTGGATATTTGAATAATCCAATTATTCAGGAAGTAAACATGCAAAAGTGAAACATAAAATATGATTGGCAGCTACTCCTGCTAATTACCAAGTCTCCACGAGGTAATTACCAAGTCGGATTTATCATAACTATTATCGGTTTCTTATTCTCTTTTAAACTCTCAATTCAAGCCTTTTATATCTATGTCTATGACCTTTTCACTCTTTCTATGTATCCAAGTGTCTAACACTTATACACTTTATTGCAGATGATCCTATCGGATACTCTTCCGATGATATCTCAATTTGTCATTTTGTCATTTTGTCATTCTCTCTCACAACTCCATTCCGGTGATGTGTACCGTGACTGCCCATGGTTCTCGGGTCTTTAGTCCACATGACTACACCCTAAGACAATTTCGAGGTGTCATGATGTGCCGGTGACCCACACACGCTCCATCAGAAACCAACGAAATTCTTTAACCATGAAGTCCTACAGCACCACGTTCTGGTGTAATCGATTACCGATTTGAAAACCCTTTCAAATCAATCACCCTAATCATTTCCCAATGATTTCTCACGTCTGTTCAAAAATCCATTCAGTATTCTCAGCCAGGCAATATCCTGAATCCAACTTACAATGCTCTAAGCATTAAGTCATCAGGATATGTTCATAACACTTCTGATTTGTCCAAGAGGCTCGAGGAACCTGATGTAATCTCATTCCAAGCACTTTCGGAATCCTAAGATTACCAATAATCCTTGTGTCATGATTTTCGGAAACCATTTCCTTTCAGGAACTCTTTCTTATGCATCTTGAATCCCATCAAGATCATATTCTCAACGGCTAAGTCAATACTGTCAGTCTCATCTATCTGATAGATGTCTATGAACTACGTGAGCATGCTGCACCTTCTTTGTTTCTTTCATGCCAATTCATTACACTTTGCAATGACATGAAACTCCATTCCTGGGGTTATGCATATTGAATCTCATCAAGATCATATTGGCAGAATTCTGATCTATCTAATAGATGTTCACAACCACCTGAGTATGTTGTATCTCTTAAAGTCTTTCATAGCGAACCGTTTCTTAACACCAAGTCATTACACTTTGTAATGATAAGAGACGTTTCCTAGAACCAGTATGTAACCTACATACAATGATAGCAGATAACAACGATACTCCCACTGGCTTTGACACCGTCGTATGACTCTTTCGGACTATTCACAAAATCCAGAACTTATGGCACATTTTGCGAAACCAAAATCCAAACCTTTCCGACATATTAAAGGAAATCTTTCAGGCCATTCACAAAATCCAAACCTTTTGGCCTATTTTGAGAATCTGAATATCCTTTATTGCGAGATGCCCATGGGACGAATCCCGGGGCCATGTACCTTTTGTAATGGCATGCTCTATGTGAGTCCATATTAGTGTGCCGGTAAACCACACACGCTCCACTAACGACTCACACTATGCCACGTAGAATCCTCTCGGATTACATCTTCTATTGAGAGTGCTTCTCTCCGAATCAATTGCTTGACTCCAAGTGATGACTCATTCAACCAGATGTTCTGTAAGTACATTTCTATGTTCCCTTCTTTTGATGATTCAATTACTCCCACTGGTTCCTAGACCAGTTGTAAAGATCAATCAACCTGTCACATAGACTGTGTCTCGCGGTAAGGTTCTCTTATTTGGCAGCACCGGGCTCACCAATGCTTCCAGCAGTTGGATTACTTATCCGTACCATCTTTAGTGTTTTACCACTACTCGGTATATCACCCGGATCATAACTCCTTATGACGGTGACAATAACTACTGGTCAAGCGAAGAGAGGGTATGTCAGGTTTAACAGGAATCTAATTCCTGGTCAAGGTCCAGTGATGACTAAAGGTTCTTTCACTTGGTTAATCCTTGAACTCCTTCAGGATTATTCTTACTCCCACTGTTTCCTTAGAACATGAGCTCTTTCTAAAAGGGCTCTTCTTTCAAAGGATAACCGGGATGGCCAATGAAACGACATCGCTGATCAGTTTCAGGCTTGTCATGAGATTCAGACGAATGCTACATGACCCTGGACTTTCTATGTACTAGTGGGATGATCCCAGCTTTACATTTCAGACAGTGTCGGCATAACCTACTTAGTCTAAGATATGGTCGGAATATGGTTTCTGCGGTCTGACTGGTTGAATATTTAATTCATTGAAATACTAGTCGGAAATGTATCCAGTGTATCTTATACACGGAGGGTCAAAACTATTTCGATCAATGCTCCATCATCTTCCCTAAGACACATTATAACCATTAGTGTTCTCGGAAGAGGATAAACTATGAAACATTTTCTCAGTATATGTTGTTACTCAGGTTCTGTTGATCTTATGCTTCCTTTGAAATCTTTGAACACTTCAAGGTTCCAATCAATCGCTTATTCCGATAAACGAAGCCATATTTGTCAAACCATTTGGCAACTATCATGAAGCATAACTAATCGTGTTCTGTTCGAAGATTCGAGCAATACACAGTAACTTATGTGTCTGTTGCTCAAAATCTTAATACCTTTACAGTTCCATGTAAATTTATGACTTTGTTAATATTGTTCAAGACATGCAATCATCACCTGACTCCAAGTCAACTGATTCCAAAATCCTATCCATTGGATCTTTGGGCGATTCTTTTCTTGCCACAATTAATTTTATTAAGCACTCAATTCATCATGTGACTCTAAGTCAAATGATTCCAAAGTCCTGTCCAACTGGACCTTTGGTTGAAGTGATTCTCATAAAATTCACTTTAACAATCATAAAGAACACAATTTACAAATCCAATCCCATTGGATGTATCAACATTCAAGTTATTACCATTTACGTCATCAACACATTCACACAACATTTCGAGGACAATTAAAACAATCATGTTTTAAAAGAAAAATATTTTATTAAACCAGAATTATCCTCAGAACAATGTACTATGTGAATCCATGTCATATGTATCTATAAACTAATAACAAGAACAAATATCTAGCTTAACTCAAAAACCGCACGAGCTCCAGATCCAATCCGAATATGCTCCTGTGCGACACCATCCCGCATCCTCTAGAGTTTGTGCATACAGAGCAAATGTGTGAAACACATCCTGTATCAAGGAAATGAGGATCAGGTGTTCTGAATTCTAAGATATTTATGAGTTTACCAAACGGTTTGGCTTTGGATCATTTTTCCAATCTTTCTGTGACTGTGTCCCACCTTGTGGATTCCCAGTTTGAAAACATCGAACATTCGGTCCAGACGATCTGGATCATTTCTTGATGCACCTTAATACTGGACTCAATCCTGAAGCAGCTGAATTAATGGAACTATGCTTCTCCATGAACGATTCATACAGAGTCGACATTGAATGCACTTCCACGTTTGTCTTATCCGGTTACCCTTTCTGTTCATCTGGATGAACAGATCAGCGAGTTGAGCTAATGCTTAACTCCCAATCACAAAAGGAAACCAGTTTTATACTGTTCGCCTATGTATCCCTCAATCTCGGGAACATGCAAACTGGTGCTACTTCCTTCTAGCTTGCAACTTCAAGCTCTTTGAAGATCCTAGTTCGTTCCCTTTATTCAACCAGTTCACGGAACCTTTCCTGAACTAGCTGTGCTAACTTATCAGACCCCAGGAATTCTAAATCCCTGCGGAACTCGGGGTTAATGATCAATAGCATAAGGCAACGAACTTCCTTGGACTCAATAGTCAAGGAGTCATGCTCATCACAAGCTGCTGTGTGATGCCATGTTTGGGAGCGGACACTCAGTCGGATATGGTTTGCCAGCAAAACTAAGAACTATTCTCTAATTGCAAAACCATATCACATAGTTCAGGCCAGTCAGCCTTACCATATTTAACAGGTGCTTTCTGAAGCTCTCAGAAATGGGTGAAGGAGGAGAAGGAGGAGAATGACACTTTCTTTAGACATATATAAAATTTGAATTTATTAGTTTAATTAATCCATTTAAATAATTACCCAATATATATTATTTAACAAGGCTAGGATCCAAAATACCCCAACTATGCTGTGAAGAGGGATGCCGTAGTCACAACACAGTGGTCATTAAGGTAGATAACTTTTATCAATTTCAGTCTTATGAAATTCCTAGATCTGTGAGATTCATTGAACTGTTCAATGGCATGTTTAATCTCGGATATGCCCCACCGTTTGTGACTGGGATGCCGAGGATCACAAACCGGGTGTGAATAACCATGCAAATTAGCTTGGTACTCTCGGGGTCCATTATCATCTCAAATTGATGTGCCGGTTAACCACACACGCTCCATCAACAATGATAACACCCGAGAAACCCATTGCCACTCTTTATGAACCCCCATTGGTGTGCCGGTAACCCACACACGCTCCACCAACGTTTCATAAAGTGCAATGTGCAATTTCATGGGTTAGCATCAAATTCACATTTTTTTTAAAGTAACTAGATTGGGAATTCTTGTACGGGTTCTAGTACTTTGATCATTATACTTTTAATGATTAAGCGGTCCTATCAAAACTGTTCGGCTAACGACCCTCCACTGATCAGGCGAGCGGTGGGTGAGAGTGAACACCCATTAGACTGCCATTTTATAGGCAGTCTCCTTATACCCACTTTATAGACCAGCTTCGTGAATGAGGCCTACTAATGATTTGACTAACCAATTTATCTTATACATATAGTATTAACCTTTAATAATATATATAAGATGTATTTTAAATCTTTTAAAATATTTCTGGTTTATCTTTTAATTTCCTGAAATTTAACTATTAAATTCAAATTAAATTAAACCTTTAATTTGATTTAACTTATCTTTTAATTAAACTATTAATTAAATTAATTAAATCTAGATATTTTAAACCTTTTAAAATATTTTAGGATTTATCCTTTAATTTTCGAAATTTAACAATTAAATCAAAATAAAATTAAATCCCTTGAATTATCCTTTAATTAACAATTAATTAAATTAATTCAAATGTAGATAGGATTTTCCAAATTAATCAAATCAATTTAAACCTATCTTAAACCCCTAATTATCGAATTCAAACAACCTGGGTTAAAAGTTATCCATTTAATTAACCAATTAAAGTTACCAAAAATAGAAAACCTCCTAAAACCATAACCAGGAAAATCGAAAAAGAAGGGGGGAGGGGCTAGGGTTTCAAAAACCCTAAACCCCAAAATCGAAATCAGGCCCATAAGATTTATAAACAATAAACCCTAATTAGGAAAACTATTACAGCCATTCAATAAGAAAACAACCAAATTCTCTGATACCACTGAAAGGTTTTCCGCAACCATGAACTAAAACCCTAAGTTCACATGCAACCTAGAAAAGATCTATGTTTTCTTTCTTTGAACATGTAACTAATTCCTAAAGGCCAAACAAAGATTAACTAAAAGAATAAATCAGAAAAACTAACATTTAGTTTTAATCTTGAAGCTAAGCAGCACAAGTGTCCTGCCTCAAATGAGATCACACCCAGGGAGCCAGAGGAAGGGACCGAAAATTCCAGAGAGAATAATAGAAATGAGCAACCATAATGAGGTCTAGGGCTCCCTATTTATAGGGAACCAAAGGGTAAAGCTAAAAACCCTAGCCGCAGCCCATTTTCCGGATTATCTGTATGCGCGCCGCGGCCAGGTCGTTTGCGCGCCGCGCGCCGCAATTCAACTATTGAATTCGTACGAATGTGTACGCGCGTCGCAGCCTTTACATTGGCGCGCCACGCGCCGCAATTCAACTATTGAATTTGTACGACTTTAATCCCTGACCTCCTGATTAATCTAATTAATGCCACAGAAATTAATCCAATTAATTTCTGATTAATTATTAATCAATCAATATAGTTTCTAATTAATATATTATTACTTTAATATATTAACAAACCATATCTTTTATTTCTATTGATTTATTAATCCCGTAATAAACCAACCTCTCTCTCTACTGAACTTTCTACCAAGCCTCCAGCTATGAGGGCAACCCAAATGAACTTTGCTTCTATTAATTAGGTAAATATAAATTATTAGTCATGGCTTAGACACCTAATCCAACAATTTTTTATAGATCTAACATTCAAACAACAAATAATAGATTGTGAATTAGTAAAATTGGCAAATATAAAGTGTTTATAAATGATTTTTAAAATGTTTAAAAATAATCATTAATCTAATGGTAAAGTTAAAGTGTTTTAACTCATTTCATAAAACATATATGCTTGACGTTTCTCGAACTAATATTGTTAAAAGTTAACAATAGATTTTGAAAGTAAAATTTGCAAATATAAAGAGCTTTATAAGTCGAATTTTAAAGTGTTTAAAAACGATCATTTTGCCAAAAGATGTTAAAATGTTTTACCAATTTCAAAAGTTTTGAATGATTGTATGCCACAAACGTTTTAACCTAAATAAAACAAGACCTTATTTTATAAAATGTAAATAACATGCTACCCATAAAAGACACATATTTAGCTAATTATCTTTCGATACGGAAAGTATCATAGACATTATACCGGTAAGATCGTTAGTCAATATATTATATGTACCACACATTGTTTATTGTACCCCTCTAAGTTTAATCAAATCTATTAGGGTTTCATTAAATTAATTTTTTTATTTTTGTATAATTAATTTTACTCATTGCACCATTCTTATTGGTTATTCACCCCCATTTATTTGAATTTTCCTTTGACTTTTTGCTATTTATTTTGTCTTTATTGTCTTTAAATTATTATTATTATTATTATTATTATTATTATTATTATTATTATAATAGTATATTACAATTTTGGTCCCTATGGTTTACACCAATCTACAATTTTAGTCCAAGTTTTCATTTTTTTGACATGGGTAGTCCATAAGGTTTTAAAGGTTGCATGCAGATTAACTTCATCAATTCATATTTGTTAAATTCCTTTTAATGATCATTATATCATTTTTATTTTCTATGTTTTTTTTGGCATTGTTAATACTTACATAGGAATCGTTTATGTAAAATATTTATAACTTTAGGGATCATTTGTGTAACATAGTTACAAAAGAATATTGGTACTGACATTATTAAATCGACATATGCTACCAATTACAACATAATTCACGAATATTCATAAAAATGAACTGTTTCCATCAACCTTAATAATCGACCATTTAATATAAAGCAAATAGAATATTAATAAGGCTTTCATCATTTGATAAACTGCCACAAGAATCGAAGAATAAACTGACATTCATGTATTATTTACTTTCAAATATTAATATGTATAATAATATATTGTTTGATGCTAACCAGTTTCTTATTTCAATTTCCAGGTGTTGTTTATTATCTTAATCGAGTTTGGTTAGATAAATACAAGGAAATGTTTTTATCTATTTGGATCAACCGAATTTTATATTTCACAGTCGTACTAATAATAGAGTTGAGAGTCAACACTTCAAGTTAAAAAAAAAATACTTGGATTGACAACATGTCAACTTCGATAGACCTTTTTTTACCATATTGAACACATGGTTGATCTCAACACATAATGATAAAAGAAATTTGAAAAAGAGAACACAATTAATTTAAAGAAATTAACACAGAGTACTACATTTCAAAGAAATATGTGGTTTTGTTTCACAACATGCTTTATAAAAAATAAGACAATAACCGAATCGATCTCATACACAAGAAATAACCGAGATTTATTGTGGCTGACAACTGTGTCGTAGTTGTTGTTATCTTGTGCACTCTAAATTGAAATTTACTCCAAAATGGGCCACCCAGTACCACTAGAGTCTATTGAAAACTTTTAGAGGAATCTTGATTTAAACTATTATTTACAAGGCACAAAAGATGATGTGCTCGATCGTAAAGAATATGTGGAAGTTTAAACAATGTTTTGCCAACTAGTATAATAATGGCAAAAACCTTTTTATGAGAAAATTAAGGGGCATTTTCACCATCAACAATTGTGTAACCGATACTTCAACCAATGTGAATAGATGTATAAACTATACGTCAACCAAGAATGGCCATTTTATAATTCAAAACCATTTACGAATGAATTTCACATGAATTTCATCCACACGTCTCTCACACATAAGTTGTGTTTAGAGATGTAAATAGTGGATTTCGGTCAATAGTTATTTCACTTGGTTATAATGAAGATTATTGGGGTAAACTTTGGTCAGATTTATACGGGTTATTAATGCACTCTAGAGAATATAGATTGATTTATGAAGAGGATTTCAACAACCTAGGTCATTTGGAGAATTACTTTGGATGGAATTTTATAAGAACTAAACATTGGCTTAGTATGTCGGATATTGTTATTCACTCTGACAATTGTAAATTCTGGTCAACAAAAGTCAACTGTAGTCAAACGAAGCGTACGTTAATCTTGTTGGATTAGGTGTCTAAGCCATGACTAATAATTTGTAATTTACCTAATTAATAGTGGCAAAGTCCATTTGGGTTGCCTTCATAGCTGGAGGTTTGGTAGAAAGTTCGGTAGAGAGAAAGGTTGATTTATTATGGGATTAATAAATCAACAGGAATTAAATATATAGTTTATTAATATATTAAAGTCATAATATATTAATTAGAAACTATAGTAATTAATTAGAAATTAATCTGGAATTAATTGGATTTAATTTGGTGATTAATTTGATTAATTAAAGGTGCAGGGGCTGAATTGTAATTATTCAATAGTTGAGTAAGTGTCAATTTTGGCAGCTGGTGGTTGGCGAAAATATGGATAAGATAATCCATGATTTTCGAAAATAATATTAGGATTAACAAGGTTTTGAATTGTAAGATAAAGGTTTATCTTATTTGAATTAAAAAAGGTTTATCTCTAAAGGCTTATCTGCAACCATTTGGAAAACTATAAATAGGGGTCCTAGGGAACCCTATTCTGCGCCATTCTTGACTCCTCCTCTCTCTAGAATTTTCGTCCACTATCCTCTGGCTCCCTAGGTGTGATCTCATTTGAGGCAGGACACTTGTGCTGCTTAGCTTGCAAGAAACAACTAAAAGGTTAGTTTTTCTATTTTATTCTTTTAGTTAATTTTTGTTTTGCCTTTAGGAATTAGTTACATGTTCAAAGTAAGAAAACATAGATCCAATCTAGGTTGCATGTGAACTTAGGGTTTTAGTTCATAGATTTGCAGAAAACCTTTCAGTGGTATCAGAGCCAGGTTGTTTTCTTGTTGAATTGCTGTAATAGTTTTCCTAAAATTAGGGTTTAAAGCTTATAAACCTTAATTATTGCTTGGATCGATTTCCAGGATTAGGGTTTTGGAAACCCTAATCCCCCCCTTTAGTATTTTCGAAAAAGCCTATTAGGGTTTTAGGAGGTTTTCTATTTTTGGTAACTTTAATTGTTTAATTAAATGGATAACCTTAAACCCAAATTGTTTGATTTCGAAATTTAAGGGTTTAAGATAGGTTTAAAATTAATTTGATTAATTTGGTAATACTTATCTACATTTGAATTAATTTAATTAATTGTTAATTAAAAGATAATTCAAAGGATTTAATTAATTTTTTAAATTTGCGAAAATTAAAGATAAATCTGGAAAAATATTTTAAATGTTTAAAATATTAAGATTTAATTATTTCAATTAATTGTTAATTAAAGGATAATTAAATCGATTTTTTAAAGGTTTAATTTAATTTTAAATTTAATACTTAAATTGGTAAAATTAAAAGATAAACCTGGAATATTTTAAAGGGTTTTAAAATATATCTTATATATGTTATTAAAAGTTAATACTATATGTATAAGATAAAATTGGTCAGTCAATTCAATAGTAGGCCTCATTCACGAAGCTGATCTATAAAGTGGGTATAAGGAGGCTGCCTATAAAATGGCAGTCTAATGGGTGAACACTCTCGCCCACCGCTCGCCTGATCAGTGGAGGGTCGTTAGCCGAACAGTTTTGATAGGACCGCTTAATCATTAAAAGTATAATGATCAAAGTACTAGAACCATTTACAAAATCCCAATCTAGTTACTTTAGGAAAAATGTGAATTTGATGCTAATCCATGAAGTTGCACATTGCACTTTATGAAACGTTGGTGGAGCGTGTGTGGGTTACCGACACACCAATGGGGGTTCATAAAGAGTGGCAATGGGTTTCTCGGGTGTTATCATTGTTGATGGAGCGTGTGTGGTTAACCGGCACATCAATTTGAGATGATAATGGACCCCGAGAGTACCAAGCTAATTTGCATGGTTATTCACACCCGGTTTGTGATCCTCGGCATCCCAGTCACAAACGGTGGGGCATATCCGAGATTAAACATGCCATTGAACAGTTCAATGAATCTCACAGATCTAGGAATTTCATAAGACTGAAATTGATAAAAGTTATCTACCTTAATGACCACTGTGTTGTGACTACGGCATCCCTCTTCACAGCATAGTTGGGATATTTTGGATCCTAGCCTTGTTAAATAATATGTATTGGGTAATTATTTAAAAGGATTAATTAAACGAATAAATTCAAATTTTATATATGTCTGAAGAAAATGTCATTCTCCTCCTTCTCCTCCTTCACCCATTTTTGAGAGCTTCAGAAAGCACCTGTTTAGTATGGTAAGGCTGACTGGCCTGAACTATGTGATATGGTTTTGCAATTAGAGAATAGTTCTTAGTTTTGCTGGCAAACCATATCGGACTGAGTGTCCGCTCCTAAACATGGCATCACACTACAGCTTGTGATGAGCATGATTCCTTGACTATTGAGTCCAAGGAAGTTCGTTGCCTTATGCTATTGATCATTAACGCCGAGTTCTGCAGGGATTTAGAATTCCTGGGGTCTGATAAGTTAGCACAGCTAGTTCAAGAAAGGTTCCGTGAACTGGTTGAATAAAGGGAACGAACTAGGATCTTCAAAGAGCTTGAAGTTGCAAGCTAGAAGGAAGTAGCACCAGTTTGCGTGTTCCCGAGATTGAGGGATACATAGGCGAACAGTATAAAACTGGTTTCCCTTTGGGATCGGGAGTTAAGCATTAGCTCAACTCGCTGATTTGTTCATCCAGATGAACAGAAAGGGTAACCGGATAAGACAAACGTGGAAGTGCATTCAATGTCGACTATGTATGAATCGTTCATGGAGAAGCATAGTTCCATTAATTCAGCTGCTTCAGGATTGAGTCCAGTATTAAGGTGCATCAAGAAATGATCCAGATCATCTGGACCGATTGTTCGATGTTTCAAACTGGGAATCCACAAGGTGGGACACAGTCACGGAAAGATTGGAAAAAAGCTCCAAAACCAAACCGTTTGGTAAACTCATAAATATCTTAGAATTCAGAACATCTGATCCTCATTTCCTCGATACAGGATGTGTTTCACACATTTGCTCTGTATGCACGAACTCTGGAGGATGCGGGATGGTGTCGCACAGGAGCATATTCGGATTGGATCTGGAGCTCGTGCGGTTTTTGAGTTAAGCTAGATGTTTGTTCTTGTTATTAGTTTATAGATACATACGACATGGATTCGCACAGTACATTGTTCTGAGGATAATCCTGGTTTAATGAAATATTTTTTTGAAACATGATTGTTTTAATTGTCCTCGAAATGTTGTGTGAATGTGTTGATGACGTAAATGGTAATAACTTGAATGTTGATACATCCAATGGGATTGGATTTATAAATTGTGTTCTTTATGATTGTTAAAGTGAATATTATAAGAATCACTCCAACCAAAGGTCCAGTTAGACAGGACTTTGGAATCATTTGACTTAGAGTCACATGATGAATTAAGTTCTTAATAAAATTAATTGTGGCAAGAAAGGAATCACCCAAAGATCCAATGGATAGGATTTTGGAATCAGTTGACTTGGAGTCAGGTGATGATTGCATGTCTTGAACAATATTAACAAAGTCATAAATTTACATGGAGATGTAAAGATATTAAGATTTTGAGCGACAGACACATAAGTTACTGTGTATTGCTCAAATCTTCGAATAGAACACGATTAGTTATGCTTCAAAATATTTGCCAAATAGTTTGACAAATATGGTGTCGCTTATCGGAATAAGCGATTGATTGGAACCTTGAAGTGTTCAAGGATTTCAAAGGAAGTATAAGATCAACAGAACCTGAATGACTACATAGACTGAGAAAATGTTTCACAGTTTATCCTCTTCCAAGAACACTAATGGTTATAATGTGTCTTAGGGAAGATGATGGAGCATTGATCGAAATAGTTTTGATCCTCGATGTATAAGATACATTTCCGATTAGTATTTCCATGAATTAAATATTCAACCAGTCAGACCACAGAAATCGTATTCCGACCATATCTTAGACTAAGTAGGTTATGTCGACACTATCTGAAATGTAAAGCTGGGATCATCCCACTGGTACATAGAAAGTCCAGGGTCATGTAGCATTCGTCCGAATCTCATGGCAAGCCTGAAACTGATCAACGATGTCGTTTCATTGGCCATCCCGGTTATCCTTTGAAAGAAGAGCCCTTTTAGAAAGAGGTCATGTTCTAAGGAAACAGTGGGAGTAAGAATAATCCTGAAGGAGTTCAGGGATTAGCCAAGTGAAAGAACCTTTTAGTCACCAATGGGCCTTGACCAGGAATTGGATTCCTGTTAAACCTGACATACCCTCTCTTCGCTTGACCAGTAGTCACCGTCATAAGGAGTTATGATATGGGTGACATACCGAGTAGTGGTAAAACACTAAAGATGATACGGATAAGTAATCCGACTACTGGAAGCATTGGTGAGCCCGGTTTCTGCCAAATACGAGAACCTCAGCGCGAGACACAGTCTATGTGACAGTTTGTTTGATTTTTACAACTGGTCTAGGAACCAGTGGGAGTAATTGAATCATCAAAAGAAGGAAAACATAGAAATGTACTTACAGAACATCTGGTTGATTGAGTGATCACTTGGAATCAAGCGATTGATTCCGAGAAGAGCGCTCTCAATAGAAGATGAGATTCAAAAGGATTCTGCATGGCATAGTGTGAGTCGTTAGTGGAGCGTGTGTGGTTTATTGGCACACTAATAGGGACTCACATAGAGCATGCCATCACAAAAGGTACATGGCCCCGGGATTCGTCCCATGGGCATCTCGCAAGAAAGGATATTCGGATTCTCAAAATAGGCCAAAAGGTTTGGATTTTGTGAATAGCCTGAAAGATTTCCTTTAATATGTCAGAAGGTTTGGATTTCGGTTTCACAAAATATGCCAAATGTTCTGGATTTTGTGAATAGTCCGAAAGAGTCATATAACGGTGTCAAAGCCAGTGGGAGTATCGTTGTTATCTGCTATCTCTGTATGTGGGTTACATACTGATTCTAGGAAACGTCTCTTTTCATTACAAAGTGTAATGACTTGGTGTTAAGAAACGGTTCGCTATGAAAGACTTTAAGAGATACAACATACTCAGGTGGTTGTGAGCATCTATTAGATAGATCAGAATTCTGCCAATGTGATCTTGATGAGATTCAAGATGCATAACCCAAGGAAAGGAGTTTTCTGTCATTGCAAAGTGTAATGAATTGGCATGAAAGAAACAAAGGAGGTGCAGCATATTTACGTAGTTCATAGACATCTAATAGATAGATGAGACTGACAGTATTGACTTAGCCGTTAAGAATATGATCTTGATAGGATTCAAGATGCATAAGAAAGAGTCCCCGAAAGGAAATGGTTTCCGGAAATCATGACACAAGGATTATTGGTAATCTTAGGATTCCGAAAGGGCTTGGAATGAGATTACATCAGGTTCCTCGAGCCTCTTGGACAAATCAGAAGTGTTATGAACATATCCTGATGACTTAATGCTTAGAGCATTGTAAGTTAGATTCAGGATATTGCCTGGCTGAGAATACTGAATGAATTTTTGAACAGACGTGAAAAACATTGGGAAATGATTAGGGTGAACGATTTGAAAGGAGTTTCGAATCAGTAATTGGTTACACCAGGACGTGGTGTTATAGGACTTCATGGTTGAAGAGTTTCGTTGTTTTCTGATGGAGCGCGTGTGGTTCACCGGCACATCATGATACCTCGAAATAGTATCAGGGTGTAGTCATGTAGACTATAGATCCCGAGAACTATGGGTAGTCACAGTACACATCACCGGAATGGAGTTGTGAGAGAGAAAGATGGAATGACAAATTGAGATATCATCGGAAGAGTATCCGATTGGATTATCTGCAATTAAAGTGTATAAGTGTTAGACACTTGGATACATAGAAAGAGTGAAAAGGTCATAATAGACAAAATATAAAAGGGTTTGAATTAAAAGTTTAAAAGAAAATAAGAAACCGATAATAGTTATGGTAAATCTGACTTGGTGATTACCTCGTGGAGACTTGGTAATAAGCAGGAGTAGCTGCCAGTCAGATTTCATGTTTCGTTTTTGCATGTTTACTTCCTGAGTAATTGGATTACTCAAATATCCACAGTCGCTCATACTCTTAGGGAGTAAGTATGAAGAAAGACTGTCATGAATTGGTTTGTAGATTGTCTAAGGAGTTAGACATAGCAATAAGATTGCTGCAACGTTCATGAGTACTTGGAAATGGAGATTTGAGTATTGGATAAACCCACGCTCAATAGATTGCTTCATGGATTACATCACGAGCAATGTTGAGACGATAATATCTTATGGTCTTGAAGTGGAGAGATATGAGTTATAATTTGCAAGGCGGTTGTTCATTGATAGTACGAAAACGCATCGGTAACTCGGTGTTATAAAACATGCTGTTGTGAGTGATTTGTCGGGTAAAAGATATAACGTATTAGTCAAAGCTTATTCGTCCCATGACCCTGACGGGAAACAGATATATGTTGGCCACTCGATGATTTTGAAGTTGACTGAAGTGCTGGCCAGCCAGGACTAAATTGATTCGTTCAATTAGAAGTCTAAAAAGTCATAAGCGAAATCGGAAATCGGGAAACAGTGTCAGACAGAGATTGATCTCAATCCATGTCTCATGTCTGAAAATATCTTGTTGGACGGAGGATCATCTGATCACTTATCTATGGACAGAACTGACTAGGTCAGAGTTCGGCAGCAGTTTCTAGGAAGCTACAGTTTGCTGGTTAATTAGAGGTTAAATTGGTAATTATAGTCATAGACTTATTCAAGTGAGAGACTGTTGGATTAGGTGTCTAAGCCATGACTAATAATTTGTAATTTACCTAATTAATAGTGGCAAAGTCCATTTGGGTTGCCCTCATAGCTGGAGGTTTGGTAGAAATTTCGGTAGAGAGAAAGGTAGAAAGTCCATTTGGGTTGCCCGCACGACGACCTCTGCGCGTGTCAAATTCGACGACCTCTGTGCGTGTCAAAATTTGACACGCGCAGAGGTCGTCGTGCGGTCAAAAATAAGAGAAAACCTAACACACACACTAGTATAGCGGTAGTCAGGGTCGATCCACAGGAGCTTCGTGGTTAGACTAGATGAGAGATTACCAACTAATAGTGTCACAGCTATAGTCGGAGGATCTGGTTTCTATTTTCCTAATCACTAGCAAATGAGACAATGATCAAACACTCAAGCCAAGCTAAGCTATGTCCAAATGACCTAGTCACTTTCTGAAATCAGAAGTACATCTCTGAATCAGAAGCAATCAAAGACATTCAAACTAACAAAACCAAGCAAAGCATAAACTAACCACTAGTTAAAGTCCTATTGAACAATTACTAGCCAAGGTTTAATGCTTACCAAATAACCTAATTAGCTACTGATTTCAGCTAAGAAAAACAGTCCCAACAAGATCCAAACAATATCCAAAACACAATCAATCAATCAAACCAAACACAAACATCCAAAACACCGAAAAGCTAAGATTAAATGTAACTAAATGCTTTTCATTCACGAAAACTGAATTCCAATCACAAAACAGTAACCAAATGTTTCTAAAATCAGAAACCTAAGTGCTCAAAGTCAGTGGTTGTCACTCCCAAAGACTTAAGCTACAAAAACTACTTTCTACTAAAAGGAAATTAAATCAAAAACCATAAAATACCAATTATGAGCTTGCTGAAATGAAATTTTGGAGTCAAAGAGCTTCAAGGTCGATTTTACACCCGGTTCTTTGCTAGGGTTTTCGGCTGGAAATGCATCTATTTATACTTGCAAATTTCCCGCAACCGCGCCGCGCAGAAATGAAAGACGCGGCGTGCATACTTATCTTTCCCCGATTCTTCGGCATTTGAATGTGTTCCACCGCCTTAAGCCCGCGTCGCGCATGGTTAATTCCCGCGACGCGCGTACGAGTTCTCTTGATTTTTCATTCTTTCCAAACTTCTTCCTTTTGCACGCTTTTAGTCCCTGTTTCTATTCTTTTTCTCCAAACAACTCCTGGCACGAAAAGTGAGAATACCCAGGCATATTTGATATCATTTTATCAAGAACAGGGCTCAACAACGCCTAAAATACTTGATATCACTAGGCGTTGTCAAACACCCCACACTTGTGCCTTGCTTGTCCCCAAGCAAGAGAGTTTTTTTTTTTAACAAATTATAATAAAGAATCAAACAATTTTTGACTGTGTTCAGTTTCAAAGTTTATTGCTCTTTTATGTTAGAATGGAATAGTTTGCGAAAACATAATTGAATTGTTCTTTGGAATTCATGGCTTTCTAGAGAACCCTTGATTACAAACTTTCTGTCCACAATGAAGTGTACTTACTCATTCAGATTCTAAAGGCCATTAAGGAATTGTCCATGACTTTCGATGTTGTCCGTGTAGCGAGCTTTCAGAAATACCATCCCAGACCAGACGATTTTAGGTGGTAAGGTGCATAAGGCCCACCCATTTTAGACCTACCGGCTCGAACAACAAAGGCCACAGATTGACATTTCCATCCTAAATTCCAATCCTAAAAGAGCTCAATCTTCTGAACTCATAAAAAACTCAACTTATTTGACTAACTAATAGCATGATCACAAATAAACAGTATTTCTTGAAAAATACTAATGCTATCACAATCACAAATCATTCATTTCAAAATTGCAATTCATTAAAAATTTTGAAAAATGTTGCTAAAAATTGAAAAATTGATCATTTCTGCAAAAGTTTCAAAAAAAAATTCTCTTTCAACCGTCCACACCCCATACTTAAAACCGTACAACGTCCCCGTTGTACAAAATTTATTTCAAAACAAGGGAGAAAGAGTTGCCCCTTTTTGGACGATAGACTGCTTGGTGCTCAATATCACAGGTATAATTGCGTATAAATGGATCCTCGATTTCGTATTCTGGAGTTGTAGCGCTACAGTGAACACGCCGGTGGTCGAGACAAGTAGAGGGGGCACGGTGACCCCACACTTGTTTGAGACAAATCCTTCTCAAATTGGTATAACATGCATAACTTAACAAACAATTAAAAACACACATGACAGAAATAAAACATGAACAAAAAATATACAGAAAGATGTATATGTGTTGCGGATGACCGCGGCGCGTAATTAAGGGATGCGCGTCGCGGTAATTTCGTGAGATTAAAACAGCGTCAAATGAGAAATGACCGCGTCGCGCGATATATGGATGCCGCGGCGCGGTAATTTCAGCAGATTTATCCAAATTTCAAATCTCACAAGAAACAATTCAACACACCAAAACCATTGTTTTATTATTAATATCTAATGCCTGCAGGAGGCTTATTGTCCTAACCAACTTTCTAAAAACAAATCTTTAAACTAATTCTAATAAAATGAAAATCAAAAATGTACTAAAATGAAATCAAAATAATTACATCCATCTTTTTCAATTACGCGCAGTGTCAGCATAATCATCTTCATCTTCTTCAGGGTCTTCCTCCATGAGTTCCTCCTCTTCTTCTCTGATAGTCGGCTGGGGTCTTGGCGGAACACACCTATGCTTTGCCATGAGGGCGATCATGCAGTCCGCTAACCACAGGAGCTGCGTCTGTGTATTCTCTGTTCGTCTATTAATCTCCTGTGCTACAACCGACTGTAACTGGTGTTCCCTCGTATGAACCTGCAAAGCCTTTTTAACATCCTTCACTTCGTCGGCCAAGTACCGTGACTCCATGGTGGCCGGGGAAAGTCCTCGGGGTGGATGAATAGTCACCCGTGGTCGCTTTTTGGAAGTGGATGGCTCGGTCTTCAGCACCGGGAATAGGGATCGCTCAGTTGCGGTGACCCCGTCGTCGACATAAATCACGTCTCGGGAAATGGTAATCGGCGGGCTGAAAGGAACTGGCTGAACAACTGTCAGCCCACGGGTAGTGTACTCAGATAGCAACCCATAGGATCGGGCTAGATTCATCACATAATGTCCCCCGCCGAGGGCAATTTGCTTCAGTGGCTCATCTGTGATCTGTTTGAAGTAATCGGCCACGAAGTATGGCATGTTGCATGTTTGAAGCATCCGTGTCAGACACCACATAAGATGCAACTCACGTGGTAACACCCGATCCTCGTCCGCACGAGGCCAGACCATGGTTGATATCAACCGATGTAGCATGCGATGCGATGGGAGATGCATCAGCCCCTCGCGTACGGTATTCTCATGATACCGCGTGGATGATATGGTGCTCCAGTAGTCAGCAGGAGAGAATGAGTCACCGGCATCATAGTTAGCCCGTTGATGGAAGGTGTCGAACTCTGGTGCCTCTGATTCTTCCTCAGTGTATAACCCGATGCGATAGCCAAATTCCCGTAAGCTGCAGCTTCGGTTGTGATTACCCAACCGGAACTGCACCATCTCTTCCATATCCATTCCCAGCGGCTGACGATCAAATTGGTAGCTTGCAAGAAATTGCAAGAATACCTCCTGGTAAATGGGCCCTTCCATGTGAACAATGTTGTCAATGGCTCGACAAGTGTAAGTAAGCTCGCCTTTGTCGTACCCCCCCTTGAACCAACCAGTATTGCAAATGTTCCATAATCCCTGATTCCTCGGTCAACTGCCAGTTGACCGGCCGGGCAGGGAGGATTCGTTTTTGTTGTTGAATGGATCTATGATTATAGAAGCTGTAGGCGCGTGTTCTGCCTACTTCCGTGGCCAAAGAATTCCAGTCGATGGATTCGGAACTGCCTGTAGAAGACATTGTACCTGCGAAATCACGAAAATTGAAAAATTACTGCACTGTTTTGACGTTCGACGCGGCGCGCACGTGACAACCCGTGACGCGCTGGATGAATATTCATACTCCGCGTCGTGGACTGTACGTGGCGCGGCGCGGCGAACGATTTTAGTCAAGAAAAGTCGCTCAATCTGTCAATCTAAGTCCAATTTTCCTAATCTGGCACTTGGGTTTCGCGTAATACAATACTATAATCCTAATTCAGCAATTAATTTAATCGATTAAACATAACATTATGGATTACAGTAGCATCTAGTAAGTTTCAAGACTTCTAAAACTAAGAGAGAGAGAATCGATACTTACTTGGATTTTTTGTGAATTAAAGACGAATGCAGTCGTTGGATTGATCGGAGAGTTGAAGCACGGTGAGAAGAATCAAAATTTTCCGCAATTTATTTATATGCAATGTGGGAATTTGAATGACTATCAAAAAGCTCTGTTTAAGTGATTATCTTTAATTTCAAATTAAGATAAGACCGCGACGCGGGAAGCTTCTATCCGCGTCGCGTAAAAAAAATCTGATTTTAAATGTAATCGCAAAAATTCAACACGCGCGGCGCGGTTCCTAAGATCCCGCGGCGCGGTATTGTAAAATTACCAAAATGACCCCACACTTGCCTTTTTCCCACCGTGATCAAAATTGGATGTAATTCATTGAATATTAGGAGAATATGCAATTATACAAAGGGGATCGGGTTGCCTCCCGTCAAGCGCTAAGTTTAACGTCTTCAGCCGGACGTGCGCTTACCTGATTATGTTGCGTATGTTGGAATCTCTGTTATGAATTCGACTGTCTCTACCTCTAGTTTATGGAACGTGCCTGAGGTGATGTATGGTTTGAGTCTATGGCCATTGACTTTAAATGGTTGCCCACCTTTTAAGTCCTGGATTTCGACTGCACCATAATCTGTAATGCTGATCACTTCATATGGACCATTCCATTTGCTTCTCAGTTTCCTAGGGAACATCTTCAGTCTTGAATTATACAGCCATACTTTTTGTCCAACTTCAAAGACCTTCAGTCGTAGCTTTGCGTCATGGTATCGTTTCATCTTTGATTTATAGGTGGCTGCGTTCTCATATGCTTCATCTCGTAGTTCTTCTAATTCAGATAACTGAAGTTTCCTTTCTTTCCCAGCATCAGTATAGTCCGTGTTGACTTTCTTAATGGCCCAAAGGGCACGATTGGCAATCTCTACTGGTAAATGACATCCTTTTCCATAAACCAACCGATATGGAGTAGTCCCGATCGGTGTTTTGTACGCAGTTCGATACGCCCACAATGCGTCATCTAGCCTTAGCGACCAATCCTTTCTATCAGTCTTGACAGTCTTCTGAAGGATCTCCTTGATTTGCCTATTGGATACCTCCACCTGGCCGCTGGTTTGTGGATGATACGGCGTTGCAATGCGATGATTCACCCCATAGTGTTTCAGCAGCCTTCCGAATTTGAAATTCTTGAAATGAGATCCTCCGTCGCTAATGATTATTCTGGGGACCCCATGCCTGGTGAAGATATTTTTCTTCACGAATTTGCAGACCACGTGATGGTCATTTGTACGAGTCGCTTCGGCCTCAATCCATTTTGAGACATAATCTACTGCCACCAAAATGTAAACATATCCATGTGATGTGGGGAATGGACCCATAAAATCGATTCCCCAGACATAAAAAATGTCTACTACCAAAATCGGATTCAAGGGCATTTGATCCCTTTTCGATATATTCCCTAATTGCTGGCAATTGATGCACTCTTTGGCAGTCCTGTGCGAATCCCGAAAGATAGTCGGCCAGTATAGTCCAGATTCGAGAACTTTATACCCGGTTTTCCTTCCACTGAAATGTCCTCCACATGCTGATGCATGACAGAGATCCAGCACTTCACCAATTTCATTGTCTGGCACACATCGACGAATTATCTGGTCCTCACCTACCTTAAAAAGGTCTGGATCATCCCAAATGAATCTCTTTGCATATGTGCGAAATTGCTTCTGCCTTTGTTTTGTCCAATGTTTTGGTATTGCTCCTGTGGCCAGAAAATTTACATAGTTTGCATACCATGGGGCTCCATTAACCTCTAACAACTGCTCGTCAGGAAATGAGTCTTGAATTCCTGCTTCCAATCCTTCAGCTGGTAATCTAGAAAGATGATCTGCCACTACATTCTCAGCTCCCTTCTTGTCTTTGATGTCCACGTCGAATTCTTGCAACAGGAGTATCCACCTAATTAAGCGAGGCTTAGACTCCTTCTTTGTGATCAGATGCCGAACAGCACTGTGGTCAGTGTAGACCACCACCTTGGATCCCCAGATATAAGATCGAAATTTATCTAGAGCAAATACTACAGCAAGTAATTCTTTTTCAGTAGTTGTGTAATTCAATTGAGCTTCAGAAAAAGTTTTACTAGCATAACAGATAACAACAGGTTTCCTGTCGACTTTTTGCCCTAATACTGCACTAGCAGCATAGTCGCTAGCATCACACATTATCTCAAAAGGTTGCGTCCAGTCGGGCGGCTTCAGAATGGGAGCCTCAACCAGTTTATTTTTGAGAATGTTGAATGCTTTTACACATTCTTCGTCAAAAACAAATGGTGCGTCCTTCAAAAGAAGACCACAAAGGGGTTTAGAGATAGCACTAAAATCTTTAATGAATCTACGATAAAACCCTGCATGCCCCAAGAATGATCTAACCCCTTTTACTGATGTTGGAGGCGGCAATGTAGATATGACCTTAACTTTAGCGCGATCAACTTCGAATCCTCTTTCAGAGACCACATGTCCTAATACTATCCCTTCTCGTACCATAAAATGGCTTTTCTCCCAGGAAAGAACCAGGTTTGTTTCCACACATCTTTTCAGTACCTTTTCCAATTGAACTAAGCAAGTTTCGAATGTAGGCCCAAAAATTGAGAAATCATCCATGAAGATTTCTAGAGCTTCACCAATCATGTCAGAAAAGATTGCCATCATACATCGTTGAAACGTTGCAGGCGCGTTACACAATCCAAATGGCATTCTGCGAAAGGCAAAAGTACCATAAGGGCAAATGAATGTTGTCTTTGCCTGATCTTCTGGATGAATTGCGATTTGGTTATACCCAGAATACCCATCCAAAAAATAGTAGTACTTTTGTCCTGCTAACTTCTCCACGATTTGATCGATAAAGGGTAATGGGAAATGATCCTTGGATGTGGCGGCATTAAGCTTCCGATAATCAATACAGACTCGCCATCCGGTTACAGGTCTTGTGGATATCTTGTCGTCATCCTTTGTGTCTACTACAGTGATCCCTGACTTTTTCGGCACAGTTTGTGTTGGGCTAACCCATTCACTGTCAGAAATAGGGTAAATGATTCCTGCGTCCAACCATTTAAGAACCTCCTTTTTGACAACTTCTTTTAAGTTGGGATTCAACCTCCTTTGCGTATCCCTGGCAGGTTTAGCTCCTTCTTCTGTGATAATGCGATGCATGCACGTGGTTGGACTAATTCCTTTTAAGTCTGCGATTCTCCAGCCGATAGCCTCCTTATGTTTGGACAATACCTTGAGCAATCCTATCTCTTGTTCCTCTGTCAGATTGGCTGCCACGATTACTGGTAAAGTATCTTTCTCTCCTAAAAAGGCATACTTTAAATGTTCTGGTAAAGGTTTTAGATCCAACTTTGGTGGTTCTTGTAAAGAGGGCTTTAATGTCTTTGGAATCTCTGCTGGTAACTTATCTATATGCGCACATTCTTCAGACATGAATCCTTTTTCTTCTTCTCCCTTTTGTGTCTATTTTCTTCCAACAATTGCTTCTTCCTGAGTTTCTATTTCTTCTTCTTAAGTACCTCTGGAGTGTATTGCTGCACAAGCTCGTCTATAATGTCTACTTCATAACATTCCTCTTCTTCCATGTTACTTCCTTTGAGATCAGCATTAAAAATGTTGATCTTGGCCTGTCGGTGTCCAAAAGATATTCCCATTTCTCCAGTACGACAAGCAATATTTGCGTTAGCCGTGGCCAAAAACGGCCGCCCTAGAATAATTGTAGGTTGCTCTCCATTCATTGCTTGACGGGTGTCCAAAACAAGAAAATCTGCTGGGTAGTAAAATTCTCCTACCCTGATGATGACATCGATTAACATGCCTCTGGGAACCTTGGTGGACTTATCAGCCAACTGCAGAATCACATCAGTAGATCTCATGGTGCCAAACTCATGCTTGTCAAATAACTGCCCAGACAATATATTCACACTTGCACCTAAATCCAAAAGAGCCCTTTTGATATGCACATTGCCTAAATCTACTGAAATAAGAGGAACTCCCGGATCTTTCAGCTTTGGGGGAAGCGCGTCCATGAGGATAGAACTTACATTCTCAGGTAAGCTAATCATCTTAGGCAAGTGGGACAGAATATGTTTCTAGTGTATACACATGTCCTTGAGAAACTTAGCATATGCAGGAACTTCCTTGATAAGTTTGACTAAAGGAATGTTAACTTTAATTTGGCTAAACAATTCCCACATGTCTTCAGCTTGTGGTCCCTTCTTTCCATATGGTCCTTTCTCCGGCTTTTCCAAAGCTGTCGGGAAAGGAACTGTTCCACTTGATTCTCCTTTTTCCCATGTACTTGTCTGCTTCGTCTTCTGTACTTGCTCCTCCTTATCCTTTCTCTTCTTTCTTTCTAATTCTTCTTTTTCATCAAAAACTATTTCTACATCACTATCATCATCTGCAACCGGAGCTGCAACCTTGTTGTCTACTTTCTTCCCACTCCTAAGTGTGATGACTTCATTAACTTGCATTCTTGATGACTGCTCTTGCTCCCTCACTTGTTTTTCTTTCATTTTGACAAGTAATTCTCCTAATCTCAGAATTGCTTCCGAATTAGACTTCTCTATTTCCTGGAGTTGTACTAACAATCCAAAAATTTCTTGTAAACCAATGTTCGTACTTCCGGATGAAGATGGAGGTTGCACCTGTTGCTGCCTTATAGGTGGTTGTCTCGATTCTCGTTGCTGATTACTTCGGAATGGCCTTGGTGCGTTGTGAAATAGACCATATCCATGCACTTGACTTATTTCCTCATGAGTCATTGAGCACTCATTATGATTGTGTCCTATTTTTCCACATGTATTGCAGATACTCTGCCCATGCAATACGTATGCCCCTTTTTCTTGTTGAAACCTCTCGAGCATCTGATTGAACCTTTTTGTAACAGCAGTGAGCTCTTTCTGAATTTCAGCTTTCCATTTGTTCTCTGCTTCGACATTTGCTACATATACAGTCTTATCCTTCATTGATCCACTGACTTTTGATCCTAAACTCAACTACTCCAAAAATATCCAGGCATCATCTGGCTCTTGCCACATAAATGTCCCACTTGATGAGGCATTTATCATGACCTGATGTGTTTCATTAACTCCCTCGAAAAATAATTTGACTAGCTGCCACTTAGGAATTTCATGATGTGGACTGGATCGCAACAGCTCTTTTAATCTGTCAAACGCTTCATGAAAAGCCTCTCCAGGCTTTTGCTGGAAATCTTGTATCGCTCGTCTAACCTCCGTGGTTTTACTGACTGGATAGAATTCTTGCAAAAACTTTGCCTTGAGTTGTTCCCAACTAGTAATACTATTTGATGGTAAAGATGTAAACCAATACTTGGCTTTATCCTTAAGAGTAAATGGAAACAATCTAAGCCTAAAAATATCTCGATCAGTATTCCTAGGAGTATTGGCGTTGGCAATTGCTAAGAATTCATATAAGTGATTATAAGGATCGTCAGTCTTGTATCCCCTAAACTGAGTCAATATTCCTAATAACTGAGGTCTTATCTCTACTTGTGAATCAATGTTATCAGGAATATAGATCGGCGACGAATCATCATATTCCTGCGGTTGGAAATGTGATGCAACCGATTGCCGTCTCGGTTGTGCAAAATGTAAGGGTTGAGCGGGGTTACCGTAAAGATGATCATTGTATTCCTGCTGACCTGGTGGTGGATATTGTAGAGTTCTTCTAAGAGGTCCCCGACCTCGGTTCCATTGTGGTTGTGGTGCTGGTGGCACCCATCCTTCATCTTCCTCGTCATACACTTCCTCCGTCTCTGGGTAATGGTATTGAGGCTGAGGCGGTTGTTGAAAGTGTATAGGTTGTGTTGATTGGTATGTTGGTTGAGGTTTAAAGAGGGCTGGTTGTGGTTGGGATGTTGGTGTCTGCTGTCTAGGAGCTGGGGTGCCATCTCGGGTCGGCTCTCCCCAAGACATAGCAGAAGTAAATGGATTGGTGGATTGGGGTTGTGAAGCGGTTGTAAATGGTGGGATAGATGGTGGAGTGCATGATGGTATGGGTGCAGGAGCTGAAACTGCACCACCAGAAGCACTCGTGCTCCCAAACTGAAATTCTGAAAGTGGGGGAATGGAAAACATCCCCGTTGCCTCACCTGATGGTTCCTGGGCAACACTGACCGGACTACTGCTAACTTGGCTATAATTCATGATGCTTAAACGCCTACGGGCACGGAGTTTGCACGCAGTACGCTCAATCTCAGAATCAAACTGCAATGGGGATAATTGCTTTCCCCTGCGGGTACGCATGCACTAGTGCAACACGCCTACAAAAAAATCAAACTTACCAAAATGAAATTTCAAAAAGCAGGAAACGAATTCCTACTACTCACCTAACCTAAGCTCACAGCTCCCCGGCAACGGCGCCAAAATTTGACACGCGCAGAGGTCGTCGTGCGGTCAAAAATAAGAGAAAACCTAACACACACACTAGTATAGCGGTAGTCAGGGTCGATCCACAGGAGCTTCGTGGTTAGACTAGATGAGAGATTACCAACTAATAGTGTCAATAAGATAATCCATGATTTTCGAAAATAATATTAGGATAAACAAGGTTTTGAATTGTAAGATAAAAGTTTATCTTATTTGAATTCAAAAAGGTTTATCTCTAAAGGCTTATCTGCAACCATTTGGAAAACTATAAATAGGGGTCCTGGGGAACCCTATTCTGCGCCATTCTTGACTCCTCCTCTCTCTAGAATTTTCGTCCACTATCATCTGGCTCCTTGGGTGTGATCTCATTTGAGGCAGGACACTTGTGCTGCTTAGCTTGCAAGAAACAACTAAAAGGTTAGTTTTTCTATTTTATTCTTTTAGTTAATTTTTGTTTTGCCTTTAGGAATTAGTTACATGTTCAAAGTAAGAAAACATAGATCCAATCTAGGTTGCATGTGAACTTAGGGTTTTAGTTCATAGATTTGCAGAAAACCTTTCAAATCTATATGTTGAAAAGTTATTTTTCATAACTTTTGCGATGAATTATTAAATATTATAATACTACGTATGCTAAGTCAAAACAATTATCGATTAAAAGTCGAAAATACGGACAACAAACTACTGTAGCGTAAAAATTCGATAATCGTACAATTATTATTTTGAGAATAATAATATTCATAAAACGATCTACTCGTAAATACGAACCTGTGGATATATAGAACGTCGAAAACGGAGTTCGTATGTGGAAGTTACAACGATTAAACCGCTGTGAACGGATAAATGTACACAGGGTTTGGACTCAAAATACAAAATGTGGTGTCTTAAACATTAATTATGAAATAACAATTCATATATTATGGAACGTAATAATATCTAGTATTTAATTTCAAAGCCAAATTCAATTTCCGGTAAAATGCCGAAAATCGCGAAATCGGAAGAATACTGCGCTTAAACGCGTATTTCGACATCCAACAAATTATAATTCAATCAAAATAAATGTTTGACAATGTTTTTATACAAAATAATTATTTAGAACTTTGTTTCGTCAAAAACTCACAAAATTTCACTAAAACGGCTTACGATTTTATAAAAATCACTCATTTATATAAGTAGAATGCTATTTCTTTAAAAACCAACCCACCCCACCCCATACCCCTTACCCATCGGCTGATAAAGCCCTTCCCAACACCCTTCACATCCCAAAAGTCAACCACTATACCTAGGCTATAAAGGAAGGCTAGGATTAATTAACAAAAATTTAAAACTAACTAATAAGACTAGTTTACATCTTATTTGAATCATTTCCAAGCCAACTCACTCTCTCCTTCCTCCCTCTCTCTTTGCTCTCGGCTCAAACCCTCCACCACCACCTTCAACCCGCCACCACCTCAAGCCACCACAAACCACCACTATTTCAAGTGTAAATCACTCCTCTTTGGTGAGATAGTTTCTTTTAGTTATTTTAAACACTATTACACAAGTTTTATTCCATTTACACACACTAACATCAAAGTAAAACTATTGGGTAATAGTTTTGTCCAAGGGTCCTCCGAGCTCCAAGGCTTGGATCTTCATTCCTACCACCGATCTTCCAAGGAATACCTAGTTTTTAAACCGAGCACGCTACAATGGTGAGTTCATACCCCTCATTTTCATCTTTTCAAACCTTTTTTGGGAGAGAATACAAGTTTAAATGCTATAAATATTGTTTTATACAAGTTTACATATGTTTAAATGCTAAAAATGATGATTTACACAAGTTCATAAAAGTAGTTGTTGTGTAAAAGTGTTCTTGATATGATATATGGATAGTTCTATGTATGATGATCATAATGATATATAATGTTGGTGTAAAAGTTCCCAAACTATAATTAAAATGTGTAAAAATGCTAGATCTTGGATGAAAATGTTATAAATATGAAAACTAGAAGTTGTGTACAATTGATCTTGACATGAGAAATGGTTAGATCCATGTATTGTAAATATTATGACATATTATGTTTGTGTAAAAGATGAAAGACTATATAAAAAGTGTGTAAAACACTAGATTTTTGTAACCGGGAATATCGTTTTCTAGCAAAAATAGTTATAACCAAGTTATTACATCATTTTTGTGAAAAATATCTTAAATGATGATATTTATAAATATTTTGAATAAGTTATTTCGTTATTATTCGTTAAATATAATTACTACGACGGAACACTAAAAATAGACTATTATTGGAATAGTTTATGAACATAAGGTTATTATGACATTTGAAACATGACAAAAATAATTATATAATTATTAAACACTACTATATTATCATGGGAAAAATGATAATGGATTATTACAAAAGTTTCTATATGCAAATTTTACGTAAACAAGTTGATTGGAATACATACATTTTTGTTATAAATTTTAAGTATATAACGTTTATATAACAGTAAAAAAATGAAAAGACATATAAGAGATAAATTAAAAAGTATCACATCTCTTGGTCATGGTCTGCAACCGACGGGATATCATCACCTATGGAAATTTGACTTATTTGTACTTGCAGTATAATATTAATTTGAATACTATGCTTATCCATTCTCTTTCCTTGACTACTTATTTATGTCTAAATTTGATTTTAAAAAAAAAAAGAAAAAGAAAAAAAGAAAAACTATGACAGACTTCGAATGGGGATTTTGTGAATAACTAGACAAAGAATCTCCAACTTGGACTCTCTACTTCTAAAGACTTTATTATATTTCTATATCTATTTTACAATTACATGAAGAAGTAATTCTTTTGGCCTTATTTTTATTTTAACAAATTTCATATATGTGTTTTGGGTAACTAATGACGAACTCAACAGCTAACCAATAAATTTGATAAGGGAATTGATTTGTACATAACAATTTTTAGCCATATACAACAATTTATGTTTTAAGATGTTATATATTAGGCAAAAAAAATGTTAAAATGTTGTGTATAAATAAAAATTATTATGTACATATCACTTCCCATTTGATAATGCGTAAATGAAAAAGAAAATTATTATTTTTAAATAGAAAAAACAAAAAGTAATGTTCGTTATGTTAAACAGAAAACTATGAATATTTAATCATTTCTTCTTGACGAAGAGAAGTAGGCGATCTTTAACATGAATTAAAAAAATCAAAATTAGCTATATATATTATTAAGCAATTTGTAATATCTTTTATGAAGTGCATTCCGTGAAGAATAAGATACACAAATGGAGGGAATGCATTTACCAAAACTATGTTTAAGGTAATGTGACTAGAGAGTTCAAATAGCTCAAAAATATGTATACGCTTATATTAAAACAAAAACAAGTTTGATATTTTGATTGGAGTTTAACCCATAATATTAAAACATACATAAAATTTAATGTATGTTTTAATATTATAGGAGTATTTAAAATAACTATAGGAGTTTAACCCAATAACCAAAAGAACTAAACATAAAATTTAAAATACTATAGGAGTATTTTTTGACGCTACAGAACTAAACATGAAGTTAAAATACTATATGAGTATTTTGTGTACATTACTTAATTATATATATATATATATATATGTGTGTGTATTTAAGAATCCCCTTTATATACTTCTTACACCCCAATCCTCATACAGACGTCATGGCCGGACATCACCTACCAGGAGACCCTTACTACCCAGAAGAAGAATCGGAAGAAATGTCGGATAGTGAGGATCAATGGGACGAGGAGGAGTCCGATGACGAACCCGAAGTCATCAACCCCCGACACCCAATCCGCGAGCATCATGCACCACTCCCGGGGCCGAGCTTCCAGGTATACCGTCACCCTGGTGGCCCGTTATGGATGCGTACTCCTCGAAAGAGGGTGCTGCCCATCCACCGTCCCTTACTAATAGAAGAACCTCTTCAGGATCCGACACCAGAATGGGCAGAGCGCCTACGCCAGTGGAGCCATGAACAAGGCCTGATTCCCCCTTATGGCATGTGCCGAGACTTCTTCGACCTTAGCGAGGGAGGTTCCACAGACCGAGCCTTACCGGTCATGATCGGGCGTATTAGTCGCCAGGAGGATCGGATCAGGGCGACATCCAGCCATGTCCTGGATGTGGGGGCCACTACTGAGGTCACCACAGCACGCGTCCGACGCATCGACGAGGCTCATCACCGTACTTCAGAGAGGGTCGACTCGCTTGAGGAGGACGGGAGGACGGCTATGGGGATGTTCCGAGAGGCCTTCGTGCGGATATCAGAGTCCGAGCAGAGGATACGGGACATAGAGCAGAGGACCGAAGAGGCCGTATGAGAGGCTGCCGATCTGAGGGCACAGGTAGCCGCGCTTCGTGGAGACAAGGGATCCAGTTCGTCATGAGTAGTACTCGTACTACTCAAATTTTGTTATAGACTAGGATTTTATGAGTAAGCGTTATACGCTACTCGCTATTGTATGTAGGTGCGACCCTACAATTAAGTGATTACATGTAACGACCGTTTTTTCAAAAAAAAAAAACGTTGTGAATAGTAACTCCGGCGTGAATAGTAACTCCGGCGTGAATAGTACTCCGGCATGAATAGTACCCGAGAAATGAAGTAAGCGCTTAACTCGTGATGACGTCGACGATGATGTCGTGATGATGTCGTGATGACGTCGATGATGATGTCGTGATGACGTCGTGATGACGTCGTGAATAGTGTTTTCAAGCCCTATAAATAGAGGCCTAACTTCTTCATTTCAACCCACAACAAACACCAAACAACCTTACGATATCGAGGAGTGTTCTGGTGAGGAAAATAGGTCGGGAGGAGTTAGGAGCGAGCGGTAGCTGGTAACGAGGTGCTCGGGAAGTGTTGGAAGAGCGGAACGGGAAACGTGCCAAGGCTTTGAACGCCAATCTTAAGTGAGTAATCACTATTGTATTTCTCTAGTAGTTTATAAGTGTTAAACTATAATATGTAGAGGTTATATTATTCGTAATTCCAAAAATAATACCGAGTGATTTACTTACGAGGATGATGTCTAGGCCGATTACTTGGGATCTGGTTGTTGGATTTTCCGAAAGGCTAAAATGCTGAAAGGATCCTGCCACCCCAACTAATCTTCTACCTGGCTATCCTTTACTTGATAAATCACGAGGTATCATGTTGGAATTATGGAAGAGTTTAATGATGCAACTATAAGATAGTTAAGAATTAAAGAGTGATAAATGTCTTACGGTGTTAACAGTTAAAGAGGGAATACGAAGCAGAGATAAACGTTGTAGTCGACTATAATCAGGTGAGTTTCTCAGTACATTGTGGAGGTTATATATGCTTTACCGTATTTTTGTGTGCTTATAAGATATTTATAAGATGTTGGTAAATAGTACCAAGTTGTGTGTATATTATTGATATATATCTTTCTGTTATAATTGTATGGGTTGGGTTATGGTGTGTGTGGGGTCGACGTACTGAGTAATATAGAGATACGAGCAAAAGACACTGAGCAGATACGCATGACTCGACGTACAGGGTATGCGCGGCTCTAAGTGCTGAGCAGGGGAATTAGATTTACTGAGCAGATACGTATAGGAGGTTATAATCCAATATACTGGGTAGAGCAGAATATGTGACGGGTGGTTGTATTTTTCCTGTTAGGGGTAAAGTATGTGTAGCTGATATGCTGTGTAGTTGTTGGAACTCACTAAGTCGTGTGCTTATCCTTTCCCTTTTAAATTACCATTTCAGGTTATACAGGTGGAAATGACGGACAAGCATGACGGGTACACACTGATGCTGCTTAATTGGGGATTCATACGGTGAATTGATGTTTAAAATGATTTCTAAATATTTTCAAAATGTTAATTATTGAATAAATTGATATTTATTTAAATGAAGATGTTTTATTAAAAACCGGGTGTTACAAGTTGGTATCAGAGCCAAGGCTTGAGTGAATCAGACTCACTTGATGGGTTTTGATCTCAAGCTTGAGACTTAAAAGTTTTCTTTGGAAATATTTTTACAAGAAATTATAAGTTGTTTTTCGAGTAAGGGGTTAAATGAATGTTGTTGCAAAGACGCAGTGTGTACCGTCAGCCGACGTTAGTGGGGAAAAGGTTAAGTGCTTAGTCTTTGTTGCTATTTCTGTAATATATGTGTGCTTAAATGTCATTACAGTGTAGGCAGTAGGAACTAAATAGTCCTAGATTTTTTGAGTTGGCCAAGTTGGATGTTCCTTGATAAGTGATATCCATAAGGTAAATCCTTTTATGTGAAAAATTTTCTACAACTATGTTCGTAAAACAACCTGGGGTATAGGTGGTAAAATTATCGTGAGAAGTGAATTGGGGACTTCTGGACAAGTTTTGAAACGAACGAGGGTAGGTGTGGAAGATAGTAGTAGAACTCCTACTATTGAAAGCACAGGATCCGCGTTCGAATCGGGAGTTGGTCGTAAGGAATCCAATACACTAAGGGTATAACTAATTGGTTTATATGTTGATAAACTGTATTTGTCCATTCTATTGATTGGCAATCATAGAGTTTATTTGGAACAATTAGGACGCTGGAGATTGAGAATCTAATGACGTTTCATAATTAAGTAATGAACAGTTGATGAGACTATAGTGGATGAGGTGTGCAAAAGTGACACATTAAGTCTCTTCGTTACTAAAAGCACAGATAGTGGATAATAAAAAGAAGATGTTGATTGCTAGAATAGTCGATTTTGATTGACTATAAATAGACGTTATGTTATTTAGAGACTAACATAAGTCACAGATTCCAGTTATGGAGATATATGTGAGGCTTCCAGGTCATCTGCAGTTGCTGGTTAACAAATTTTATCTACAAGGAGTGTCAGACGACTGGAGTATGATGATGACGAAGGCTGAGGATGTATGTGATCGTATTAGTAGAAATTGGAATCCCGTAGATGGAGGGAATAATTTGGAAGAAGACATACGTGAACTAAAGCAATATATAGATGTGAAAGGTATACGCACAGATATACGTGTACATAGTAGAAATATAAGGTTTTATACATGGTGTCGTATGTTTGCAGAATTAGAGTCTTATCCATTCCAGTACAAGAGGTGTACGTGTATACGGAATGGACATATAATAACAACTCGTGAAAGTAGGGATGATATAGTGGTGTGGCGTAAGGGTATTCACATAGGTAGTGAATACTACCAACGTGTGTATCAGAGTAAGTTAGATGTAGCATATCATTGTATCATGTACTTGAAATCTGTTAGTATATGAAAATAATGAGTTGAGGAAATATTGCTAACCGACCAAGATGACTGTCTTGTTAGCATATGTGTGACTAAGTGAATACCTCTTAAGTAGGTAACTCGTAGGCAAGTAACCGTGGATAAACCGTGTCGGTAGCTGGTTGAATATCTAGTTGATATTAGCTGTGCGGACGAATACGTAAGTATTAAGTGGTGATAACCATGGATATGGTATCCTATGGTGGGTGGAGATTTTGTAGTTGTATGTGGAGGCTGAGCTGATATGAGGATTCCTGGTGTCATGTGGTTGGTTGCAGAGCTGTGCAGTCGTATGTGTGTTAACCGTTAAGCCTTTAGAGCGAAAAGCTGTTTATTCTGTGGGGCCACTTATACTTGTAGTTGGGACCACTTATTAGGTGGGGCTACTAGTATTGTGGTTGGGACCACTTATGCTATGGGGCTACTTGTACTTGTGGTTGGGACCACTTATTCCGTGGGGCCACTGGTAACTTGTAGTTGTGACCATTTATTCTGGGGGTTAATAGTGCTTGTGGTTGTGACCACTTATTTAGTGGGGCCACATTTGGTAGGACCACATATGTGTTGTGGATCTTATGAGCAGTAATTATGGTGGGACCACATACAAATGTTGTGATGGCTTTATTGGCTGGCAGTTCTAACACACATACAGTTGGGTGTTTGGTGAATAGCTGAGCTGTTGAGGTTGTTAAGAGCAGGGGTTGTGATATGATGTGGTGAACATGTGATTATACGATGCATAACAAGTACCTTGCATCCATGATGTCTGTATTGTGAGTGTATGAGATTACGTAACGAGTACTTTGTAGTCTCAATAGGTTGGCCTAGTTGATTAGAGGTGGTTAATGTGCCAGTATTGTGGTAATACCCTTTGGGTTTACTAATACAACCGTATTGTGTTGAAATAAGGGAATGATTGAGTGGAAGAATAAGCGTATGTCAACGCTGGAGATTCCGGGGACGGAATCTTATAAAGGGGGGAGAACTTGTAACGACCGTTTTTTCAAAAAAAACAAAAAAAAACGTTGTGAATAGTAACTCCGGCGTGAATAGTACTCCGGCATGAATAGTACCCGAGAAATGAAGTAAGCGCTTACCTCGTGATGACGTCGACGATGATGTCGTGATGATGTCGTGATGACGTCGATGATGATGTCGTGATGACGTCGTGATGACGTCGTGAATAGTGTTTTCAAGCCCTATAAATAGAGGCCTAACTTCTTCATTTCAACCCACAACAAACACCAAACAACCTTACGATATCGAGGAGTGTTCTGGTGAGGAAAATAGGTCGGGAGGAGTTAGGAGCGAGCGGTAGCTGGTAACGAGGTGCTCGGGAAGTGTTGGAAGAGCGGAACGGGAAACGTGCCAAGGCTTTGAACGCCAATCTTAAGTGAGTAATCACTATTGTATTTCTCTAGTAGTTTATAAGTGTTAAACTATAATATGTAGAGGTTATATTATTCGTAATTCCAAAAATAATACCGAGTGATTTACTTACGAGGATGATGTCTAGGCCGATTACTTGGGATCTGGTTGTTGGATTTTCCGAAAGGCTAAAATGCTGAAAGGATCCTGCCACCCCAACTAATCTTCTACCTGGCTATCCTTTACTTGATAAATCACGAGGTATCATGTTGGAATTATGGAAGAGTTTAATGATGCAACTATAAGATAGTTAAGAATTAAAGAGTGATAAATGTCTTACGGTGTTAACAGTTAAAGAGGGAATACAAAGCAGAGATAAACGTTGTAGTCGACTATAATCAGGTGAGTTTCTCACTACATTGTGGAGGTTATATATGCTTTACCGTATTTTTGTGTGCTTATAAGATATTTATAAGATGTTGGTAAATAGTACCAAGTTGTGTGTATATTATTGATATATATCTTTCTGTTATAATTGTATGGGTTGGGTTATGGTGTGTGTGGGGTCGACGTACTGAGTAATATAGAGATACGAGCAAAAGACACTGAGCAGATACGCATGACTCGACGTACAGGGTATGCGCGGCTCTAAGTGCTGAGCAGGGGAATTAGATTTACTGAGCAGATACGTATAGGAGGTTATAATCCAATATACTGGGTAGAGCAGAATATGTGACGGGTGGTTGTATTTTTCCTGTTAGGGGTAAAGTATGTGTAGCTGATATGCTGTGTAGTTGTTGGAACTCACTAAGCCGTGTGCTTATCCTTTCCCTTTTAAATTACCATTTCAGGTTATACAGGTGGAAATGACGGACAAGCATGACGGGTACACACTGATGCTGCTTAATTGGGGATTCATACGGTGAATTGATGTTTAAAATGATTTCTAAATATCTTCAAAATGTTAATTATTGAATAAATTGATATTTATTTAAATGAAGATGTTTTATTAAAAACCGGGTGTTACATTACACTCTTTGTGGGTCGTTACGCCGTTTGCTTATTTTTGCATTGTAGACCTCTGCGAAGGTCAAATTTTACTGTCTCAAGTTCATGTAACGCTACAAATTATTATTAATAGGATGACGTATTTTATTTATAAAACATTGTACAAGTGAGTGATATGTATGTTTGATATTTGAATATGGTTACAAATTACGAAAAGGAAAGAGTAGAGATAAGTTTAAAGATATAGGCGCTGTATCTTAATGACAACATACTTATAACGATTCTTCCAAAAACTAACCAACGTCAAATCTTGAATCCTTGTGGCAGAAATATGCCACCTCGTCGAAGGAACGCTAGACGCGCACCAATCGAAACACCCGAGCCGCCCATGATGGACTCAGCTACTTTCCAAGTCGCTGTTACTGCTGCGGTAGCAGCAGCTGCTATCGCTCAGATAAACTCGAATGGGACGAATGGAAACGAAAGTAGAAATGGCACCAACGACTCCACAAATGGAGAAACATCAAACCAATCGCGAGTATGTACGTACAAGGACTTTGCTAATTGCAAACCTGTGGCTTTCCACGGTACTGGTGGTGTCCTTGCTCTCATGAGATGGATTGAGAAGACTGAATCAATCTTTGATATCTCTGCATGCCCCGAAGAATTTAAAGTCAAATTCGCCGCTTGTACTTTTGCTGAGACGGCCATGTCCTGGTGGAAGGGTCGTGTTAAGACTCTGACACTTCCTGTGGCCAACTCAATGAGTTGGGAGGAACTGAAGACCATGCTTATGAAAGAGTACTGTCCCAGAGGGGAGATCCAAAAACTAGAACAGGAGCTGTGGAACCTTACCATGAAAGGTTCAGATCTGACCGCCTACACGAACCGATTCAATGACTTGGCAACCCTCTGCCCTGCTATGGTCACGCCAGAATCTGTGAAGGTGGAACGCTATATCTGGGGGCTATCTCCTCAGATCCAGGGGAACGTAGAAGCGGCAAGCCCCGCCACCTTCAACAGTGCCAAACGACTGGCCCAACGATTAGTCGACCATGGGGTTCGCCAGGGCACCATGACCCCTAAAACTGATCAACCAAAGGAGAAAGACCACAAAAGGAAACCCTGGAACAGGGGGAGGGGTCAGCCTAACCAAGAAGGTGCCAAGAGACAACAGATTGTGGCAGTCCGCGCAGCCACTGTCCCGACTACCCCAACAGCAACCAAGCAGTATAATGGGACACTACCCAAGTGCAACAAGTGTAATTTCCACCATACCGGAGCCTGTAGAGAAATGCACTACTCGAACTGTAACAAAAAGGGTCATACCGCCCGTTTCTGCAAGGCGCCAGTTCCACAAACCACCCAAGCCTCTAATGCTGGGTGAGTTAAGCTTGCTATGGTTGTGGTAACACGGGGCATTTTAAGCGTGATTGCCCGAAGACAAAGAACGTTGGAAGAAATGGAAGAGTCCTAGCCATGGGACGCGCGGAAGCGGTGGAGGATCCTACCGTGGTTACCGGTACGTTCCTCGTCAATAATTCATATGCTTGTATACTATTCGATAGCGATGCGGAGAGGAGTTTCGTAAGCCACGAGTTTAAATATTTACTAAAGCAAAAACCTCAACCACTCAATGAAACATTTACGGTAGAAATGGCAAATGGCAAAACAGAAAGCACAAACGACATATACATAGGCTGTACACTTACTCTGGACGATCACTCCTTTCAAATCGACTTAATGCCTGTTAGAATAAGAAGCTTTGACGTGATTGTTGTTATGGATTGGCTAATTCCCCATCATGCCGACATCATGTGTTACGAACGAGGAATCCGACTTCATCTGCCGGATGACAAGACCCTTGTTATCTACGGTGATAAACCCAGTACCAGCCTCCGAATCGTGTCTTGCATCAAAGCCCGAAAGTACCTACAGAAAAGATACCATGCCTTCCTAGCCCACGTTGTTGACAAGAAGAAAGAAGTAAAGAACATCAAAGAGATCCCTGAAGTCTGCAACTTTTCTGACGTATTCCCGGAAGACCTTCCAGGGGTACCACCCGCACGACAAGTCGAGTTCAGAATCGATTTGATCCCTGGAGCCACCCCAGTAGCAAAAGCGCCATACCGATTAGCCCCGGCAGAGATGCAAGAATTATCCAGCCAACTAAACGAACTGCTGAGTAAAGGATTCATCAGACCGAGCTTCTCACCTTGGGGAGCGCCGGTCTTGTTCGTAGAGAAGAAGGACGGATCATTCCCTATGTGCATTGACTATCGGGAATTGAACAAGCTCACTATCGAGAATTGGTATCCGCTACCCCGAATCGACGACCTTTTCGATCAACTCCAAGGATCGAGTTATTTCTCAAAAATCGATCTGAGGTCGGGGTATCATCAACTCAGAGTCCAAGAAGAAGACGTTCCTAAAACGGCATTCAGAACTCGCTACGGCCATTATGAATTCGTTGTGATGCCCTTCGGATCTGATGAACCGCGTATGCCGACCTTACCTAGATAAATTCGTGATAGTGTTCATCGACGATATACTCATCTATTCACGAAGTAAGGAGGAACATAGTCAACACCTACGACAAGTTTTGGAGACATTAAGAGCAGAGAAGCTGTATGCGAAATTTTCGAAATGCGAATTTTGGATTCGAAAGGTGGACTTTCTAGGCCACGTAGTCAGCAAGGAAGGGATACATGTGGATCTCTCCAAAATCAAAGCCATCGAAAACTGGGAAGCACCAAGAACTCCGACAGAAATCCGCCAGTTTTTGGGCCTTGCTGGTTATTACCGAAGATTCATACAAAATTTCTCCAAAATTGCGAAGCCACTTGCTGCCCTGACACAGAAGGGTGTAACATTCAAGTGGGAAGATAGACAAGACGCCGTCTTCCAGACCTTAAAGAAGGCTTTGTGCAGCGCTCCTATTCTGTCCCTTCCAGAAGGAACAGAAGACTTTGTGGTCTATTGCGATGCATCGAACCAGGGTCTGGGTTGCGTACTCATGCAAATAGGAAAAGTCATTGCCTACGCTTCAAGACAACTTAAAACTCACGAGGTCAACTACACTACACATGATCTCGAGTTGGGGGCAGTAGTGTTCGCATTGAAGATCTGGAGACACTACCTGTATGGCACTAAGTGTACGGTTTTCACCGACCACAAGAGTCTCCAACATATCCTCAACCAAAAAGAACTCAACATGAGACAACGACGATGGGTAGAGCTGCTAAGTGATTATGAATGTGAAATTCGTTATCACCCAGGAAAGGCCAACGTGGTGGCAGACGCCCTTAGTCGGAAAGAGTACTCGGGCCGCCGAGTAAAGTCTCTGTCGATAACGATCCATTCCCATTTGTCCACTCAGATCAAGGAGGCGCAGCTAGAAGCCTTAAAACCTGAGAATGTCGCAAATGAAGGCTTGCGAGGGATGGATAAAAACCTCGAAGTTAAGGATGACGGAGCTCGTTACCTCATGAACCGAATTTAGACCCCGAGATTCGGCGGGTACAGAGACATTATCATGAATGAGGCTCATAAGACTAGATACTCCGTTCATCCTGGTTCCGACAAGATGTACCTGGACCTCAAGAAACTGTATTGGTGGCCAAACATGAAGGCAGAAATTGCTACTTACGTGGGCAAGTGCCTGATTTGCGCCAAGGTTAAAGTAGAATACCAAAAGCCCTCGGGTTTACTACAACAACCGGAAATACCCGAGTGGAAGTGGGAGCGGATAACTATGGACTTCATAACCAAACTACCAAAGACAACTGGTGGGTTAGACACCATATGGGTAATCGTCGATAGGTTAACCAAATCCGCTCACTTCCTGCCAATCAAGGAGACCGACAAGATGGAGAAACTTACAAGGACGTACATCAAGGAAATAGTAAGATTGCATGGTGCGCCAATTTCGATCATTTCAGATAGAGATAGTCGATTCACTTCACGATTTTGGCAATCATTGCAAAAAACCTTGGGAACCAGACTCGACATGAGTACAGCGTACCATCTACAGACGGACGGGCAAAGTGAAAGAACCATTCAAACGCTGCAAGACATGTTGAGAGCTTGTGTGATAGACTTTGGTAAGGCGTGGGACATCCACTTACCACTCATTGAGTTTTCATACAACAACAGCTACCACACTAGCATCAAGGTTGCTCCATTTGAAGCTTTATATGGACGCAAGTACAGATCCCCTCTGTGCTGGGCTGAAGTAGGTGATACTCAACTAGCCAGAGGCCAAGTACCTAACAGCACTCTCACCGGTCCAGAGATCATACGAGAGACGACGGAGAAAATTGTTCAGATCCGTGAACGATTGAAAGCATCTCATGACCGACAAAAGAGTTACGCAGACAAACGACGCAAACCTTTGGAATTCCAAGTTGGCGATCGAGTGTTGTTGAAGGTCTCACCATGGAAAGGAATGATACGCTTTGGAAAGCGTGGGAAACTGAACCCCAGATACATTGGGCCATTTGAGATCCTTGCTAGGATCGGTCCAGTAGCCTACAAACTCCAGCTACCACAAGAGCTCAGCAATGTCCATCCCACCTTCCATGTATCCAACCTAAAGAAGTGTCTGTCCGACGAGACTCTTGTCATTCCGCTCGACGAGATTGAGGTGAATGAGAATCTCCAGTTTGTAGAAGAACCCGTGGAGATCATGGACAGAGAAGTCAAGAGAACGAAACAAAGCCGCATACCAATAGTGAAAGTCCGCTAGAGCGCCAAGCGGGGACCAGAATTTACTTGGGAGCGTGAAGATCAAATAAAGCAGAAGTATCCACATCTCTTCCCAAACCCTTGAGGATCCACTCAAGAGCTAAATTTCGGGACGAAATTCTCTCTAACAGGTAGATGATGTGACAATTGTAAATTCTGGTCAACAAAAGTCAACTGTAGTCATGATGTTAAATGAGTTGTTCCACAACCCAAAAACTCAACGTAAAAGTGGCAAAGTGATCAAGGAATTTTTAGGATGATTCTTGAGATATATCGAAATGAGAATTACAGAAAGACGTTCAAAAGAATAAAAACGTTTTGGAAGGTTGTGGAGTCATGAAAAAATGACATGATGTGAACAAGGAAGAACCGGTTACGACTAAAAAAGAATAAAAACGTTTAAGGCAAGCTACACGATGTCCTCGGATGGTCGTATCAACATAGATTTGAACGAGCACGAGGACGAGCATGATCTTGAATATTTAGAATTAGTCCGATCTAGGGGTAGAGACAAAGCAAAACAAAAGCCTATTCGTCTAATGCGTCGAGATCGCAAATAAGTGATGATATTTCATTAATGTGAATAGAGTTCCAACAATATAATATCAAACTTAACGTACGAATGAAGTTCGAACAAGAAAAATTGGCCAAAAAAAATCTCTCAAGAAAAACAAAAGTCACATGCAGATAAAAAATAACTTAATGACATGAAATTTTTGACGATACAAATGGACGCATCTTGAAGGGGAAGAATTTGAAATGGTGTTAGAATACATGATGAAATCATTAATAAATTCTAATAGAGTTGATTTATTTTATATTATGTTTTAGATGTATTTTTTAATTCTATTATGTAACTTTTTTATTTAGCTTTAATTAATGAAATATATTTTTATTAGTTTTAATTTTTGTTATAAATTTTAAGTATATAACGTTTATATAACAGTAAAAAAATGAAAAGACATATAAGAGATAAATTAAAAAGTATCACATCTCTTGGTCATGGTCTGCAACCGACGGGATATCATCACCTATGGAAATTTGACTTATTTGTACTTGCAGTATAATATTAATTTGAATACTATGCTTATCCATTCTCTTTCCTTGACTACTTATTTATGTCTAAATTTGATTTAAAAAAAAAAGAAAAAGAAAAAAAGAAAAACTATGACAGACTTCGAATGGGGATTTTGTGAATAACTAGACAAAGAATCTCCAACTTGGACTCTACTTCTAAAGACTTTATTATATTTCTATATCTATTTTACAATTACATGAAGAAGTAATTCTTTTGGCCTTATTTTTATTTTAACAAATTTCATATATGTGTTTTGGGTAACTAGTGACGAGCTCAACAGCTAACCAATAAATTTGATAAGGGAATTGATTTGTACATAACAATTTTTAGCCATATACAACAATTTATGTTTTAAGATGTGTTATATATTAGGCAAAAAAAATATTAAAATGTTGTGTATAAATAAAAATTATTATGTACATATCACTTCCCATTTGATAATGTGTAAATGAAAAAGAAAATTATTATTTTTAAATAGAAAAAACAAAAAGTAATGTTCGTTATGTTAAACAGAAAACTATGAATATTTAATCATTTCTTCTTGACGAAGAGAAGTAGGCGATCTTTAACATGAATTAAAAAAATCAAAATTAGCTATATATATTATTAAGCAATTTGTAATATCTTTTATGAAGTGCATTCCGTGAAGAATAAGATACACAAATGGAGGGAATGCATTTACCAAAACTATGTTTAAGGTAATGTGACTAGAGAGTTCAAATAGCTCAAAAATATGTATACGCTTATATTAAAACAAAAACAAGTTTGATATTTTGATTGGAGTTTAACCCATAATATTAAAACATACATAAACTTCAAATACTCGATAAGAATTAAAGTAAAGTTTCTATTAACTCATTTTTTCAGTCAGAGGTTGACCAGTCCTAACTTCTGATCCAATCACGTCTATGACTATATCAGAATTAACTTAGTCAGCAACTATTAAACATAAGATTAGTAAAACTGTAGATTCTAGAAGCACTGATTTGTTAAAATGTACCTAAAATGCAAACTGGTGAAAACTTGAAGGACTATTTATGTACTTTTCCACAATCTCCGTAGTAGTAGTTGAGGATGGGACAAGGGCAAAGCGCGTGGGGTCACCGAATGACTAAAAGGGCAATGTATTGACTTTTGCGTGCGATTTACGATATAGCGAGTCCTTATTTGAAGCTTTCGTGTGTATCGTTTCGCCCCGATCATGACACGTGTCGTAGAATCTTATTTAACGGTGGAGATGAAGAACCCTGTCTGCGAACATGCGATAGAGATTGGGGAGAGTGGGACCGGTTTAATAAAGCGGGAACCGCTATTGATAGTGATTTGGCGCTAGAACTTAACAAACTGCCAACGTTTTAAAACAACAATCACCAGATATGGAAACATTTTTAGGACATATAATAAGTCTTTAATTTTGATGTTGAAATATATATTTTTATTATAAATTTAATCTGAGAAATATCTAATTTATTTATTTATTTTTTTAAAATTTTTATTATAAAGGGGTGTTTTTTTACGGATAATATCATTGTAGTGCTACAAACTTTTCGGTTCTGGTTTAAATGATCCATAATGTTTTTATTTGGTCTTCTAGAGGCTTAAACACTATATTTACTTGCTTTCCAAGTCCCTATTACCGGTACAAAAGGTCAGAGGGACTTGGTTAGCAGTTGAATGTCAAGTTTAAGTATCTGGAATACCAAAAAAAAATTTGAGGACCATTTAAACCAAAATGAATAGTTCGTAGGGTTATAATGACATTATTCGTTGGACTTCCTGGTCATTCTCACCGCCGGTACCATGGACTAAGCTCTAGTCCATGGAAGTCACATTCGTTGCTCTGGTCATTATACCTATCATCTTCAATATGTTATATCTTAGCTAATCTTATGTGAAACTCAAATCCGAAGACTATCAACGGTTCAAATTCATTCGTTCGTCTGCAAAAAGGAGCAAAAATCCTCGGACCAAAACACCCACAAAATATTTGAAAGTGGGACACCATAGAGTCAACGTGATTTGTCAAGATAGAGGCCGGAAACTAGAACACGTTCAATTAACAACTATTATGGAAGTTGAAATCACAACAAAATGGTGTAGGAGTTGCTGGCAACCATCGAAAAATCAAGAATCTAGTCGATGAATTATAATATTTTTGCAATATTGACAAACAAAAAATCAAAAATCTTATTCTCCGATTTCCCACAGATAGTCATCGATGTTTTTTTTTTGTTTAAATACTCTTTGATGTAATATTTACATTTGCTACCATTCAAGTCCCTATTACCTTCTATTACCAGCTAGAGGGACTTGAATAATAGATAAATGTACAGTTTGTGCCCCTAGAAGAAAAAAAATAAAACATGAAGTACCATTTAAACCAAAAACAAAAAGTTCATAGGCTACGATTACATTATTCCTTTCTTTATAAGAAATTTTGCATTATTGTATTTGATGCAACAATACTATAGTTTAAAAAAAAAAAAAAAAAGCCGATGTAAATGAGTGCTAGGATGTATACCACAAAGAATAATTCATCCTAGCTTATATTGGTAGTTATTTTCTTGGCGATAAGATATGATGGTACGTACTTAATAAAATTTATTGAGAACTATATAGTTATAGAAAACAATTATATATTTATAATGCGTTGTCGAGTTTAAAATATACAAAGAAAGAGAGAGGTATGGAAAGAACTTGAAAGCGGCTAATATGTCATGTTCACGAATTATTACAAGAGAAAATAAAAAGAATCAAATGAATTTTTGTGGCTACTCTTTTCCAGTTTTCTCAGGCTTCCTATTCAAATATGAAAACAGTCTTGAAAATATATGAATGAAAAGATTTCAGACAACATTAATGACAAAGATATCATTTTCTCCATCTAAAAAATTTTCAAATTACAAGATTGAATAAGAGTGACATGTTTATCAATTTGTTAGTCATTTAAAATCTTTGGTTGTTCAAAAAAATTTAAAACTATTAAAGCATATCAAAATCTTTTTCTTTGGTCGTTCTTTTAGTTAAGGACAAAACATTTCGATCTCAACTCTCTTGCATTTCACGTTTCATGCATACACACATAGGAGTGTAATGAATCTGCTAAAACTGAAAACAAGCCTACTAAAATTGACTTTGATTACTGGTTAATGTTTTAGTTGGATCAAAAATATAATTTTATATTTGGTTTGAAAAATTATTTTTCAAATGGAAAGGTTTTGAAATCGAATTAAATCCTAATGATTGAATGGTATATTACATAAGCTTTCTTAATAACGGTAATGGTTAGCCTCATTGATTAAACTCAACATTGTATTAGATTAAACTCAACATTGTATTAAAATAAGGAATTGATTTATTGTTTACAGATTATAATGCGACTCCAACTGGATTTTTTATCCGGTTGAATTTTTTTGTACGGAACTAATTAAAATAGTACACGCGAAAAAACAACAGATGAAGTATGAACAACCTTGCATGCACATTATTTAAAATTATACAGAGTATGCCATTATATTCCATGAAAAAAACATTTACTCATTAAAAGGCATTAAACAAAACGGTTTTAAAACATGTAACCACTAATCATGCCATGTGTATGGCATGCAACAATAAAAATAGATTTGAGTAGTGGTTACTGGTTAAATAACCCTTTTTCAGAATTATTATTGCAAATCACATGTATCATGCAAGTAATTAAGATAACGTGATTAAAGATTATAAGTTTTTGAAAGTTGCACGATTTTATATTTACTCTCTATCACTTAAGTTTATCACAACTCCATGTATGTTTCTTCAAAGCACTATTTTGACACTAAAACGTAAAAACATCCATTTAATATACAGCAAATTGCATTTAAACTTTGACGTATCTGTATTCATTTTCTAAAGTTAAAAGGATGCAAAAGTTATTATTATTTTTTATTTTCTCAATTAACCTATTACTCTTTGTTATAAATTATGAAACTTCATATTTTTCGATTTTGTTTAATATTGATAATTTTAACAGGATTTTTCCAGTTATCCAATTATAATGTTGGGCTGACATAACATACTAAGACTCTCTGGTATGGAGGCCACGTGAGTGGCGTGGGAGTGATGTGGCACCAAGCCACGACATGGAACACCACCCCCAAGGGTGTGGACCACACCTATGTGGACGGTTGTGGCTGGGAAAACGCTTGACCACGCCAATCTTTCTCTTGTTCTCTCACAGTCCCTGTCTTCTTGGTGAAGGTGACCATTCCTTCCATGGCGTGGAGGAGACTTCTACTGATGTGGCTGCGTGAGTATACCATCATCATACCTGATAGTCTAAGCTAACACAAAATAATTACTTTATCGAGTTTTACGATTTTGACACTTTTTTTTTCCAAATAGAACATCATTTTATCAAGTTTAGTTTTTTTAATATTTTTTCTATTTTTATATGTTATTTTTTTAATATAAATTTTCTTTATATATTTTTATTTTATATATTTTGCGTTTACATAATCGTGTTTTTAACCGTTCTATGTTATTTTTTGTCAAGTATAAATTAATTTTTAAATAATCATGTTGCCTAACCGTTTTACTTGAATATATTTTACCTAATAAATTGTAGTACTATCCACTATTATTTCTAATTAATAACTTTTGTATATTTAAACTCATCGACTTACTTTGTGACATTATTCTGGTGAATTCATCATGCTCATGATTTGAAGACTACAAGTTCGAATCATGTCCCTGCCTAACACAACAAGTATTTCTTCCATAGACTAAGGTCGAGACACATAAGCTGAATTGTTTTGATAGTCATAAAATACCCTACCAACTACTTAATGATGCTTGTAATCTGACCATCAATTGATGATCAATTCCACCCATGACAATTAAATCCCTAAGACTAATCAATTTTGGCACTAAGACAACTAAGTTGATCACAATCCATTGATATATATATACCATTTTCATTTTCTTAAGCAACATATTATTTACCTAAAGTTATGGATGATAACTAGCAGAAATTATTGCAAACACAAAAGCATCCCACTAAATGTCCATTCTAGATATTCAAATATCGACCAAGGACTTTGGAAAATAGTTAGTAATCGGTCATGGTGGATTAAGGAAGGTTGATAAAGGTTTTATGAGATTGGGTCAACTGATATCATTATTTCCATGAAGTGGCTGCATGCCTATTCTTTTCAAGGAGCCTCCAAAATTCTGGCCGAAGTTTAATTTCTTTTTAAATCAATCAATGTGAGTTAGTAATGTTGTTGGATTATTGTAAATGAAGGATACAAGATGATCATTATGTACAAATGTATGTCATTGAAAACCTTTGAAAGCTCTCTTCATAAAACCGCCACCGGTTTTTACTCATGGTTGTTGCTACTCAAGATATGTATAAAGTCTGCTTGCGGATTAGGTTACCTTTATACTGGCTCTAACATCCTCAAACATACTTAATGTTGGGAACAAAAAAGGAAAGTACATTGTTGTTTTCTAACATCTAGTTAATGCATATCAACATCTTTGATAAAAAAACCAACCTACAAAATATAGGATATAATATCAGTTATATACCAAAGTGATTTATGATTTTGATTTTGTAACAAAACCTTAACCATAGTTTAAAAAAAACAATGCGTAAAATGAAACAATGACTTGTGCCATTTCGGGCGAGTAGGAACAATCTAATAATCTATCCAAAACACCACTAGTCAGCATGAACTCGTAAATCCTAATCCTTGTAACAACAACAATGCGTATGTTTCCCATGATCATGTCAAGCTCTCATGCTTCAGCTTCTTACATTCTGTAGTCCCTGCATACCATGCAAATGTGAGTACCACACCCTATATCAAGGACCTAAGAATTGGAAGTTGATATACTATTAATTATATGTACATAAACTATGTAAATTACATAATAATAATGATAAAGAAAAACAAAAATCATAAATATAAGCGATAAAAATAAACGACCTAACATGTGAATTTTTGTAAACCACGATTACTAATCGTGAAATTTTGTCAAATAATCACAATAATAACATAATAATAACAATAATATTAATAATCTAATAATAACATAAAAGTAATAATAATAATAATAAAAGCATAAAGAAAAACCAACAATCATAAATGCCAGCAATAAAAAACAAACAAGTAAGCATGTGACTTTTTGTAAACGATTATGGACTAATCGTAAATATAAGTGATAAAAAATAAATGATTAAACACATGACCTTTTGTAAACTACATTTATCAATTGTGAAATTTCAACAATAACAACAACAACAATAAAAACAACAACAACAACATCAACGATAATAAACGTGACCAATAAAAATAAACGACTAAACACATGACTTTTTCTAAACCTCATTAACTAATTGTAAATGTAAGCGATAAAAAAATAAAGGACTAAACATGCGACTTTTTACAAACCTCGTTAAGTAATTGTAAACGTAAGCGATAAAAAATAAACGATGAAACGCACGACTTTTTGTAAATCATATTGACCAGTTGTGAACTTTTATCAAATAATAACAATAATAATAATCTAATAATAAAAAAATTAATCATCTAATAATAATAATAATAATAATAATATAAACAAAACAAAGAAAAACGAAAATGTAAAAAAAAAATCTAATTATAATGGGGTGAATGAAGTATAAAAAACAACAAGAAGAAAATATGATGTGAAAAGGGAGGAATGAAGTAAATTTAAATAAGAAAAAAAAGGTATATATAGAGTGGTGATATACGTATACCCTAACATTAATCAAATCAAAAAGGGTTTAAACTAAATCAATTTTTTAACATATATACCTATTTGATTTGATTAATTGTTTTGTTTTATCCAACTTTTATTTTATTTTGTTCTCTTTATTATTATTATTATTATTATTATTATTAGGACAAATTTTATAAAAGTCCAAAAGTTTACACCTTAATTGCTAATTTACCATAACATTTTTTCCGTTACTCATTTGCCATTAATTTTTAGAAAACGTTCCAAATTTCAACTTTTAGAAGGTCACCAACAGGTTACCGCTGATGTGGCGTTTCCATTGACTTTGCATTTTATAAAAGCCCAAAAGTTTACCCCTAAATTTTTTTTTGTTACCAATTTGCCACTAAATACATATTTTTATTACTGATTTACCACTAAGTACGTATTCGAAAAAAATGTATTTTTACGTATTTATAAAACAATTTTTCCTATATAAAATACGTTTTTATTCACACTTTATTTGTACAAAAAAACTTATTTTTATGTAATAATATGTTTTTAATATACTTATGTGTATTGAATGGCTGAATTGGCATACTATGTGGGATTGAATGGGTGATGTGGCTTGGTGATTGGATCGCCACATCAACATGTCTATTAAAAAATAAAAAAGCAAAGAAATAGGGATTTGTAGGACTCGAACTCGAGACCTGTCCCTTTTAGGGTGTGCACTTTAGCTGGTGAGCTAAAGGCTAACTTGGATCATTTGAAAGATAAAGCACACGTCCTAGACGGTACAGATCTCAAGTTCGAGTCTTGTACACCCTCATTTCTTTGCTTTTCGTTTTTAAATAGACATGATTATGTGGCGATCAAGTCACCGAGCCACATCAACCATTCAATCCCACTTAGCTTGTCAAGTTAGTCATTCAATACACATAAATATATTAAAGACACATTTAAAAAAAAATTCTATACAAATAATATGTGAATAAAAACGTATTTTATAGAGGAAAAAATATTTTATAAATGCGTAAAAATACATTTTTAATACGTATTTAATGGCAAATCAGTAACAAAAATATGTATTTATTGACAAATCAGTAACAAAAAAATAGTTAGGGGTAAATTAGAAATTTAGGTGTAAATTTTTAGATTTTTATAGATTGCAAAGTCAAGGAAAACCGCCACGTCAGCGGTAACCTATTGGTGACCTTCTAAAAGTTCAAAGTTGAAACGTTTTCTCAAAATTAATGGCAAATGAATAACAAAAAAAAAAATGTTAGGATAAATTTGTTGGATTAGGTGTCTAAGCTCATAACTATAATTGATATATACTTGAATTGATATTAGCACAGTCATTTTTTGGTGCCTTCAGTAGTCCAAATGGTATTAATGTTAATGGAGAGAGAGAAATAAATAGTTTATTAATTGATCATGTGATGATAAATTAATTAGAAACTAGTTTGGAATTAACTAGAATTAATTGGAATTAATTTGAATTAATTAAAGTACAATGGCTGAATTGTAATTGTTCGATAGTTGAACAATGGATAATGTTAGACGATTTTATAAGGATTTATCCTTAGTAAAATCGCCAACTATATATGGCAGCTAAGAGATTTGGATTTAAAGATAAAATGTTTATCTGGTTTAAATTCAAATAAGACTTATATCTAAGGTTTATCCTTTATCACCATTGAGGCTATAAAAACCCCTCCCCTGACACCTCATTTTTTGCGCCAACTTCAATGTTGATATTCCTCTGGAGTTTTTCTCTTCTATCTCAAGCAGAATCTATAATCATTCTCTAATGTTTTATAGCGAGCTTTTCTATTAACCTATTTGTTTGGACTTTTGGGTGTGAACCATTAGAGACACAACATTTGTGGTGCTTGCTTCTAAGAGATTTACAAAAGAAGGAATATTGTTATTTACTATAATAACAAGAAGGTATGTAATCCTAAACCCTTTATTTATTTTTCGATTATTTGCCTAGGGTTTCTAGGGTTTCATTTTGATGTTATTAATTATAGGTTCAATAGTGAAAAACATAGATCCTTTTAGGTTGCATGTGAACTTAAGGGTTTTAAGTTTATTTGTTTTACCTAAATCCTATCAAAATTAACAATTGAGGTGTAAACTTTTGGACTTTTATAGAATTAACCCTTATTATTATTATTAAATTATATTTATTATTATTTTCTTTTAAAAAATTATAACCATTCGTGTTTATTGCTAATCCAATGTCTCTTTTTGTCGTTCGAATTTATATAGTCGTTTATAAACCAAGTGGTTGTATGTAAAATTTATTATTTAAAAAGTCCATCAGGGTTATACCATTTGTTGGTAATCGACATCACATTGTTTGTATATTCATAATAACTTCAGGGACCATTTATGTAAATTACAATCATAATATCGATCGACTGAAATCGAATATATATATATATATATATATATATATATATATATATATATATATATATATATATATATATATATATATATATATATATATATATATATATATATATATATATATATATATAATAAATATAATAATAATAATAATAATAATAATAATAATTTGACTTGATGTATCTTTATATTTATATTTAACTTTTTCTTTAACAATAATGAAACTGATTTGATGTTTTGTTTTGGAATATTATGGTGTGTGACACCCCTCGCGAGGGATTTATAATTAAAACTTTATTTAGAAATAAAGATATCATTAATTCCAAAGTAGTCTCATCGTTGCGGAAAATACGGTCCCAAAACATCCCAAAAGGTAGTTTAAAACATGTAGCGAGGTGGTATCATAATTCAAGTACAAAACACGGTCTAAATGGCCACACAACTCGTGGTCTTCTAAAAGTCTTTGCTTCATCACGAGCTCTTATTCAAAACCTGAGTACACATCAAAACGGTTAGGCAATTGAAATGCCTAGTGAGATACCCGAGACCGTCTCATTATGAGTGGAAAGGATAACCTTAACACTCGAGACAATCTCCAAAATATTCTCTTACACATTTATAGTTGAAGTAAAAACATCATAAAGTTTTCTTAACATAGAAGGTCGTGATATGCACATGCAATGCAACTATCCCAACCCATGTCCACCTCATAAGTCTATCTCACCTCAATGGCACCCACCTAAGTTCACAAGTACACGCACGGAGCATGATACTTGATCCCCGTATGGGTTGAAACTAAGACTAGTGGCCATCACACTAGCCTCATGAGGGGTAGCAACTCCCTCATGCAATTCCCTAATGTCGGGAACAACTACTCCTCACCCTCTTTGTTTTAGAGAATGGTCAAACTCATAATAACTCCTCACCCTTTTTGATTGAGAAGGGTCAAACTCGTCCTCAAGGTATCCCACGGTCATAACCCCACCCTATATGTAATGCAATATGCAAATAGGATGCTCAAATATCATTTTAGATTTCATAGTACTTGTTCATCAAACATTTTGAAAAGACTCTTTTAATGCTATGCACACATAAGTTTATGCAACAATTAACACATAAGAAGTAATGCATGATAATGGTAATAAAACACAAGGTTGAAAGAGGGATGTGTACTCCCGGTAACTCACCTTCCTAAAGTTCCAAGAAGATGTTACTCTTTGCTTCAACCTCAATCAATCTTCCCCTACCAGATATAACCTCCAACATTACTAATAACTCTAAGACTATTTAACTCACTAAGTAGGGTGAAATATTAGTTAAACATGTCCTAGGGGTTTACTTGAACATTAGAACCAAGATCCCAACCCTTAAAGCTCGAAACCCAACTATTCTGGACTGTTCATGCTGACACGTGCCGTGTCTTTTGACACGGGCCGTGTGAATTAGATCAGTGAGCTCAAACCCATCCACACGGGCCGTGTGACCTGGCACGGGTCCTGTGCGGTGCCCAGCAGCCCGATTTTTGGTCCTTTTCACTCCTTTTCTCCCAAATCAAGGTCCAACACTTCTCTAAGTTCATAACCATCAAAAGAACATTATTCCAATCCAAAATAATACATCATTAAACCCTATTTAACCATCCAATGTCATCTCCATTGAATTAAATCCATGCTAACATCCCAAATTTGCTTCATAAGCTTAGATCAAGGAATTCCCAATTCCACTCAAGCAATTGATCAACAATTCAAAGGGTTCCTTCTTCCATTGATTATAAATCACTAGGAACTCACTTAGACTTATCATATAACACATTTAGGATGCAAGTTGATTCAATCACCAAGGTTTCACCCATTGATGGGTTTTCCCCAAATATTAGGGTTCATGTGAATCATCAAGTATTCTAAATGATCCTCCAAGCCTAAGACAACCAAATTGTGAAGAGATAACTACTAGAATCCATAATATACACCTTTGGGATCATAGAATTCATCTCCCCCAACTATGAAATTCGAAATTGAACTTAATCTACCCAAAATGATGGGTTTCTAACATGGAGATTAGATTTCTTACCTCAAATCCTCAATTGATGGATGTAAACCACTTAGATATTGCTAAGATCAAGCTTCTCCACTTGAATCTCCTGAAAATCTCCTTCTCTCCCTTGCTCTCCTCTCAAAAACGTGATCTACAATGGGAAATGGGGGTTTTCCCAAACTTAAACTCCCACCTTTTTAGTTTTTGCAAACTAGTCCTTCCAGAACTTAAGTTATGTCATATTTGCACTAGAAGTCCTTCCCCATCACTTCTAAAATGTTTATTACAAACTAAGTCCTTCTTCTAGAACTCCATATGGTAAATTTCCATTTATACCCTTATTAAGTCATTTTAGACTAGTTACTTCTTCAAACTTCACATTTTACTTAAATTTACTATGATATAATTGTTATAATTATTAAATTTATTATTTTTATTCATTAAATTATTTACCCTAGATAGAGGATGTTACATGGTGATCTTTTAAGCCGCATAAGTCACTCGTTGAGTTTTTTTGAATCGGGTTCTTGTGATATTGATTGCAAATGCCTGATACCGTTATTCTCATCGTTAACAGACTTTGGTTTACTATTATTATTATTATTTATACTGTTATTTTTCATAGATACGTTCGAATTTGACATAACTGTTTTGATATAATTTCACATAATTTCATAAAATTGTAAGCGTTGTTCCCTGTGTCCTAAATAAATAAAAAAACTATTGTTTATTGTTACTAAAACATAAAAACTATAAAATCTAAATTCATTATTATTGTTTTTCTAATAATAATAATAAAACAAATAAAATACTATTAATAAAAAAAAGACAAAAAATAATCAAAATAGACAAAAGACAAAAAACCCCTTCAAATCAGGGGCTACAAAAAGTAAATAAAGAAGTATATATAAATGGGAAAATGACTTATTAGGGTAACCAACTAGTTGATTTGTTCACGTTTAGTCACTTTCTTTTTTTTTTTCGTGCTTTATTTGCCATTGAACTATCTATTTTGTTCATGATACGTCATTACGACCTGTAATAGCAGGTTACAGCCTAATTGACATCTATTTTGTTCACATTTGGTCACTTTTCTTTTTTATTCGTGCTTTATTTGCCATTAATTTAATTTATTTTTCCATTTTTAATTTATTTTTCCATTTTTATTCGTGGAGATCTGAAATGACTATTTTGCGCTTTTTAATTTATTTTTCCATTTTTATTACATTTTAAGGATTTTTTGTTAATGACTTTTAATTAAAAATAAATAAGAAAACAACCCACCACCGCCTCTCTCTCTCTCTCTCTCTCTCTGTCTCTCTCAATTAATAAAACCTGCAACTAAACACACACACACACACACATTGCAACTAAACACACACATACACACGCACTTTGCAACTAAAACACAGACATCACCACCATCTGCAGCAAAGATCTGGACAAAGATGATGAGAGGGAAGAGCACTCCAAACCAACTTTGATGGCTCGTCTGATTTAATCCACCATCAAAGTTGTTTTGCCCCGACAATCCACCTCCACCGTTACAAGCCAACGATTCAACCAACTAAGCATGCTACGAAAAACTTCTTGGATTAAATCAGACGAGCCATTAAGAAGTTTTTCGTAAATGGTGGATTAAATCAGACGAGCCATCAATGTTGGGTTGGAGTGCTCTTCCCTCTCATCATCTTTGTCTAGATCTTTGCTGTAGATGGTGGTGATGTCTGTGTTTTTAGTTGCAAAGTGCGTGTGTGTGTGTGTTTAGTTGCAAAGTGTGTGTGTGTGTGTGTTTAGTTGCAGGTTTTATTAAATGAGGGAGACGGAGAGAGAGAGAGGCGGTGGTGGGTTGTTTTCTTATTTATTTTTAATTAAAAGTCATTAATAAAAAATCCTTAAAATGTAATAAAAATGGAAAAATAAATTAAAAAGGGCAAAATAGTCATTTCAAATCTGCACGAATAAAAATGAAAAAATAAATTAAAAATGGAAAAATAAATTAAATTAATGGCAAATAAAGCACAAATAAAAAAGGAAAGTGACCAAATGTGAACAAAATAGATGTCAATTAGGATATAACCTGCTATTACAGGGTCGTAAGGATGTATCATGAACAAAATAAATAGTTCAATGGCAAATAAAGCACGAAAAAAAAGAAAGTGATTAAACGGGAACAAATCAACTAGTTGGTTACCCTAATAAGTCATTTTCCCTATATAAATTCACCCGTAAATATAACATTTTATCATTTGTCTTTTTTAAACATGTTTTTTATCTTAAGTAATCAAATCATTTATTTGGGATGTATCTCTTGTTTCATTATAAATAAACATATAACCATTTAAATATTTTAAAAATACGTTACTTAAAACAGGAGCTATTGAGGTAATTGAATATAGAATTCTTTACAACTTGCTTTTTAGTAGTTTGTGTTTTACTATTTTGATTTTGGAATAAAACCTTAACCATAGTTAGGTTAGTATACTCAGGTGAAAGATCAATAAACTACTCCATTTACCGGTTTGGTTGGATATTAGCTGTCAAAAGATATATGATTCCAAATATGACGTCATCCGACTTTTTATGGGTATTTTTGTTTGATATTGTAATTAATAAACCTTTTATAAATAGCCACCCAAAAAAGTCTTTCAAAATCCCCTTTCCCCCTCGACTCCTCTACATACACTGACCTCTTCTTCTCACCTTCCGGCACCGAATATCCCCTTCCGGCGAACGATTTTGTGGTTTTATTCGAACAAATTACGTAACTTAAGATCAAATCAACTAAAAGTTTGTGTGTCGGCTTAATCTGACACGTATTGATGTATATATAGAGGAATATGCCATGAACAGAGGATCGGTGATGAAATTTCCACTGAAGCATCGGTGAAATGCACGCCGGAATTTGAGAGGTAACAGGTAAGGTTTGTTTGGTTGTTTTAAAGCGAAATTCTGCTTTTTGACTTTTTGTTATGATTTATGTGAATACTCTACTCTCTGTGATTTTTTGTTAGTTGTTTCGTGAATTGCAAGTTGTATACATGTCGTGTTTTTGATTTTCTGAAAATTTGGAGGTTATTCGTGTTTTTGCGTGGATAGCTTATGGTATTTCAGTTCATGACAACGATGATTACTTGAAAAGGAAAAGGAAAGTGGAGAAAATTTAGGATCAGTTAGGGTTTTGTAGAAGGTCGCACTCTTATTTTGAACATTTCTGTTCTAACACTTCAGTTTACCAGGAGTTTTTTACTTCTTTTATATTCTATGCGAAATAATGCCAACAGATGATGATTTTTGTTCTCTAACTTTATGCTCTTAGTCTTTTTCTAAGTAGATAATATTCAAATTTACAATCCATATACTTTCAAGTTAGATTTTAGGGATTTTAATGCTTCATTTTCATGTGGATCTTGTCTAGCTACATACTTTGAATGCACATTTGATACTGTTTACCGAGGCACTTGAAGTCTAGATTGAAGAACACATAACTTCCATGCTTTCCTACTTTCAATAAGAATAATGGTCTATTGGTACCTATATAAGGACTCTTTCAATATTTAATTCTAATAATGCTATCTAAGGGACCCATTCTCAAATATAATAATGTCAAAATGTACGTAAGGTGGCTTCTTTGACTTAAACTATACCGTTTCTTGCCCTCCCCGTTTGTTCAAATATTAAATCTAGCATGCATTATGACAAGTGTCCTTACAATAAGACAATGAATTTTGTGAGTTTGCATTAAACAAATGTCAAATGTTTGTTTCTTATGGTTTGACTTGTCAACCTTGAACCTATCTTCTTCATTTATATCATTTTTTTTCTGTCGTAAGCAGCTTCTAGGAACTTACATATGTGTTCTTTCCAATGCTTTTTTTTTTTATAATAAACTATAGTGCGAGTTCTTGAAATCATGAACTTGATTGCATATTTGCATGTATCATTCTATTGTTTTTACAATGTTTGACAATTTTACTTTGTATTAGTTATATTAAGACAAAAAGATTAAAGCAAGTGGTTAAGATGATGGAACACAAACGAAGTCCAGTAACTATTGAACAAGGGAGCCTCACTTCTTTAACACCAAAAAGGCACAAGGCTGGTTTATCAATCTCCTCCAAGGTTAATATTGTAATTTTACATGAAATTGTTAAAGATTCCGTCTTTACGGTTCTTGAATTTGTTAACAGGAAAGAAAAGAAAAGGTCGGTGAACGGGTTGCAGCCCTTCAACAGCTTGTCTCACCATATGGCAAGGTACATTGAGAAATAGCAATGTACTTTCATTTGTTTGTTTATTCTAGCATCATAGTTTTCAAAGTACAATGTTGTAATAAGAACAAAGTTAAAAGTAGAATGCTATTTATGGATAGATTTTACAATAGAGTATTTGTTTAATGTAAAGTCTTTTAATTGCAGACAGATACCGCCTCTGTACTTCTTGAAGCAATGGAGTACATACACTTTCTTCATGAACAAGTCAAGGTTTGCTCACTTTTTAAGTTATTAAAAAGAATTAAAAATTTTAATTAAGTTTGAAACATAAAAATAAAAATTTTGTATAAAAATTGATCCAACCCAATACCATTTTGGTTTTATACTATTCATGTACACCAAATATATGATGGTAACATTTTTTATTTATTTATTTTTTTTTTTTGCAATCTAGTCCTTCAATCTGAATTTTATGCATTATAGTTTATTATTTCTTTACTTGTAAGATTATATTTATATATTATAAATCAAATTGATATTAATAAATGATCAACACTAAATTTTAAATTTATTTTTGTTTCAAACTTATTCAAAAAGTTAATACCTTTTAATAATTTAAAATACATTACACATTAAGTAAAACGCATAATTTACATACATAAAACTAGTAATCTATTGAAAACACAAAAATAATACATTGAGATAAAGAGCATGCGTAATTTGACATGTGTTAAATGTAAACCTTTTCCATATAGTATTATGGTTGTTTTTAATAGGGTAAATTGCATAAAAGTCATTAAGTTTTCCAATTTTCTCGATTTTGACACTGCATTTTTAGTTTTTGCAATTAAGTCATTATGTTTTCAGAAAAGTTGCAATTAAGTCATTATGTTTTCCAAAAAGTTGCAAAAATGACCATATGACCGGATGGTAACAGGTTACCAGGTCATATGGTCAGATTTGCAATTTTTCAGAAAACCTAATGACTTAATAGCAAAAATAAAACATAGTGTCAAAATCAAGAAATCTAAAAAAGTTAGCGACTTTTAGGGTTTATTTCATAAAAAACCCTAAATTTTCAACTTTTTCTGTTTAAACCTAAAACTTTATTTTTTTCAAAAAAAACCTAAATTTTGGAGAAACTTTTTAATATATCCCCCTAACCGGTTTTACAGGTTATACATACTTTTTTTTTTTCAGAAAAAACCCTAATTTCTTTTTTTTTTTCCGAAAAAACCCCTCAATTTCAGTGATTTTTTCACAAAAAAAAAATGTTTCTTCGTTTTTGTAATTGACATAACTTTTATATACGATGTCCAAATTCTACGAATTTTATATCACTGGAAAAGTCGTAAGTAATACTACAACTTTGCTTTACTGACTTTTGTTTGAATATGTTTAGATATTTCGCTACACTGGCTTGTTTTTTTATAGTAGCTGTATCTTTTGCATACGAGCTTTGTTTTCGACGTTCTATAAGTCGACGGATTCGTAAACACGAATACATCGTGTAATGAATATTATTTAAACCAAAATATTATTTGTATGATTTATCGAATTTTATGCTACTATAGTCTATTATTCGAAATTATAACGTTTACTCGATAATTGATTCGAAATAGCGTATTGTAGTATTATAATTTCCAATAATACATTAGGAAAGTTATGAAAATTATATTTCAACGTATTATCCTAATTTGCGCTCTGGTTGACCTTTGTTGACCAAATTTGACGGATGTTACAGACGGGGTCACAAGAAAGATATGCCAACTACAAAAACGAAGAAAAATAATTTTCTTTGTAAAAAAATCCCTGAAAAATCGTTTAACTTGCGGATAAACTCGTAAATGCCTAAATTAACTTGAATAATATTCATTACACGATGTATTCGTGTTTACGAATCTGTCGACTTATAGAACGTCGAAAACAAAGCTCGTATGCAAAATATACAGCTATTATAAGAAAACAAGCCAGTGTAGCGAAATATCTAAACATATTCAAACAAAAGTCAGTAAAGCAAAGTTGTAGTATTACTTACGATCTTTCCAGGGATATAAAGTTCGTAGAATTTGGACATCGTATATGAAAGTTATGTCAATTACAAAAACGAAGAAACATTTTTTTTGGTGAAAAAATCACTGAAATTGAAGGTTTTTTCCGGAAAAAAAAGAAATTAGGGTTTTTTCTAGAAAAAAAAAAGTATGTATAACCTGTAAAACCGGTTAAGGGGATAAATTAAAAAGTTTCTCCAAAATTTAGGTTTTTTTTTTGAAAAAAAAAATAAAGTTTTAGGTTTAAACAGAAAAAAATTGAAAATTTAGGGTTTTTTATGAAATAAACCCTAAAAGTCGCTAACTTTTTCAGATTTCTTGATTTTGACACTATGTTTTATTTTTGTTATTAAGTCATTAGGTTTTCTGAAAAATTGCAAATCTGACCATATGACCTGGTAATCCGGTCATATGGTCATTTTTGCAACTTTTTGGAAAACATAATGACTTAATTGCAACTTTTCTGAAAACATAATGACTTAATTGCAAAAACTAAAAATGCAGTGTCAAAATCGAGAAAATTGGAAAACTTAATGACTTTTATGCAATTTACCCTTTTTAATAATACTATAAGTAATTCAAAATTAACAAATATACGATTATTTATTTTGGTTATAATTCTTATAATGTAATTTACAAAGTTGTTATAAGTTATAACTAAATAAACGCCAGTCAAATTTGCAAAAAAAAAAAAAAAAAAAAAAACAAAAAAAACAAATATAAGTCCCTTTTTTTGAAAATTCATATAAGTTATTAAAAAGAATATTCCTAAAATATTATTTTTAATGCAATATATTGCGTTTTTTTTCGATAAGAGTAATTTACTTTAATTTAAATCCTTAATTTTTCAGGTGCTGAGTGCTCCTTACCTTAACAGCAACTCAACAAATCAGTCTCCGGTTAGATCCCATAATTTTAATTTTTATTCTTTCAATTCCCCAAATAATTTTAAACATAAATTTATCCAGTCAGCATTTTAGTGTAACGATTTTTAAAAATATGGTGATTTGTAGGAATTAGGGTCAAATAACTTGAAAAGCAAAGGGTTGATTTTGGTTCCAATTTCATATACATTGGGAGTTGCTAGCAGCAATGGAGCGGATATATGGGCCCCAATCAAGACCAATTCTGAAAATCGTAGAAAATTAACAGACATCATGTAGATTTATTGGTTTTTAGGGGGAAGAGTTGGTAGAAAAATATATAAATAAATGCATAATAAGTTAAATGTCTAGAAAATAATTTAAGAAATGATAAGGAATGAATGTATTTATTGGTGGTTCTACATTTGTTTTTTCAAGTGTAGGTATGAGAAGCATATTACTATAATAAATTGATTTTTGTTAATAGTTAATTTAAACGGTTGTATGTATTAAAATTTTAAAATACGTTTTGAGCCAAGGTTTCTTCTAGAAACTGGATGGTTCCAAATAAAATAAAATAGTGGCCTAATAAATTTATATTTGTTTTGGGGTTTTTAAAAGTGGGATACTATGATAACAAACAAAATGGTTACCTAAAACTTTGTCTGATCATAATCATCGCATCGTTGTGTTAATTTTTATATTATGCGTGACTATATCTGAAAATTTCTCATTAAATAGAATCGATGACCTAAATTTGCACAAAACCATGACATGCAATTCCTTGAAATTACACCGTGTAAAACTTATCGATCACAATTTGGTCTAAACAAGACAACTTCTTGATTTTGGAGGGCCTCTTGATTTATTTTGGAATATGTATGGCTCGAGTAATGTCCTATTCATTCCTTGAATTAAGTTATGCTATTGCTAACTATTTGTTTACATTCCCTTTCAATTTTAACTGTGACAAGGTTTCGATTGTATCTTAAGTGATCTAGCATGTTGCGAGTTGCTGCCTTTGTAAACACATCGGCTATCTGGTCATTAGAGGATATAAATCGGTCATCAAGAGCAACCATTGCCACATTCTCTCTAACAAGGTGAAAATCTAATTTCATGTGCTTTGTTCGTGCATGGAACACTGGACTGGCTGTTAAATAGGTAGCTCATAGATTATTACGCCATAATACTGCATGTCGTGGCTGGTAGATGCCAAATTCCATAAGTAAGGATTACTCCTATGTTGCTTCTGCAGTACCATTAGCTAGACACACTCAAGTGTCTTGGCTGAAAACGAAAAGCATCACGTGTGATAGTGAATGAGTCGCGTCATGAAGTCAGAAAAATGGTAAATGGCAAGACAATGCGATGAGTGAGAAAAAGCATTACGCAATGCGATGAGTGAGAAAAAGCATGACACGTTCATGTGGAGTAAACATGACACGTTGCTTCTGCAGTACCATTACTCCATTAGTACACTGTGTCATGTGGAGGAAACATGACACGTTCTTCAATAAAATACAACGCGATGAGTGAGAAAAAGCATTACTCAACGCGTCATAATAAAGAACATGTCGCATAAATTGATCGAAAAGTCCTCCATGTCGACTTCATCCACCAACGCGGCGCGTCATGGGTAAGGACGCAGAGCGATGTGTATGTAGTGGGGTTTCCATCGTGAGCCATATGTTCTACGCGGCACGTAAAATGCACAGTAAAGTTCCTTCCCGTGGTGCATTTGACTAAGCTTATGTTGGACAAACACTCATCTCGTCTTCTTCTTCTAGGTCTTCCCCTTCTCGAATGGTCTAACTTTTGAGTTTCTCACTCCCGCTTCTTTGTGGGAATCCCCTACACGTATGGTACCAACAGTCCAACACCTCTCTAGTACAACTTAATGCTAAAATTATGTAAAAATCCAAGCAAGCAGAAACAGTATCAAAAGGGAAAAACTAAAACATAAACTAAAATAGGAAAACAAGAAAAACATAAGAAAACAAGAAAACACAAAACTTGGAAACCAATAATCAAATAAGATAAATTGTTTAAAACGGTTCTCTGACAACGACACCATTTGATCTGTTCGTGTCGGACCAATCCCTGACATGTCTCATTTGATCTGTTCGATTACAATGTGGTCTAAACAAGACATATTCTTGATTTTGGAGGGGCCTTATTTATTTTCGAATATTCTTGATTTTGGAGGGGCCTTATTTATTTTCGAATATCTCTGGCTTAGTGCTTGAGAAAATATGGTTTGAATAAAGTCATACTATTCTAAAAAAATTGGTGACCGATTATGGTCAAACTATTTTCAAATCTTTCTCCTGTAGTTTCTTATGGAGGGGTTTGAAGAAGTTGTTAAGTCCTCTTAGAGTTGTCATGTGGAGAATTAAAGTAATCACAGTAAAATATAAGAATTGGTCGCAAGTATCCTATCTATACAACAAACCATTCCTTGAATTAAGTTATGCTATCACTAACTACCTTGTTTACATTCTCCCTTAATCTTAACTGTGACAAGGTTTAGATTGTATCTTAGGCGATCTAGCATGTTGCAACTTGCTGGCTTTGTAAACCCATTGGCTACTTGGTCATTAGAGGATATAAATCGGACATCAAGAGCACCCATTGCCACCTTCTTTCTAACAAAGTGAAAATACACTTTTATGTGCTTCTTCCGTGCACGGAACACTGGATTGGCTGTTAAATAAGTAGCTCCTAGATTATGACACCATAATACTGGCGGTCGCGGCTGGCAGATGCCCAATTCCATAAGCACGGATTGCACCTACGTTACTTATGTTGTACCTTTAGGCAGAGCCTTATATTCATATTTTGTGATGGATCGCGACACCGTAGGATGCTTGCATTAACTCTATGTAATTAGATTAGGGCCTAGGAACACTGCAAATCCTCAGGTAGACCTGCGATTGTCCATGCTCCTGCCCAACCAGCATCTGTAAACACACTCAAGAGTGTAGAGTTGGAATGTCGAATGCAAAGCAATCTATTTGTCGTGCCTTTTGCATATCTTAAGATGCGCTTGTCCGCTTCCCAATAAACATCAATGGGTTTTGAAAGGTATTAACACACCTTGTTAACCGCAAATGAAATATATGGCCATGTTATCGTAAGATACTACATGCATCCAACCATGCTTCTATATTTGAAAGCATCACCATCACTAAAAGTTGTTCCATAATCACGAGCAAGTTTGTTCGTAACAAACAAAGCGGTTGAAACGCTCTTACGATTCTCTATGTGAACACAATAAAGAATATCGTATGCATACTTATGTTGCATCAAGGTGATTCCTCCTAAACTGTGGACGACTTCAATCCCTGAGATTTAATTCAGCTGTCCAAGGTCCTTGATCGGAAAAGAGGAAGACAAGGCATATACTAACTGATCAACAACTTTTTGAGAAGAGCCAAAAATTACAATATCATCTACATAAACAAGCATGTAGATAGTAATGTACCCATGATGAAATAAGAAGCAGAAGGTGCGGACCTTGGAAGAATGGAAACCAAGCTTGTCATTAAATTGGGAAAACCAGGCATAAGGGGACTGCTTTAGGCTATAAAGCGCCTTCTGGAGTTTGCACACATAATGAGGCTGTTGAGAATCCTCAAATCATGGAGATTGCTGCATGTAAACTTCCTCATCCAATAAACCATGAAGGAAAGTGTTTCTTACATCGATCTGTCAAAGATTCCATCCTTGAGATACTGTAAGGGCAAGATCAATCGAATTGTCGCTGGTTTCACAACTGGACTGAGAGTGTCCTGATAATCCATATCATATTGCCGAGTAAAACTACGAGCGACCAAAGCGTGTTGTACTTGCCAATGGAACCATTCAAGTGCTGTTTAAGCTTGAAGACCCACCTACAATCGACCACATTAACACCAGTTGGACGCTTGATAATAACCTATGTGTTGTTTTTCTAGAGTGTATCAAATTATGCCTCTTTGGCACTTCGCCATGTCGTCTCAAAGAGGGCCAGTTGATGAGAAGTAGGCTCGATGAAGAAGGCACGTCTGTTCGGATTATAATGAACACTTCCATCAGTGAATTTTCAAGATTTCCTGATACGAGCACGGGTTGTGACACCATGTGGAGATGGAGTATGAACCGCCAGAGCAACAACATTGCCGACAACCATAGGTGTGGGCACTAGACTATCTGTGGTAGGAGTTTGTAACGGGGATGCCATATCCGTCAAGCCTGGCTCATACGTACCCAATACAAGAGGTGCTGGTGCATGCCCATTTACGTACGTGTCTTGGTTATCGATTATGCATGGCCTCTGTACATTGATCATAGACGCATTCATGGGCGCCAGTTGTGTTGATGCTGCAGTTGCATTAAAAGTGTTAGACAACAAAAACCATTAGTCATACTTTTGCATATGATCATTTACACTTACCAGTTCAGTTCAAATAGAGGAAATAACACATTTTTAGACATAATAGATGGTGTGGTGGAAACAGATGGAGTCAATTCATTAAATATCACATCCCATGATATGTATACCCGACCAATACTTTTTATCCAAACACTTGTACCTTTTCTGCATGGAATTGTATCATAGGAAGACACAAAGTTTGAACCGGAAGTCAAGTTTATGAGTGTCATATTTGCAAAGACTTGGCCAACATATACATCCGAAAGTAAGAAGAAAAGAATAATAAGGGATTATGTTGAGGAGACATGTGATGGGTGTAAGTAATTTAGAGTAAGACTAGGCATGCGGTTGATGAGATACAAGCTGTCAAGAATGCCTCATCCCAAAATCGAAGAGGGAGTGGGGAATGCAGCAGGAATGCCAAACTCTTTTCAATGATATGGTGATGTGTCCCTTCAGTCATTCCATTATGTTGTGGTGTATGAGGACATGACACATGGTGAGAGATACTTGAGTGTTGTAAATATTTACAAAGCTTTTGGTACTTAACATTCAACAATACGCTGTGGGTAATCAAGACACTTTCAATCCAGTTGTGAAACCAAAGACAATTTAATTGATTCTTCCCTTGGCAATATCCCGAGGATGGCATCTTCGGTAGATCGATGTAAGCAATGCTTTCCTTCATGGTTTATTGTATGAGCAAGTTTACATGCGACAACCGCCAATATTTGAGGATTTTTAACGACCTCATTATGTGTGCAAACTCCAGAAGGCGCTCTATGGGCAAAAATAGTCCCCGCATGCCTGGTTTTGCCTACTTAGTAGTGACAATCTACATCATATTGGTTTCCATTCCAAGTTAGACACTTCTCTCTTCTTGATTCATCACGGGGACATTACTATCCAGATGATTAAGGTGATATGGAAGATTCTTCCATAGAGTTGAAGGTTTGTGAGGGGAGCAAGACGACGGAAACTAGAGTGTGAATGATCTAGCTTTGATACCATGTAAAAGATAAAAATTTGTCACAAGTTACCTCGTGGGTTTTTGTAACATCCGTGTTTTGGGCCTAGAACTTTCGAGCTTAAATCGATAAGAATAAATTTTATTTTGCAAAATAATTAAAATAAATAAATAAATAAATAAATAAATAAAGGATAATAAATTTAAAATTTTATATTGTGACTAGAAATATAATTCAAGGATCCAAATAAAGTTTTGATGAATAATTGAAAGATTTAAAATCCATTTTGAACCAATGTTGAGAATTTAAGACGTAGGGACTAAAATTGTCAAATTTGACAAACTTAGCATATCTGGCTTGACTAGGACTTAGATATTATGGAAATTATGGTGACGGGTTGAAGTGGAGAGTTGGATTATGCTAGGCATTTCTTTTTAGCAATAAGGGACCTAGTTGTAGGAAGTTTAGTGAGAATGACCTTTTTTGCCAAATGACCAAACTATGGGTTAGGGTTGACCGAGTCAATCATCTAGTTGAAGATGAATCGTATTTTGGGGAAAAAGTCTAAATTTGGAAACTTTCATTAAAGAATGAAGTCATTTGGAGTTAAAAGTTGGCAATTTTGGAATTTAGGGACCATTATTGCCAATTCATGAAAGGTGCAATGTTTTAAATGGGGATTCTCCCCATTTCAGCCATTTGGACGTTCTTGGGAGGAGAAGAAGAGAGGGTGGCGATTTTTCTTGAGATATAGAGGATTGAGTGTTAGAGCTTGAAGATTGATCATGCCCTTGAAGCTCCCTTGCAAGTTAAGGTATAAACTCCTATTTTCTATCTTAAAAATCCATTCTAGGGTTTGGGGTTTTGTTAAATCCGAAAATTCTGATTTATGGGAGTTAAATCCTAGGATCCCAAATGTTAGTTTATGACTCTTGTCCATTATGTGATCATTAGTCAATCAATGGATGACTTAGTATCACCTCTAATGAAGAAATGGGTGTTATAAACCCTAGAACCATTAATATGTTGATATATGGTTAAACCTTGTGTTTTGATTCTTTTGATGTGTTGTGGATGAAATAGATCATTTCTAATGGTTTCCTTATGATTCCTAATCAAAGATGTTGAGAAAATGACTCTAAAATCACTAGATCTATGATGGAATTGGGCCTTTGAGATTCTAGAACCATGAATGTGTTGAACTTGGCAAGTTGTACCTTAGATTCTTGATGTATTGGTTTTGGTTAGATTGTTTCTTAGTTGGATAGAATGATCTTAAACTAATGTTAGATCTTGATACCTTGAAGTCTAATGGAACCATGATTAGAATTGGACATTCCATGAGTTTTCCACCATTTGGATCAATGATTGGAATTGGGTATCCATGAGGTTATCTTATTTGGAATAGAATCATGGAGTCGGAATGAATCCCTTGGGGATGACCTAATGATTAAGTGCTTGCTTGATTGCTTACAAGTGTTGGATGCAATGAGTGACTTGGACTTGAAGATTTAACTCCATGTCTTGATAGATGAATAAACATTTTAGCATTAAGTCCTTAATGAATAAGTCATGAATATTAGGAAAATTTGATGAGAATTATTGTTGGGAACCTTGGAAATTGTCATTACTTGGTTGTATAGGAGTTTGGGTAGATTTGGAATGCATTTGGAATTGTTTTAAACAAAAATTGTACATATTGGGAACGGGTGCCCAGTATTCACGTAGCTCGCATGGCCCGTTGCACTAGCTTTGTGCGGCTCGCACATTTGCAAATATGAGAATTGGGCTTTCTGATGTCATGCGCGACCCACATGACCTTTGTTTAGTACATATTGGGAATGGGTGCCCAGTATTCGCGACCCGCGTGACTGTTGGGACAAACTTTTGTGCATTTTTGTTTAGTATCATTTTCCTTAGGCTTTGATCATTGGTGTTTGTTTCCCCAATTTAGGGAACTATTGATTTAGAGTTGTTTACCGTGTTAACTCCAATTATGATGGATGTTTAACCATTTTCATAGAGCCTCCGTTGCAATACCCGGGTGTGAAAACCGTAGCTAGCAACAATTTAAAATGAAAGACAATTTAGAAATTTTAACGAAATTTTGTGTTTTGTGTTAATGCTACTAAAAGTTATAGATAAAAAACTATTTTAGTATTGTCCAGTTCAGTTTAGTCCAATTCCATCTTATTCGATTCGGTCGTGTCACTATACAAAACATTGCCTTAAGGATTAAATTTCTACATTGATTATGTACATGAGACACTAACTTGGAAATCTAGCTACTATTATTATTATTATTATTATTATTATTATTATTATTTTGCAAAAAGACGATGTTTTTTTTTACCAACGACATGGAAATGCATATTATCCATGAATTGTCACTTTGATAAGAAATGCTACCTTATAGTATTTTGAAATGGACTTTAAAGCATCTCATTGTCGTAATTAAACATGACAGATCTTGATGTTAAATAACTAGACGACAAGATATGTCATATCACATCACTATTAAAGAATTGTAATATGATGTAATACTTGTGAATTAACATATTGAATTTGATGTAGTTATTGATGTTTGTAGCTCATTAATCAAACACTTACAAACTCGCCTTCGATGATGTCTGAAAAAAAATAGAGCTTAAATCTACCTCATCTTGTGATTAATCTTAGTTTAGTTAATATTTGGTTCGCGTAATGCTTTATAGGGAGACAAATTTTTTTCTACAACCTCTGGTTTTCGTAACTATAAATTGTTGGGATTGGAAAACTCTTCTATTCAACACAAGAACAGAATTACAATATGAGGAGCAACTCTCACACTCGACTATTACAAAAAACCAACCCTTTCTAACACTTACACTCTAAGTGTTTCTCTCTAACTCTATGTGTTTGTGATGTTTTGGGATGTCTAAGAACTGAAACTTAAGCCTCTATTTATAGCTAAACTAGCCACTAAATCTATAGTATATGAACACATTGAATATTAGAAGGAAATATCAAAGTTTGCCACCTTATTTAATAAGGATGGCTTCTAGATGGAGGGCTTCTAGATGGAGGCTGGAAATCAACAAAACTCCCCCTCCAGCCTCTGTTGAACAATCCTTAGCCCAACTATGTCAGCACATAGTTTGTGTTTGTCTTGTGTCACCACCTTGGTCAACATGTCTGCAGGATTGTCATTTGTGTTGATCTTTGACAACTTCAATTCTCCTCTCTCGATTGCTTCTCTAAGCCAATGATAACGGATATCGATATTCTTAGTGCGGGAATGGTACATCGAATTCTTGCTTAGGTCCATAGCACTCTGACTGTCGCAATGAATGATGTATTCTGCTTGTGGAAACCCCAATTCTTGAAGAAACCGTTTTAACCATATGAGCTCCTTCCCAGCTTCAACGGTAGCAATGTACTCCGCTTCTGTTGTTGACAGTGCTACACACTTTTGTAACTTGGATTGCCATGAGATAGATCCCCCGCCAAAGTGAAAACATAACTTGATGTAGATTTCCTATTATCAAGATCTCCTGCCATATCGGCATCTATATAACCTTTCATGATTGGCTTTGCTCCCCCGTAGCATAAACATAATTTTTAACTACCCTTCAGGTATCGCAGTATCCACTTGACTGCTTCCCAATGTTGCTTTCCTGGATTTGCTAGATATCTACTCACAACACCAACAGCATGAGCAATATCTGGTCTTGTGCATACCATTGCATACATAAGACTTCCTACGGCTGAGGAATAAGGGATTGTCTTCATCTCTTCTTTCTCTTTATCAGAAGAAGGAGAATTTTTCTTACTTAACTTGAAGTGATTTGCCAACGGAGTGCCAACAGGCTTGGCGTTTTCCATGTTGAACCTTTTGATCACACGTTCAACATACTCCTCCTGTGACAAGAACAATTTTCTTGATTCTCTATCACGGATAATTTTCATGCCCAATATCTGTTGAGCTGGGCCTAAGTCCTTCATATCAAAGAACATAGACAAATCTTTCTTCAAGTTGTTGATCATGGTTGCATCTTGACCGACTATTAGCATATCATCCACATAGAGCAAAAGGATGACAAATTTCCCATCTGGAAACTTCTTCAAGTACACGCAGTGGTCTGCAACAGTTCTTTTGTACTCGTGACTTGCCATGAACGAGTCAAACTTCTTGTACCACTGTCTTGGGGCTTGCTTAAGACCATAAAGGCTCTTCTTCAGCTTGCAGACGAGATGCTCTTTCTTTGGGATTTTAAACCCATCGGGCTGCTCCATGTATATTTCTTCATCCAAATCACCATGGAGAAAAGCTGTTTTTACATCCATCTGCTCAAGTTCAAGATCTAGACTGACTACCAATCCGAGCACGACTCGAATCGATATCATCTTCACAACCGGCGAAAAAATCTCATCAAAGTCAATTCCCTCCTTTTGTTGGAATCCTTTACGAGTCTTGCCTTGTACTTCACAATGTTTCTTTTGCCATCTTTCTTCAACTTGAAAACCCACTTGTTTTTCAAGGCTTTCTTTCCTTTAGGAAGTTTCACCAACTCATATGTTTGATTTTTGTGCAAAGAATTCATTTCGTCTTCCATGGCCTTCTGCCAATTGGCTTTATTAATATGAGACTGAGTTTCCTGAAAGCTCTCTGGCTCCCCCTCGCTGGTAAGAAGGATGTAGTTCGAAGTTGGGTATCTTGAGGAAGGAACACGTACTCGATCAGATCGTCGAACTTGAGTTTCTTCATTAGAAACATCTGGCAATGACTCTGAATTATCAAGAGGTGGAAGCTCCCCCTGCTCAACACCTCCTTGATCTTCATCATCAACTTCATTATTCTGTTCATCGGTCGGAACATCATCTTTTGTTTCAGATATCATTTCTGGAACTTTGAAGCTTTGTTGCTCGTTAATCGATGCCTTGAAATCATAATACTGGTCTTCATAGAAAACAACATCTCTGCTTCGAATAACCTTCTTTAGTTCTGGGTCCCATAGCCTGTACCCGAACTCTTCATCTCCATATCCAATAAAGATGCATGGAGTGGATTTGAGGTCCAACTTCTTCCGCAATTGACTTGACACATGTGCAAACGCCTTGCACCCAAATACTCTCAACTGAGAATATGTTATGTCTTTACCTGTCCATATCTTTTCTGGAACTTCAAAATTCAATGGAACTGAAGGTGACCTATTTATAAGGTAACAAGCTGTCAATACAGCTTCACCCCAGAATGGCTTTAGTAGTTTAGCAGCACTGATCAAAGATCGGACCTTCTCAACAATGGTACGATTCATTCGTTCTGCTACACCGTTATGCTGTGGGGTACGTGGGACAGTCTTTTCATGTCTGATACCATATTTTGTGCAATATGTGGAGAACTCACGAGAATAGTACTCACCTCCATTATCTGATCTGAGACATTTCAACTGCTTGCCAGTTTGTCTTTCCACCATTACATGAAAAGCTTTAAAACGATCAAATACTTGATCCTTCGACCTGAGACAATAAACCCATACTTTTCGTGATGCATCGTCGATGAATGTCACAAAATACTTGTTTCCACCAAGGGATTCTACTTCAATGGGTCCACATACATCGGAGTGGACAAGGCTCAACAACTCAGAGTGCTTATTTCTTGTGGAGCTAAAGGAAACTCTGTGTTGTTTCCCAAATAAGCAGTATTCACAAGGATCCAGGGCAACATCTTTTTCCATGGAAATGGACTTCTTCTTTTCAAGAGTTGTTAACCCTTTCACAGTCATGTGGCCTAGTCTTCTATGCCACAGATTTGGTGATGTCTCTTCTTCTACTGCATTGAGACTTGGTTGAATCAACTTTGCATATGACTTATAAATAGTACCACAAAGCTTTCCCCTTGCAATGACCATAATGCCTTTTAACAACTTCCAGTTGCCATTTCCGAAGTGGTTGTCATAGCCCTGAAGGTCAAGAGCTCCAATTGAGATAAGATTCATTCTTAGCTCCGGAACATGTCGAACATCTTTCAACACCAATGTACACCCTACATTGGTCTTTATATGTACATCACCGATACCAACAATGTTAGAGGAACTGGTGTTTCCCATCCTCACGGTACCATGGTTTACGGATTTATATGTTGCAAATAAATCCCGGTCCGGAGTGGAATGATATGATGCAGCGGTATCAATCACCCACTCGTCATCACGAGCGCCTACGTGTAGGTATGCATCCTCCTTACATGCAACAAGGGCAATGTCTTGTGAAATGTTGACCATGGTCTCACTATCCTCCTTGCTTGAACTAGTACTCGTTTCAGCCTGTTCTCGTAGAAACTTTCGACAATCGCTCTTTTTGTGGCCATAATGATTGCAGTAGTTGCAGTGGCCTTCAAACCATGTACTTGAAGACTTTCCCCTTTCTTTTGATCTTCCTCTAACTTGAGATCTTCCTCTACTTTGACCACGTCTGCCTCTACCTCGACCTCTTCCTCTGCCACCAGTTCTACCTCCGCCTCTTTCTTTGTTTTCTGTTACGAGGGCAAATGACTGGTCTGTACCAGCTTCTTTTCTTCTGGCTTCCTCGTTCATGAGAGCGTCCGTGATCATCTCCATTGTCACTTTGCCACCGGGGGCAGAATTGCTGAGAGTAACAACAAGTGTTTCCCAATGATCAGGTAGAGAACTTAGCAACAATATTGCTTGCTCCTCATCTTTGAGAACCCATTCGGCAGAACTGAGCTGATTTACGAGATCTTGGAACTGACTCGTATGCTCGGCTATGGATGTACCACTTCGTAACTTGTGGTTTACCCATTCGGTAGTCTTTGCTTGATACATACTCTCAAGCTTTTCTCAGAGTTTGTATGCGTCTGTTTCTTGAGAAACATGATGAAAAACACTGTGGTCAATCCATTGTCGAATTTGTGCCACAGTTTTCTTATTCATTCTCGTCCAGACGTCGACTGTTGTCTTTTCAGGTTTTACGCCCTTGGTTTCTAAAGGTTCTGCTAGATCCTTTAGATTCAACAAATCTTCCATCCTCGACTTCCACATATTATAATTTGTGGGCGTAAGTCGGACCATTATATCCGAACTTGTAGATTCCATGAGAAAGACTTCGTATTTTGCGTTTTGTGAAATTTTGGGATGGAATTAGGCAAAACTGAGATCACGGTTATTTCCGAAAGGGACGAAATAGGTGAGATATATTTTTTCAGACTAAAATGAACTTCTGAAAAAATTATGGGCAAATTTGAAATGTTTAAGAAGTATAGGGGCCAATCTGTAATTTGTGGAATTACAGGGACCAAACTGGAAGGTTTTGAAACATAGGGACCTTTCTGAAACTTTTCAGAAGTATAAGGACCAAAATTGTAACTTTCAGAAAAACTGGGACCAAAACGGAGTTTTATAGAATTAGAGGGACCTGTTTGCAACTTTCTGGAATTTCAGGGGGCCAAAATGCAGTTTTCTGAAACTTGCTACAGTGTCACTACAGTATCGTCTTCTCCGACGAGTTTTCCGGCGAACTGGTTTTTCCGGCCACTATTCCGGCAAACCTTTGACCGGACTTTTGGAGGTCTTCCGGTGGTCGAAAAATTCCGAAAAAAATATTTTCGGAATCGTGGGAACGAGTACTTTACAATAGTGTGCCCGGAAATCGATTTTGAGGAAAAAAAATTTCGACCAAAAAACGATCGGTACCGAAACGAGGCTCTGATACCACTTGTTGGGATTGAAAAACTCTTCTATTCAACACAAGAACAGATTTACAATAGGAGGAGCAACTCTCACACTCGACTATTACAAAAAAACCAACCCTTTCTAACACTTACACTCTAAGTGTTTCTCTCTAACTCTATGTATTTGTGATGTTTTGGGATGTCTAAGAACTGAAACTTAAGCCTATATTTATAGCTAAACTAGCCACTAAATCTATAGTATATGAACACATTGAATATTAGAAGGAAAGATCAAAGTTTGCCACCTTATTTAATAAGGATGGCTTCTAGATGGAGGGCTTCTAGATGGAGGCTGGAAATCAACATAAATCATATGAATAATCACAAAAATAATCATATGGTGATTGAGAACTAACTAAAATGACCATCTTTTTGATTTTCAAAAATGATTACCAATCTTAGGAATCAGAACTGACCCTGAGGGAATGTCGGTGTGCGACCATACAATGTCCATGTTGTCTATTGTCTAGGGGTTCCGAAAAAAATTCTGTAGCTAAAAAATATATTCAGGTTTTTTTTTTTTTTTAGTTTTCGTACGAGATCTTCAAAATCAACGGGCTGACACCCTTCGAAATGTATCCATTCAAATTTCAGGGTTATACAATGTGTAAATTTCCAGCAACCTTTTCGAAAAAACTCTCTATTGCATTAATCACAAAAATGTTTACTATAACTAGTTGTCCAACTAATTATCATTATTTTGTTATTTTGTATCGAAATCTACTCTAGATTTGATAAGTTTCTTTAATTTTTTTTAGATGTACGTCTATACGTAGCATTTCAGACTCCGAAATACTTGCCTTTTAACATTTTTATCCATATTATTAGACCATCAATCACAACATTTGACCAAAATGAAATACCAAACAAATATTGTATTCAAAATGAATCTTACTGCACAATTAATGGTCACAAAAAAGAACTCAAACCAATCACAATCATCCGTCCTAATTTGGGTTACTGTTCTCATATTCGTTTTTTCCATATTATAACAATACATAGGGAGTATGAATAAACCTTCTTTCTGGATCTAGTTATCATTTCTAACAAAAGAGGTGGTAATAGTATTGTTTGAGATAAATTTGATAAACATTTGATATGAAAAAGCCTACAAAAACAAAAATTAATATGCCCTAAATAGATGTACGATGTCTAAATATGGAGTATAATTTTTTTTATTAGGGACTATAGAGGGTCACATAAAGCAAGACTGCAATATGTAGTGTCTTACAGAAAGTAAAATTGAAATGTACGAATAACGTGAAATGTAATATTTCATAATGCTTCGTATAATATCTAAATAGAATTTCCGACAATTCGAAATGTATTCACTCTACTCCGAGATGTAATTTTCTTTGGAGATGGTGGTCGCTTTGGTTACTCCCAAATAGTATGGTGAAAAATGACTAGTTAAAGTTATAAAATAGAAACCAACAACACTTAGTTCTCTCTTTAGGTCACTTATATTTAGTTATACTTAATAGGTCACTAAACCTTTTTTGGGTTCTTAGTTCACTGGTGGTATGGATTTCAATCGGGTAATTTTGCCATATTGGATGCGACAAAGGACATAATGTTAGCGCCATGTAGACCTAAATGTACAAATTGTTTGGGTTATAGTAGAACAAGGGTAAGTTTCTGGAATCACGGATTTATTCTAAAATTGTCTAGATATCACTTTCCGAATTTGATATCTCGACCCTTAATATATGCGTTAAACGAAATTTAGAATGGGATAATCTTAGAAGATCAAACTTGAATTCAGGCACAAAAACAAGTTCCAATTTTCGATAGTATGAGAGAAATTTTGCTCTTCTATATCTAAAAAATGAACGTTATCCTTAACTTTAAGTCAGGAAACCGATTTCGTTAACTTAGGAGTAGTTAAAAGGGAGGTATAGGTATCAGCGTAACCATCAGCGTCAACGCTTGCTAATGCTTAACAATACGAAATGCTGATGCTGATCAGAATATTCGTTTTTGTTTCGGGGAACTGCCACTTGGACCTCGCTAAGGGCTTTTCCCCTAGGACCCCACAAGGGGGCGCAACCCCTTGACCCTCGCTATTATGGTCGTACTAGTATCAACTTAGTGTTATACAAGTGTGCACTCTTGCACCTCCTAACTTGTATTAGAACTAAAGTATGAACCTATTGACTTACATTACAAAACCATACATTTGGTTGTGTGAAAATGTGATATCATGGGAAAAACAAAATGATTTAAGCAAACTGTGGCATGCTATAATAATTAAAACACCACAATAGAGTTTTAAGATCCTTACTTGCCAGTTGTGAAACTTCAAACCACTTCGAAGTGATGTGTAAGGGTTGAGAGGAATTTTGAAATACATTTTATGTGAAAATGAGGAAATATCTTAAAGTAACACACGTATGGGGAATATTTTTTGGGGAGTTTCAAATTTTGTAATGGACCCTATTTGCGAAATTCGTGGGTAGTTTTATAAAAAATAAAAATTATGGTTAATTTGTTAAAATTTTACTCTATATTGGCTATTTTGTGATTTTCTCATTTATCTAGTTTGTGAGTAACATCTGAATTTATAATATACAAATCATACCTGCTTAATTACAAAGACATAATTAACGTACACACATCTTGGAAACAAGAACACATAGATATGAAATATTAGATCTTGGGTAGAAGTGCCCTAAGCAACGCTTCGTAACACCTTTGACTGTTATTGGGAACACTTGGAGCATTACTGCATCCTTAGGCACCCTAGGAACACTGAACTAATCAGCAATCTCCAAAATATCATGAACATGTTGGATTGCATCCTCGTCATCCCTGCCACGGAATGGTTTGTCTTGTAGCAAGTGCAAAAATTCCCCTTGATTTCTAATTGAGCATCGTCGGGAATGGTAGACGGACAAGTCCCGGTCCAGCCCCTTCTTAGATTCGACTAGCATATTCTTCGAGTCAAAGGTTTGCTAAATTGGCCATTCTTTCCGGAGGTCTTTGGGGTTTGGTTTCTCTGTTTTGTCTAAGTCGCCTATGGAAAACGCATTCTGGTTCCTCAAAAGGTGGTCGTAGGTCAGCTCCCGAGCTTCGGGTCATACACGGTCTACCAACAAATAGGGTCAAACAAGTCAAACTGAATAAAAATTAGTGTAGAAAGAAAAAATTGAACTGCTCAAATTACGCTTTGCCACCCGGAGGTTAACATGTCGTGTAAATCGGGCAGTGATACATTTTACTAAAAAAATTTACAGAAAGATATTCAGAACAAATTCCAAAGGAAGACTACTTGATTTACAATTTAATGAGCCAAATTAAATTGATCCTCGGCAACGCTACCAAAGACTTTGTTGGTTCGTGTGATCGTCATGAATTATTAATTCTTTAAAACCAAAGAAAGAAGCTTTAAATTTATAACTGCATTCACCAAAACTAACAACTATCACAAAACTAGGCAGTGTGCCTAATCATATAATAGCATAGTGCTCGTAAGTACATGTGTCGAACTCTTGGGGATCGGGAGTAATAATCTAGTAAATTAAACTAATAACAAACAATCTTTGATATAGGGGATTTCAAAAGAGAAATATAAATCAATACTAATGATACAGCCATAGGCATAGATTCCAGATTCGTGCAGGTTCTGAAGGTGTTTTATTTTGTTAAAACTCTTATAACAATTAGTTAATTTAAGGCAGTGCAATGGTTATTTGAGAATAATTCACCGATTCTTAATATGATTAGTTGAATTGGTCCGTCTCAACAACCCTATGATCATGCATGTATTATCCTTATTACCAACTTTTAAGTTCATATTATGTGATATTTAGTCAAGTTAACCCCAATGGTCATGAAAGTCAACTAAACCACAAAATGGTCATCTAATGCAATTCATACACATTAAAGACAATCAATTGATTACTTGACCCTAGGATTTGGTCCACCTCTAGTCATAACTATCTAATGACCATAGATTAATTATGATTCAAGTTAATAATAGGAATGGTCATCCAGATTATGTCATTTAGCAACAAATAGTCAATTTCCCTTCTCTAATACATATGGATCTATGACTACACATACATAATAAATTAAACCACACAATCAACCATGCCAAGAACTAAATGAAAAGCTTAATTATACTTAACTAATTAAAACATGCAGTTTTATCCATAATCACCAAAATAATCATAAATGGTTCAAACTCATAATGTAACAGAAAAGAAACAAACCAAATATGGAACCAAATGATTAATTTTGAGTGATCCTTCAGCACCTTTGCAACAAATCCTTCCTCTAGCATTGGAAAGTCTGAAGTCACGTTGAAGAACTCCCTCTAGGTCGAGTAACCCTTAGGGTTTCCGAATTATGACGTATATATCACGTAGGTGTGCTGTATGTACTGTATATCACTTCTGGAACATGGAAATCGGCTATTTATGAAGACTCAGGGGCGGATTCAAGGGGGTTCCAGGGTGTGCCCTTGCACCGGCTCAACTTTCGGGCGACTCTATCATATAGTTCATACTCTTAGCTTCGCGTGGATATATAATTCGTCTTCTAATGATTTTTCCTTGATTTGATATGATTTTTACAAGTTATAACCACAAAACAGACTCACCCAAAATGATCAGTGAGAAATGGATATTTTCACACTTCTTATGTTCATATTCAACTTTCGGGCTCAACTAACCAAAAATACTAAACTCCACTACGGAACTTTTGGCACCAACCTCAACTTCATTCGACTTTTCTAGAATTAGTTATGATTTTTACAAAATAGGGACAGATTGCAGCAAAATCAGAAAAGTTTACCAAAAGATGTTCAAGCTAGGGTTTCGATCCGGGAAATTTTTTTTTGGATGCACCCCCTAGTAATAATTCCTGGATCCGCCCCTGTGAAGACTCTAACCAACTTAAGAACGCGCTGCTAAGGTCTTTAGATAGCGTCGCTAATGTAATAATCTCCACGCAGTATGCACTATAGTTATCTTTACTTCGTGTTGGGTTTTTACATCAATCGCGTCGTGACGCCTACTCATCTCGCCGTTATCGTCCAATCTTCGCGTCGAGATCCTCATCAATTCCTGTTTCAAATTACAGTCCTATTAACTCAATAATCCATGAATCCTGTGAAGCAACAACTTCCAAACATCGTGAGTAATTTTAGTTCATTTTACATCAATTAATGCTCAAAACTAACTCGATATCGCCCAAAATAGATACTAATAATGCGACATCATTAGATTAGGTCATCTGTAAACTCAAAAAACACAAAAACATGTTTATTATAAATATGTCATATTGAATTTCTTTCATCAAAGTTCTAGGCATTCAAACAATATAATAGAAATAATGATGCTTCATCAATGGTTAATATGTGTTGTTCCTCTATCTTATTTCGTAAATCATGATAAAACATAGGTAAATGATATTTCCTCCTATTAATCCTCATACTTAATTCTCCTACCCACAAAAATAATGGCATATAGAATCCACTAATTTTCCTTTTTATTCCGCTCTCTTGATTTTGAGACTTGTCATTATCTAGTGAGTAGGAAGATGTGTATGAAGATTTAGTAAGAGGATATAAAACCTCTCTAAAACATATTAGACTTTCTTTAAATTTCTTAGAATAAGATTAAAATATTTAAGGGAAACATGTAATTGGCCCAGCAATGGATCAATGGTATCAAAATTGTCTAATAAATTTTGACAGTTGAAGACAAACTTGAAATGATGGCGTACCGCTTTAACCTCATATTGTGAGATTCGATAAATTGAAATATCAATATTTGATTGTTCTCGCTTTTATTTGAGGTGATGGATGCTCCTTCCTTCACTTCAGCTCAAAACGTTAGTACTAGATGAGATAGACTTTAATGCTATTTTAAATGATAAGGATGGGTGTGCATTATCACCTTTTGTATAAATGGGAATCGAAAGCGAGTCATTGTTTCATCTTTTTGGCTGATAAGACAGAAAATTACAATTTGTGTCATTGACATTTGGTCGTCTAGTATAATGCATTCCAAACATAGTACAAGTTGTCCAATAAAACTTCAGATACATTTAATGTTATAGATTTATGGTATACAATGGTTTGTAGGAATTAGGGCCTATTATCTTATAACTAGAAGAACAAGGGTTTTGGGTTGCTTTCAGTTCCGATTTCATATACAAGACAAAAGGGTGTGGTTTCAACACACCTCTTATTTTTGTCCTGCCAACTCAACGTCATGTCATTTACCCCTACTCTCCTCCCACTTCCCATTTCACATAGAAAATGGTCAACTCTCAATTCTATACCGAAGGCTCTTGTACAACACAAGTGAAAAAAGCACAAAGGGAAAGGTGGGGAGGGTTTGGGTGCAGTGGTATTCTGCCGTGAGAGAGGGCAAAATGTGGTGATTTTAATGGGCGGGGTGGTGTTTGCACACTCACCGCACCCCACATTATGGGGGTATACGAGTTGGTCTAACAGTAGATGTTTGTAGTAATGGAACAGATATATGAGCCCAATCAAGACCAATCCCGAAAGTGTAGAAAAATGACAGATGTGATGAGAAACATATTATTTTATATACCTATTGGCTATTATATTTTGATTTGTTTGAATAAAAAACTTTAAAATGTTATATTAATTATCCATGTTGAACGATTTTAATCTGTTTGAACCAAAATCTTTATATCTAAATTTATTGATTTTATCAATACTTTAGCTTGATCTATTAAAAAATTGGAAAAACATCAAATTGGCCACATATAGTGAATATCAATCTCTTTGAAAGTAATCATTGTAGAAAGTAGTTATATTATATCATGCTTTTGCCTTTTAGACCGTTCATGAAACTCTGGAAAAGTCGAGACGTGTTTAACAAAAGTATAGATACTTTATCAATGGTGATAATTTGTTCATCAATCTTAACCGTTCGTTCCGTCTTCCATAAATTACGATGAAACATATCAAACTTTCTTTAAATTTCCAAAACAAAATGAAAATTCTAATCCAAAACATAACAAGACCACCAATTAATAATCAATCCAATGCAAAAGTAAAGTTCGTTCATCATAAGCACAATTATAAGTAAAAGTCGTCGATCAAATATTATTCAAACATGGGCACATAACACAAAGTTTTGATCCAACAGGGATTCATTTAGTGTAGTTAATGATGAATGATTGATTGGATTATGGAGAGACCCTTTCGGCCAATCACCTTCTTCTCACCATCAATAGGGATTGGAGCAGCCGCCGGTGAGAATGAGATAGGTGGAAACCACTTCGATGCGCGGCAACAAGTGGTAACGGGATATTGGCAGCATGCAATCCCTTCCACGACGGTTGTTGTCGTCCCTAAAAATAAAAGCATCAAACCCATCATAACTACTCCCATTTGCTTGTTGCCGGAACCCATTATCTTTTTTGTTGATTATCTCTTGTGCTTAAATTCTTTATATTTGCATATTCAGTTGTAAACCTATATATATGCACACATGCATGTACATAGGATGATAGGATTAATATTAGGCATTGAACAACACGTAACGAACATCTTTAAATGACTGTAAAATACTATGTTCATTGATTTATCCATCAATATATTGTATTTTACTTGCAATGTAGTCAAGAACAAGATAAAAATTGTTTTTAAGAGAAAGTGATGTTAAGAGAAAGCCCATTTAGAAGCGATTGAATATGCTGCAAAATTGATCCAATTATAGCCTTGGTTTTGTAGTATCTGAAAAAAGAATGATTATGATAGTGATGTTATATGATCTTAAGTGAAAGTATAATAAGATTTGTAGAAGTATTTAAGTAGTTATTGTAAGCAACTTATTATTGAGGATAAATGTCAAATTACCTGAATAGAGGACGTGTTTGATAACAAACTTTTTAAAGTCTTTCAAAGCTTTTAGGAACTATTAATTTGTAAGAAAAAGCCTAGAACTATAAAATACCTTAAAACTTCTATTTTAGAACAAAACGCCCATGATAAAAAAAAGCCACTTCATATAACGTTTAAGAGCTATTAACTTTTTGTCCCTACGACGAGAGACTAGTGGTTGATGTGCAGAATTTCATACAGGATATCTTGGATTCAAACCTTAACACGCCCAAATATCGTCAGTATACAGCGATTGACCTCCCACATGAGCAAATGTCGGGTTTGACGTGTTTAGATGAAAACGTTTTACCATATTTTTAAAAGCTATTAACTTTTAGCATTTATGTAGTTCTACATATTTCAAAAGCTTACTGCTTTTTTTGTCGGTCATATTAAAAACCACTGAAAATACATGTAATTAATAAAATGGAATCATGGGATACTTGTTTTAATTGCATAAATATATAAGTATTGACGTCACATATTTTTCTTTGAGGACAAAAAATTATAATCTCTAAGATAACCTCTTTTAGGTGTCGTTTTTGTACATAATAATGGTTGCAAAAATTGGAATGTAGGCATTGGTTAAGGATTCAAATTACTAGATTTATGTTCTAGATGCAATACTCACCTGGGAATCCAGTTATTTATTCATAAAAAGACAAACTTTTGAACAATGAACCATAATATACATATAATTAATGAACTGTTGTTTTGACAAACTTTCTTTACAATATTCTATTTGAAAAGGACTAATAGAGCATCTAATTGCCGGAATTGAACATGACAGATGTCCATAAAAAAATTAAATGACAAGATCTGTCTTACAATTATAGTGTAACTAAGCGAATACCCACGCGTTGCGTATAAAAAAATTATTAATGAAAATATAAACAAATATATGTTATTCTTAAACCAAATTAAAATAAATTATATAGAAAAATATCTTCATTATTTTTAACTATGTGATAATAAATACACGTGTCATAAATTTAGAAGACAACGAATTTAACAATTTTAAGAAATAAATACAATGCATCAAATAAAAATCAAATTAATATGATTTTAGATAAAGAATTATCTCAAACCATATGATTTTAATAATCTACCAACAGGTTGTCCTTAGATAATTTTTTTGTATAATTTCAAATTTAATTTCACTTTTATCTATTTTAAAATAAATTTAAAGATTGCATATTGGTCATGTTTTAATTTTGAATATTTAGTTTAAATTAAATAGTATGTTCTATGGTGGATAATAGAAGAAATTGAATTGTATTATATACGATAAAAAAATGTCATATATGTATGTGAATCAATGTGGGATAAAAAAAAAGTCTCAAATTGATGTGGTAAAAGATAAATCATTTATCTTGAACCACATTGATTTGAATGACTTCCTATATAATAAAAATAGATAAATATATATAGTCAGAATACACGAAGTATATTGATTGAATGACCTCTGATATCAATTTGTAACACCCCAATTTCAAAAATTTTAAAATTCATTTATTATCAAGGTTCCAATAAAATATTTATTCCAAAAACATAAAACTGTTCAACATATTACTTAAACCAATAGCGGAAACATTTGAAAACACTAATATAGTTCATTAACATAAATCTCTTGTATGCGATGCGCTGCCGTCAAGCCTTGCCCTTCCCTTTGTCATTTGAAATACCTGAAATGTTATAAAATCAACGGGTAAGCTTGAAGCTTAGTGAGTCCACAAATTACCATACATGCCCGTATATTAACAACCCGTCCTCGAGAACGACCCGACCCTACCCGCCATACAACAGCCACGGGCGTCCATCATACAACAGCTATGGACAAGGGAAGGTTCTACCCATCATACAACAGCTATGGGTTCCCGGTTATGGCCCAACCCATCATACAACAGCTATGGGACAAGGCAATAGTCCAACTCGCCATACAACAGCTACGAGGGGACACACATCAGTACTGAGCCCAACAACAAATAACCACAGATATAGAGCAAATCATATAACTGTAAATAACACACAAGATGCCTAACATGCAACATCATATAGTAAGGTGAGGATACTCACCTGATTCAAAACCGTGTAGATATTCTCTAATACCCCCACTTAGTTCGTCCTCACACCTAAATCCCACATACACAACATATTAAGCATTAACCAAACTCTTATAGACTTGCCTAAATGTCAGACCCAACGTTTACCGCCAAACCAGGGTCAAAACCAAACCTTAGGGTCAAACAGTCGCTCGCCGAGGCTTGGCTTCTCGCCCTACGCGCTGCGGCTACCATTGCACAATTACGGGGGTTCAGCCGAGTCCGCGCCGCTGACATAGCCAGTCCGCGTCGCGGCTCGTAACATTCCAAAATGTTATTAGCGCTTAACAGTACATCAATTGGCTAGGGTTCCTTTCTACACCCTTCCTGGGACCAGAAACTACCCTAAGGTCACTTCCTTACGGACATGCAAGTCCATGCATGTCCTTGGTCCAAACCCTAAGTGCTACAAATCGTCTAAAGCTACAAACCAACGGGTAACACCATATGACGGGATGAAAAGGAAAGTCAGAAGAGTAAATCTTCTTACCTTACTTCTGAAGGACGGAGTGATGCCCACGATCCGTCCCAAACCTTCTCCCGCATTGGATCTCCTTCTTCTAATCTCCCAAAGCCTTCAAAACCTCGAGACCAAAGAGTATCTGACGAAACCAGACGCCTCTGCTCCAGAAAACTCCCAAAAACACGAACCCTAGGGCTGGGTCCCTTTATATAAGCGTTTAAATCCGAATTAGGGTTTTTCACTTTAGCGGCGCACCGCGCCGCGGGTTCTTCCGATCTGCGCCGCGCGTATAAGTCCTTCGCGATTCCAGATCCTTCCTAAAGCCGCGCCGCGGATTAGTCCGGGCCGCGACTCGGCGGAACGGGTCTTACAATTCTCCCCCACTTAACTGGATTTCGTCCCCGAAATCCGTGCCGGTAAATAATTCTGGATAATGCTTCAGCATTTCCTCCTCCGGTTCCCAAGTCCACTCGGACCCTTTACGATGTTGCCACTGCACCTTAACTAATCCTATTGTTTTATTTCGTAAAGTCTTTATCTTCCTTTCAATGATGGCAATTGGTCGCTCCACATAATTTAGGCGTTCATCTAATTGAATATCCTCCAAAGGTACTATTGTAGATTCCTCAGTAATGCACTTCCTGAGTTGCGAAACGTGGAACGTGTCGTGAATCTGACTAAGCTGCTCGGGCAGCTCCAACCGGTAAGCTACCTTACTTACACGGGCGATGATTCGGTAAGGTCCAGGACAAGCTTACCTCTCTTCCTAAAACGAATGACTCCCTTCCAAGGTGAAACCTTAAGAATAACATAATCCCCAACTTGAAACTCGAGATCGGACTGCCGCCGATCTGCATAACTTTTCTGTCGACTATGAGCCGTTAACAACCTCTCCCAAACCTTCTGAATTAACTCAGTTGTCTTGATTACTACCTCAGTACTACCCATTACCCGCTGGCTAACCTCGCCCCAGCAAATTGGAGTCCGACATTTCCTTCCATACAACATCTCAAAAGGAGCCCTGCCAATGCTCGCGTGATAACTGTTATTATAGGAAAACTCAGCTAGAGGGAGATGGGAATCCCAACTCCCGCCAAAATCGATAATGCATGCCCTAAGCATATCCTCCAGCGTTTGAATTGTCCTTTCACTCTGCCCATCCGTCTGAGGGTGATATGCCGTGCTGAAATGAAGGCGAGTGCCTAATTCCTCATGAAACTTCTTCCAAAATCTAGATGTAAATCGGACATCCCGGTCGGATATCACCGAGACCGGTATACCATGCCGAGAGATAATCTCGTCTACATAGACCTTAGCCAATTCCTTTGCAGAGAAAGTCTCTTGGATGGGGAGGAAATGAGCACTTTTAGTCAACCTATCCACGATAACCCAAATAGTGTCCTTATGTCAAGGGGTTCTAGGCAACTTCGTGATGAAATCCATTGTGATATGCTCCCATTTCCATTCTGGGATCTCGAGAGGCTGCAATTTACCATGGGGCCGTTGGTGCTCGGCCTTGACCCTACGACAGGTCATGCATATTTCGACAAACCAAGCTACTTCCCTTTTCATGCCTGACCACCAATAATATTCGAGCAGATCCCTATACATTTTAGTTGCTCCAGGGTGGATAGAGAACTTGGATTTATGTGCCCCCTCCAATAGGGTTTGACAAACCCCGCCCAGCTTCGATACCCAAATTCTCTCATGGCAAGTTAACAAATCTCTACTATCTTTGACCATAGCTGCCAACTGACCCACAATTCTTTCACCTTTTTGATTTTAGCTCTTGCTTGCTTCCACCTGAGCCTTCCTTATCAGCTCAAGCAGCGGTGTCACAATTTTCATCCTTAGACAAACGCACCGAAGGGGTGTACCTGAAGTCTTACGGCTTAACGCATCCGCTACCACATTGGCCTTTCCAGGGTGATAGTGTATCTCACAATCATAGTCTTTCAATACATCTAACCATCTTCTCTGTCTCATATTGAGGTTTGTCTGATCCATCAGGTACTTAAAACTCTTGTGGTCGGTATAGATGGTACACTTCACTCCATACAAATAGTGTCTCCAAATCTTGAGAGCGAAAACCACCACTCCCAATTCCAGATCATGAGTAGGATAGTTAGCCTCATGGGGCTTTAACTGTCGCGAGGCGTAAGCAATCACCCTGCCTCGTTGCATCAAGACTGCCCCCAATCCCGAGATAGATGCATCGCAATAAACTTCCATATCCTCCATGCCTTCAGGCAAGTTTAAAACTGGAGCTTCACACAATTTCCGCCGCAAAGTCTCAAAAGCCTACTGCTGCTCCTCACCCCACCGAAAAGCAGCGTTTTTCTTAGTTAGCCGAGTCAAAGGTACCGCAACCTTTGAGAAGTCCTGGATGAAACGACGATAATAACCAGCCAGACCCAAGAAACTTCTAATCTCTGAGGGAGTTTTCGGAACCTCCCACCTCATCACGGCCTCCACTTTACCCGGGTCTACAATGATTCCTTGTTCGTTAACGATGTGACCTAAAAACTGAACCTCCCTCAGCCAAAAGTCACACTTGGATAATTTCGCATAAAGCTTCTCCTTCCTTAAGGTCTCCAATACCTCCCTTAAATGCTGTTCGTGTTGCTCCCTGCTCCGAGAGTAAACTAAGATATCGTCAATGAAAACTATAACCGACCGATCCAACATCGGTCGACACACCCGATTCATTAAGTCCATAAAAGCTGCAGGAGCGTTGGTCAGTCCAAACGGCATCACCACAAACTCGAAGTGGCCGTATCTCGTCCTAAAAGCCGTTTTCGGGATGTCTTCCTCCCGTACTCGCATTTGATGGTATCCTGACCGCAAATCAATTTTTGAAAACCACAAAGCGCCCTGCAGTTGATCGAATAAGTTGTCGATGCGAGGTAATGGATATCGATTCTTCACCGTAAGCTTGTTCAGCTCACAATAATCTATGCACATCCTATTGGAACCATCCTTCTTCTTAACAAATAAAATAGGCGCTCCCCACGGTGAGCAGCTGGGTCGAATAAATCCCTTATCCAGTAATTCCCGAAGTTGAATAGACAACTCCAGCATCTCTGGAGGCGCAAGACGATACGGTGCTTTAGCTATTGGAGCCGCACCGGGAGTTAAGTCGATCTTAAATTCCACCTGTCTCTCTGGCGGTATGCCAGGCAGGTCCTCGGGAAAAACATCAGGAAAATCCCGAACCACCGGTATATCACCTGATTTATGCTGTGGCTTCTTTTCTCGCGCGTCTAAAACATAAGCCACAAATCCCGAACCTCCATGGTGAAAATGTCTGCGTGCCCTAGCAGCTGAACAGAAAACTGCACCTCGATTCTTTCTCTCACCCTGCACAACCAGCTCTCCCCCACTTGGGGTTTGAATCCACACTCGTTTGTTCTTACAATCAATCCATGATTCATGCTGACCCAACCAATCCATACCGATGATGACTCGAGAGTCACTCAACGGTATAGGGATGAGATCGATCGGAAACTTTATTCCTTGAATCACTACTTCACATCCCCGATAAACACTAGTCGCTTGCACGGTTTTATCATCCGCAATTTCTACTTCTAACGGCCGATGAAGACTTCCTAAGGTAATACCGAAACCCTTTCCCAACACGGCAGACACAAAAGAATGACTAGCACCCGAATCAAACAGTACAAAGGTAGGCGTAGAGTTGACTAAGAAAGTTCCTAATCAAAACATAATAGACACATTAAGTACACACACCATAAACACGAGGCAAGTAAAGAAAGAGTACCCGTGACGACGTTGGGCGCATCCTGTGCCTCTTCGGCGGTCATAACGAATGCTCGACCCTTGGTCTTAGGGGCTTCCCCTTTTCCCCGCCTACCATCGGTAATCCGGAGTGTAGTGGTTGCCGGATTCTGAACCACTCCCTGAGTCAGACGGGGACACTTGGCCTTGAAGTGGCTTACCTGATTGCAATTAAAACAAATCTTGACCTCTTGCCGACAATCTTTAGCATAGTGGCCCTCCTTTCCGCTGGTTCTTCCGATCCGCGCCGCGCGTATAAGTCCTTCGCGATTCCAGATCCTTCCTAAAGCCGCGCCGTGGATTAGTCCGGGCCGCGACTCGGCGGAACGGGTCTTACAAAATTAGAAATCGTCGTTTATAACCATCAATATTCCATAAGAAATAAAAGTTCAAAATTGCATTATTCAACATAATGCATGCGATTTTGTGCAACTTGATGAACGAATCTATAGCTTATCTCGAATTGACTCACTAAAATTTTAAAGCTCAACTTTTTTAAAAAAATAAGAAAATTTTAACTATATATTTCCTTGAACTTTAATATTTGGAAAGTTTCCAACTGTAAAAAATATATAATCTAATGATTTATATAATTGTTTTAACCAGAGGGAGACATTTATTTATCAAATAAAAAAAGCTTTTTGAGTTGGTTTATCATGACGATGTGAGATCAAAATTTTCTTCATAGTGTTTTATTTTGTGTAATTTTCTTATCCCACATCGTTTAAGGAACACAATTAAAGAGAAATCAAACATCTATAAGTAAAGAGACTAATACAATTCTCATCCCACATAGCTTAAGAAACAAATTTCAAGGAAAAGTAAACATCTATAAGTAGAGAGGCTAAAATCATTTCTCTCATATATTTGGTTTCAGTTTTAGGACCATTTTCGTAATATTTGGAGGATACTCACCAATGTCCACACCGATCTGTGTTTTCTAATAAATTCAAATTAATATGGTACATGATAAAAATTCATTTTGATCTATATTGATTAAATGATATCTATTATAATATTTATATATATAAGCAAATTAGTTTAAACTTTGAATAATTACTGTTTGAAAGTTTTATGTGTATAAATCTTATGAAAGCGAAATAAAATGTTTACAACGTTGCCATCACACATTGAACTGTGGTACATGACTTACTATGAACCTGCAACTCAATTGGTTTTTAATAGTTTTAACTCTTTTAAATATTCATATTTTTAGTGTCAATGGTTTTAGAAGTTAAAATGAAATAGGATAATTGTTGAAACTTTGAGTTAAAAACATGTTTTTATGATAAATTGACCACTAATCAACAATAGAATTTGAAAACAATGGTATGATCAAGATTGATAAGAACACATAATGAGTGATATTATATAAGGGAAAAATTAAATGTTATATATATATGCAACGAAACATCATTGTCATTTTTTACGACATACTTTAATCTTGTAACTTAGTCATTTTTCAAAAGCTTTTAGTAATTCATCTTTCATTTTTGAGTTTTAATACTTTTGGAAACTAGTGCCTATAAATAAAAGCCTTTATTACTTTGATAAAAACATGTTTCTACGATAAAACGATATTTAATAACGATATTTGATAAAAACAATGTGATTCAATATTATGATCAAAATTGATGGATAATATAATCAAATTAGTGGTATTATATAAGTGAAAGATGAAATGTTAGATAAATGCATGAAATGATGGGAGACAAAGAAAAATCTCAACATAATATGGTAAAAAACAAATTATTAATATTGAATCACATTGTTTTGAATGATCTCATTTATAATAGATAGTTAAAACATTAACAATTGAAAATTTCTACGTATATACATATTTGGTTAATCGAAAAATCTTTACACCAGTGTCACTTTTACAAACGACATACTATCAACTTTCAACCTAGTCAATTTTTAAAAGTTTTAAGTAATTTTAAAATTTCTACGTATATACATATTGGTGAATCGAAAAATATTTACATCGGTGTCACTTTTTAAAAACAACATACTTTAAACTACCAACCAAGTCAAGTTTTTAAAACTTTTAAGGATTTTAATTTTTATTTTTGAGTTTCAATACATTTTAGAGTTGAAACTAAATAGTCAAAAATATTTTAAAACTTGCTATAAAAGCATGTTTTTATCATAAAATGATCATTACTTAATAATTGACTTGAAATATCAAGTTTGATGGATAATAGAAGCAAATGAATTGTATTGTATAAGATTAAAAGAAAAAGTCATATATGTATTTGAAGCAATGTGAGATAGAGAAAAAAACCTTAAATTAATGTGATAAAAGATAAATCATTTATCTTGAACCATATTGATTTGGATGTCTTCCTTTATAATAGAAAATAGATTTGTCAGATTTAAAATAAATAACTTTTCGAATGCGATGTAATTAGGGTGTTCAAATCATCTCTTGGGTGGATTAGTGGTGAAAAATATTGCAAATAAGTTGCCCATGTTCCCAGATCGTTCAATCTCAAAGCTTTTGAAAACTTAGAACTGTCCTTAGATGGTGTTTGAAATGAATACAACATAACTATACCTCATATTGTGATTAATCTCAGTTTGGTTAATATTTGGTCCGGTTTACGCCTTATAGATAAACAATAAGAATTTACAAATGGTATTACATTCGTAACAGTAAATGATATTCACTAAGAACTCGTTCATCCAAAAGATTGTATTAGGTTTGAATCGACGCAGTTGATAATTAATAAATAGAAGTTTCGAGATTTTTAATGCAGGAAAAATTGTTATATCCAAGCTAATTAGTGTGAATGATACAAATCACATATATGTATTTACAAGAAGATAATTACAAATAAATAGGAAATAAGAACAAGATATATACCACATTTAAATTTATGATTTTGTCGAATATCCCCCCTCAAGTGTAACGGTGGTGGACCAACACGTAGCAGAGAGCGGAAGAATTCAAGTTAAGGACGTGAGACGCTCTTGGTAAAAATGTCCGCCACTTGAAGCTTGGTTGGTACAAATTTTGTATACAATTTCCCCGGATGAGACCAATTCCCGAATAAAATGATAGTCCAAATTGATATGTTTCGCTCACATGTGTGACAGGGGATTTTGCATCGGAAATAGTGCGCTGCAGTTGTCACATAATAGGGTTGGGTGATCGGGTGGCAAAGCATGTAACTCACGAAGTAAGTGGGTGATCCAAACAACTTCGGCTGCGGTGTTAGCCATTGCACGATATTCAGACTCACAACTAGAACAAGAAACAGTGGGTTGTTTCTTGGCACTCCAAGAGACAAGGTTGCCACTAACAAAACTGGAATAGCCATAGGTGGAATGTTTAGTCTCAAGGCAGCGAGCCCAATCATCGTGGAAATAACCCAAGAGAGTAGAATCAGGTCGCTGATAGTGAAGGCCAAAGGAGATCGTCCCTTTAACCTAGTGTAGAATTCGTTTAACAACTTGAAAATGTAGAACCGTAAGGGCTTGAAGAAATTAGCTGACTTGATTTACCGTATATGAAAGATCTGAGTGATGGTGAGATACTGAAGCACACCCACAAGTGAGTGATACAAGGTGATGTCAGGAAACAGTGATCCGTTCGTGGTGAAAAATTAGTTAACGTTGAGAGGTGTGGGGACTGGTTTGGCCTCAAGATGACCCGCTCTATCTAGGATGTCATTGGTGTATTCAGATTGACACAAGAATAAGCCATCATCAGTGTATGCAACTTCCAGGCCTAGGAAGTAAGTAAGGTCGCCAAGATCTTTGATAGCAAACTCATTGTTGAGACGAAAAATAAAAGTTTAAATGGCATGCTCTTGATTTCGCGTAAGAATGAGATTGTATACATAGACTAACAGATACGCAATGCAGTAGTCTTTCTTGAAGATAAAGAGAGAAGTGTCAGCACGATTCCAAGTAAATCCATTACCGAGAAGAAAAATGTTAAGTCGAAGATAGAGAGCCTTTTGAAGTTTCCAGACACGATCGGGGTGACGGGAGTCAACGAATCCAGGCAGTTGTTACATGAAAACAGTCACAGTTAAATGTCCGTGTAAGTAGGAGTTTTTAACATCTAATTGATGCAAACACCATTGATTTATGAAAGCCAAAGAAAGAACTATACGGACTGTGGTTTCTTTCACCACGAGACTGAAAGTGTGAGAGTAGTAGAGTCCTGCAATTTGAGTAAACCCCTGAGCAACTAAACGTGCTTTAAGGAGATCTATGGACCCGTCAGATTTGAATTTTATGCGAAATACCCACTTAGAACCAACGACATTTAAATCATAAGGACGAGGCACTATTGTCCATGCTTTGTAGCATTGCAAGGCATCCATTTCCTCATGCATGACAGCCATCCACCTCGGTTTTTTCGAGGGTTTTTTTGAAACCACAAGGTTCTGTTTGAGTGAATAAGGCAACATGAAGGGCATGCGACTGAAAAACTGTCTCATCATATGATATTCTATCCTCAGTCCTTATCTTTCCTTTATGGTAATAACGAGACTCTTTTTTTCAAATAAAGAACGTGTAAACCGAGGCCATTGAATCTGGGCTTAAAAATACCATATTTGGCACGGGTTATCATCGGATGACGAGAGCTAGTGGCAGGAGGATCAGTCTGGGGTGGTAACGCAGATGGTGGGCTGGGCATAGTTGGGGCAAAATTTGATGATGGTGGGGTGACCGAAATTGGTGATGGTGATGAGGGTGGCTCATGAAGATTTGATGGTATTGATGGCATCGCGATAGACGAGCTATCTTGGGAATTAATGGTATTTGTGGTAGGGGCGCATAAGTCACGTGATGGGGTAGCCATGCTAGGGGATTACGATGGAAAAGGGGAGGGTATATTATCGGGTGGAGACATAGGAAAATTGCTTTTATCCAAAAAAGTGGATAAATGCAGCAAAGTCAATGGCGTGAAATAATTACCACCTGCGAATGGAAAGGAAGTCTCATTGAATCGAACACGTCGGGTAATATAAATTCTTGATGTGTTTGGTCAAGGCAGTCGTATCCTTTACACTGCGAGCTATATCCAATAAGAATACACAAAAGACTTTTATTCAACCTTGTGTCCAGGCTTCCCACATTTAAAGGACAAATTGGTGCCCTTCTTGAATTCTCCCATGTGATAACCTCCACATTTCTTACAATGCTTTGTATCCTTTTTGTTTTGATTGATTTGAAGAGAATCGTCCCTTTTTGTTGGAACTCGAGTTGCTGCTAAACTTCCGTTTATCCCTCAATTTTTGCCTTTCAATTACTTTCCTTGCGCCAACGTCCTCAACATTACATCCCTACCCATAGCCACCCCACCCCACCCACCCACCTCACCTACCACCACTACCTCTCCGACCACCTTCACCGAATCCCATCCACCCCTACCCACTGTTGGCCCTATCCCACCAATATCCCCAACCCCACCCCATCCCCATACTTATTACCTAACTCCCCATCCCACCTACCTGCCCACACACATCCCACCCCTATAACCAACCTTTAACTCCATCCTCATCCCCACCCCTATCATACCCACACACCCCACTCACTTTCACCCACACCCATACATCCTCTCATACGTATCCACCCCTCATTCATACCCAGACACACCCTACCCCAACCCCACCCACACCCCAACACCCACCATATTTATTACACCCACCCTTACCCTTACCTACCCACATCCACACCTATAGCCACCCCTACCTATCCACCTCATCCATTTTAAATTTGGTTCAAATATTTTTGTGCACCTGCTATAACATTTAGAAAGACTTTTTTGTTGAAAATATATGAAACTTGTATGAATGTGTAAAATTATTTAACAAATGTAAAAAATGTGTATAGAAGTGTTAAAAAAGTTGTAAAAAAACCAAATTTAGGGCCGATTTGTAAATTAAAAACATGTGGACCATAACAAAAATTTAAGTTTAGACCAAAACTAAAATGGGTAAGTCTAGGTGGGTTGGTAGGTATGCCTGGGTGGTTACAAGGGTAGGTGTGTATAGGGTGAGGTGGGTATGAGTTTGGATGTAGGGGCGGATGAGTGTGAGTGTTCAATATGTTCAATATATATTATTTGAAAAACAAAACATTGAAATTAAAAACCAATAGAAAATAGACATCCAAACACGTTTGCTAATTTTCTAAATGAAAAATGAAAGCCAATCAGTTTTAATTAAACATATTTTCTAGATTTTCTGCTAAAAACTAAAGATGAAACATATTTTATTTTTCAAAAACTAAAAACTAAAAACGAAAAACTGTTTTCTATAACTAAATTAAGTCTAAGTTTTTTTGATTGTAAACAAACCCTGAATCTTATCATTTTAAATTTGGTCCAAGCTAATAGTCTTTTAGTCTTTTATATGGTATTTTCTTAGATTTGATATAAATGCACCCACGTATATAAAAGATTGACAGCCAGTGTTTCTAACCATCTACGTACCAAAGAAATTTCATTATTCTTAATACATGTATAAATGAGGCTTGAAAATGATATATAAAGATGCACAAAATTGAACTTTTCGAATTATAGATCCAACCCCAAATAGGACTTGATCACGAAAAGATACACATAAGTGACCTATTGGTTTATTGCTTTGTCTTTAAACATATATTATTTTTTATGACATAAGAAAATCACACACATCAAATGTTAGATCGGATTAAAGAGTCCATAAACTCCGAAAATTTTGAGATGTGTCTAACAAAAAAGTTGTTTTGGGTAAATATATGTCATCAAAATCCAAGGAATTCAAACAAGATGATTTGATACATCATGGAACGTGAACATGTTTCGTTCTTGTGTAAACACAAAAGTTTCTTCTATCTTTCTTAAACTATTAATGTGAGCATATAGAATATCTAGCCCAATGTAAAAACTAATGAGAAAATGAGAAATTGGGTCAAAAGATGCTCAATTTAAAATATACGTCATTTTTGATCCGTCATGAGTTTGGAGACCCGTTTTATATCAACGAACAACTATCTTCAGACCGGAGCTCTAATAAACAACCAAAGACGGTTTTCCATCCATCTTCATGGAAACCTCCGTTGGTCTTAAATTTTCAGTTTCCCCAAACTTTGTCTATTTACTCATCTTATTCTCTTACTAGGCGTAAGCCCGTGCGTTGCGCAGGAATAAAATTATATAGTAAAAATATTGGTCGGTCACATGAACTTTAAAACTTTATATCTAATCTAAACATAAAATACTAAATATAAATGGGTATCATAATACATATCATGTATTAATACTAATATTTGCATCCAAATTTTAAAAAAGGTTACATAATAAGCTTTTTGATTTCAATTTTATAAAGATAGTCAAACATAAAAAACCTAAAGACATAATATTAAAGATTTAATTATAGACCTCTAATATTTTGTGTGTTATATATATAAAATGATTTATATATAACTGTAAGTTTTATATCGAATTTATTTATCATGGCATGGTAAGCATATTTAATATTTTATGATTTTTCATTTCTTTTATTCTTATCCATCTCTTTACATAATTATGATTAAATTGTTTAGTAATTACCAGTTAATCCTCACTTCAAATTGGAAATATAAACTTTAATTGAAAATAGTTTATTTAATTATGGAGTTTTATATGGCTAATCTTTTGGTTTTGATTTTTGTTTAGTTTTAACTTTTTAGGAGTTATATTTGGATTTGATAATGTAATTTAGATTTTAAGTTTTTGAAGATGAAAATAATAAAAATAAAATAAGTTTGTTATTTTTCATTAAGTTCATTACTAAGTTTATAGATTAATCAATATAAAAGTAAAAACTTTATAAAATAAAATTTTTTAACATGAGTAAAATAATATAAATTTTTTGACAGTCTCATTAATGGTTTACACTAATGAAATTTAGACACCTGTTTATCAAAAATATCTCTTCTTATTACAGTTATTTAACCATAAAAGCCATATATACAACAATTACTTCTAATACATAAAGTTAAAAATGAAACAAAAAATTAAAATATGATTATCTCAAAATACAAATAAACACAACATCATTGTATTAAAATTTATAATAGAAACATGAATGACGAAACACGATGACAATATAATATTAATATTTTCCAAGTACTCTTGATAACAAAATCAGAAAAATGTGAAACGAAAGTATGAGTAACTAAAAAGAAAAGTGAAGCATGATTTGAATATTTTAGTGTTATTTTATATGCAGAGCCTATTAAATAACTGATCGATAAATTCAATTATACTATTGATTTATCATAAGTTTAAGATTGTTAGTCACACATTCATCAACAACTTTTCTTCTTATTACATTTATTTAACCATGAAATTTATGTATATAACAATTACTTTTAATAAGTAAAGTTGAAAATGAAACAAACAATTAAAATACAATTATCTTAAAATACATATAAACACCATATCATTGTGCTAAAAACTAAAATAGAAATATGAAAAAACTAAAACATAAATGTATGAATAGAAAAGTTCTCTTTTTTAGAGAAACATGACAACATAATATCAATCATAATATCAATCATGACAATCATAATGTGCAAAAAACATGACAACATAATATCAATAATAAAAATATGAATAGAAATGTTCTCTAAAAATTTAGAAAAATGAACTATATACGAATAAATTACATAAAAAATTTGAAGCCATATAACTTTGCATATTTGCACCTTATTTTTCGTTTTCATGCACTCTACATAACAAAATCTAAAAAATGAGAAACGAAAGTGTGAGTAACCAAAAAGAAAAGAGAAGCAAGTATGATTTGAATATTTGAATGATCTTATATAAGCGCAAACTAACTTTTTCAACTCTTCATATATGAATCACAAATCTCTTCAAACACATGTATCTTTTTTGTGAGCAAAACTTACTTATATACTACTAATATAAGTTACAATGTGTATGAATGAGGAAAATAAAAAGTCATTAGTAATTATTAATCATAACTTAAAAACTCTTGAGTTGTAAATATTAAGTACATATAAATTAGAAAACTCTTGAGTTGTAGTGGGAGTTTCAAATGAATATGGTGCTAGTATATGAGTTATCTTGAATCATATCATTTCAATGGCCTCCATTATAAGAGTTATATAGATATTTAATGACAAAATCGCCCTATTCCTTAATTTCTATTTTTACATCTTTATTTTGGATCTTAATTAGATGTATGTTCGGTCAATTTTAATTTCCAGAGATATGGCAATACTTACAAATTCTAACTCCCTTTATATAAAATGATTTTGTAAGTTTTTTCAAGGCATATGGAACTCAATATTAGAGTCCTTTTGAATTTATCTTTCTACTTGTTTTTATTTTACGTCAATTATGATAAGGCATATCGAATTTTATTTAAACTTCGTAAAACAAATGGCAATCTTAATATAAAGAACCACAACAATACCAATAAACCTTTGTAAGAATAAAAACACTACATCATGAGCACAATCATAAGTAGAAGTCCTGGATCAGGTTATTCAAACGAGGGTACACAACATGAAATAAATTTTAATTCAACATAATGTTAGGTGAATATTTGGTTGGTGAATATTTTTCTTTTCAAAGGTTGGTGAAGCAATATTCAAAGGGTTGGTGAATATGTTGAAAAACAACTCCATATTCACATTGATATATGTATATTATATACACACTCAAATGTATATAAATAGGGAGCTTCACTTGAGTTTTAGATGCACCACAACACACAATACATGTAAAGGATTGAGTGTGTATCTCTTGTAATCTCCTCAGTCAAATAAAATCTAGTTGTTGCCCGTGGATGTAGGATTGACACCGAATCCGAACCACGTAAAATCCTTGTGTTATCTTTTGCTTTATTTTCGTGAGTTTATGTGTGTGTGATAGTGTGTTTCCGCTGCGTGTACCCTGTCCGATTCCTAACAACTGGTATCAGAGCTTCGTGTTTTGGAGGAGGTCTCGGTTTTAGAAATTAGAGTATGCTCTGTGGTTGCAGTTTTGTCTGATCTTCCACATCAGAAACTAATTTCTATTAATCGTATTAAAGGTGTCTTGGTACTTTGAAGGGTACTGTTCTGTCACACAAAAATACTATAAAATATTTGTCTCTTGTTTGTCGTAATGGTTGAAGACAAGGTTGTAATCGAGAAGTTTAACGGTTCTGACTTTAGCTGGTGGAAAATGCAATTAGAAGCATTGCTATGTCAGAAAGATTTGGACGTGGTACTTGGAGACAAACCGGAGAAAATGGAAAAAGCTGTTGAAGATGCGTGGAACTCAAAGGACAAGAAAGCTAAGGCGGTTATTACATTGTCGTTGGAAAGGAGCGTCGCTTTCAACATCATGAAGGAAACCACGGTGCGTGGTATGATGGATGCTCTAACGAACATGTATGAGAAACCGTCAGCGACTAACAAGGTGTTCTTGATGAGGGAGCTGTTCACTACAAGGATGAATGAGGAAGGCTCAGTTACTGTTCACATTAACAATCTAAATTCAATTCTGTCCAGATTGTCATCTGTGGGAATTAAATTTGATAACGAGACTCAAGCTTCACTGCTACTAGCTTCACTACCTGATAGCTGGTCTGGAACAGTAACCGCTGTTACAAGTTCAGTGGGGACAGTGGTATGACGTTTGAAGGGGTTCGAGATTTGGTTCTAGGCGAGGATACCAGACGCAAGAATCAAGGTGGCTCGTCTTCTTCTGAGTTATTAAATATCGGAAGAGGTAGAGGGAATAACAGGAATACTGAGAGCAGTGGGAGTCGGGAAGAAGTTCATCTAGAACTTGGAAGAATGTGAAGTGCTGGAACTGCCAAGAGGTGGGACATGTTAAGAGTCAATGTCCAAAGAAAGAATTGAACATTGCTGGTGCTGAGAGTGTGTCTGAGGATGATGCACTGATACTAAGTATGGAAAGTTCTGTAGACTCTTGGGTCATGGATTCAGGGGGTTCGTTTCACGCCATGGACAACGGAGAAACGATGGTGAATCTAAAAGAAGGAGATTTTGGGAAGGTACGATTAGCAAATGACGAGATGCTTCAAGTAACGGGCATGGGAGATATTGATCTGGTTACTTCATTGGGAGCTACATGGAACCTGAAGAATGTCAGGGTGATTCCGGAGCTGAAGAAGAAATTGATTTTTGTTGGTCAGCTGGATAAACAAGGACTGGAAGTAAGGTTTGGTGGTGGTACATGGAGGGTGGTCAATGGTAATTCGGTGATTGCTCAAGGTATGAAGCGTGGGTCATTATATATGGTTGAGGTACCTGCTGAGGGAAGTATGACCGTCCCCGTTAAGCATGACAAAATCAGGTTCGCTAAATCTAGTGCTAAGAGAGTTCATTTTGCAAACATGAATTCTGGAGCCAAGGGGATGTTAGCTGAACGAGTCGGAAAGTCTAAACCATTCAGGGGATTTTGTGACAGTGGGAGCACGAGGTGTGTTTCGGGTACAGTTACAAAGAGCCGTTGGGTTTTGAAGACTAAGACTGGAAAATTCTCTCCTGTTTGAAGTTTGCAAAGTTTGGAGAGTGTTAGTGGTCCTCGGTGTATCTCTGGATCCGGTGGAGTGTCCAAGCCGGTTGAGACAGGGGATGAGTCGGTAGTGGTATTGACCACGGCTGAGTCGGTAGCGGGATTGGCTACGACTGAGTTGGAGCTTGTGGGAGCTTCAACTGGCCCTTCTAGTACTTGATAATGAGGGGTGGCTGCAACTAGGAAATTGACTAAGTTTAGCTTGTTCTTGGGAACTGGAAGCTTGGAAGACTTGTTATGTTAGGAGATTGATGAGAGATGTTAAAAATATTCAAGTGGGAGATTGTTAGGTGAATATTTGGTTGGTGAATATTTTTCTTTTCAAAGGTTGGTGAAGCAATATTCAAAGGGTTGATGAATATGTTGAAAAACAACTCCACATTCACATTGATATATGTATATTATATACACACTCAAATGTATATAAATAGGGAGCTTCACTTGAGTTTTAGATGCACCACAACACACAATACATGTAAAGGATTGAGTGTGTATCTCTTGTAATCTCCTCAGTCAAATAAAATCTAGTTGTTGCCCGTGGATGTAGGATTGACACCGAATCCGAACCACGTAAAATCCTTGTGTTATCTTTTGCTTTATTTTCGTGAGTTTGTGTGTGTGTGATAGTGTGTTTCCGCTGCGTGTACCCTGTCCGATTCCTAACACATAAATTCGTCTTTAATGACGAATGATTGATTGGATTTTGGTGTGCCCCTTTCGGCCAAGCACCTTCTTCTCATAACCAATAGGGGCTGGAGCAGGAATTGGTGGGATGAGGAATGGTGGCATAATTGCCGGCATTGGTGGCATAACTGTCGACATTGGGCTCATTGCAATACAACAAGTGGTAACATCACCTTGGCAACATGCAATCCCTTCCACCACCAGTGTAGTCGTCCCCAAAAATAAAACCATTAAACCGATCATAACCACTCCCATTTGCTTATTACCGTTAGCCATTATCCTTTTTTCTTGATTCCATGGTGTATTTAACCTTTGTATCTTGCATATACAAGTTTAAGCATATATATACACATGTATGTTCATTCATAGGATTAATATAAAACAGAACTTACAACTCGTAACAAACATTACTTTACAAGATTGTAAAATACTATGTTCCTTGATTTTTCCACCCATATATTGTATTCTAGTTTGTAATCGTTTAATCAACAGCAAGATAAAAATTGATTGAAGAGGAAATGATTAAGAGAAGTTATTTAGAAGTGTTTGAATTTAGCAAAAAAAAAATGATCATTGCAACTTATATTTTGTTTTGCAGTATATTTTGTTTTGCAGTATATTTAAAAGAGTATGGTCCCTACCCTAACGTTGAGAGATATATCTCCTATTTTCCACTGTGGTCTATTATTCTCTCCTATCTCATCTTTTCTATTATATATTTATCTGCTTGTATGGTTTGTTTTTTGCAGGATGTTTGCTTTTTATGTTCCTGTTATGTTCTCTGGTCCCAAAAACTGTTTTGGTTCCTAGTTTTGCCTTGTTGACCATTGGGGCCTGTCCCAATGGGTCTTTTTGTTGTTTATTTGGTGGGGAGTCCCAGCCTTAAATTGTATTTATTCTTTTTATTAATAAAATTTGCGAGAGGTACCGTCCTCTTTACCCAAAAAAAAAAAATATTGGTTAGGACTGGGATTTTATAATCTTGAGGGGAATTAAGGTTTGCAGATCTATATAAGTAGTTATTGTAAGCAACTTATTAGGAGGATAAACGTCAAAATGCAATCATCAAATGTTTACTTAATAGTAAAAACATGATGATACATTGATGACTATTTTTGTAATCATCAATCTTCACGGAGCATACACCATTCATGTCCTCTTTTTGTAATGTAATGTGAGTGAGGGACTATTTTGTTTATCAACTTTTCTTGGGTTATTTTCCTTGTCTTTGAAAAGCAAATGAATGCACAATTTTGATTATATATTTTTTGGGTTTTCTTCTGTTTTTGTCTCTTTCGAAATCTCTTTTAATATGTAGTTTTTACTGGCTAAGAATGATAATTAAATCATACATTTTTGTTACAAGTTATAATGTTTAAAAACTAATTATCAATCTTTATAAATTATGTTTATAAAAGAATTGATTAAACTGACCAACGAGACAAAATAGACCGACCGATCTAGGACAAGAGCGGGAGAGGATCGGGCTAGATCGGTAGTCCAACTTTTCACCTTTTAAGGACGCGTTTGACAAAACTAAATGCTACTGGTAGCCGGTAGTTGAAAGCCCAAATGTATAATTATTATTTGTGAAGAAGATTTAAGCAAATGTAGATCTTAACTGTGAACAACGTAAAATTATATAAAATCTAAAATCTAAAAGCTCTGAAAAGCTTAGAACTTCTAAAAGCTATTTGAAGTAGCTTTTGTATTATAAACTTTTGTTTAAAAGCTAAAAGCTTAAACTACTGAATGTTCAAGCTTTTTCGTAAAAATTAAAAGCTAGAAACTAGTAAAAGCTCTCAAAAACTTGTTGTCGAATATACTATTAGACCAGCTTGTGTGAGCACCTCTAATCGATCATGTTAAAAAAGTTATATATTAATAGAAGTTTCTTAAAAAAGATTCTGGCGATAACAAACATAATGGGCGCCTAAATCGGTTTAGGTCATATTTTTCTATTAAATTTCGAGATTATATATGATAATTGTTCAAAAGTTCTCACTAATAGAATTGATTGTATAATTTGCACAAAAGTATGGCTTAAAATTCCTTGAATTGTGTTTTCTTTAAAAGGTCTATATAGAATTGAAATAGACAACCCGTATTATATAGTCGAAGATGTTTTTGGAAGTATAAGGCTCCGTTTAATTACGTAAAATTCATCCGTTTTCTAGAAAACTTTTCTAAGAGAAATAACAACTTTGAAAACGTGTTTAGTTTGACATTTTTTAAGAAAAAAATTTACTTCAATACAAAAGTTAATTTTTCATTTTTCAAAACTACAAACCGGGAAATGTTGAAAAACTTATAATTATTGTTGTCCATAATTTTCAAATTCAAAACTTTTCTAATATATGAACACACTTACACACACACCCATCATTACACACACCCCATACCATACACACCCCACCTCCACCCCAAACCCTTCACATCCATCCAACCATACACACCCCACCTCCACCTTCACCTCTACCCATACACATCCATCCAACCAACCTCACCCACCACCACCACCCCTCCAACCACTCCCACCGATCCCATCTACCCCACTCTCACCCTATCCCACCCACCCCTACCTATTGCTATCCACACCCCACCACTATCCCTAAACCCACCCTATCCCCATACTTGTTACCTAACTCTCCACCCTACCTACCCACCCACACCCATCCCACCCCCTACCACCCATTCCAACCCACCTGCAGAACCAACCTTTAACTCCAACATTATCCCCACCCCCACCATACACGTACACCCCACTCACTTTCACCTACACCCATACATCGTCTTATATGTATCCGCCTCCCTCCATTCCCATACACACTCTACCCCCATCCACACCCACATCCCAACACTCACCCTTACCCACCCACATCCACACCTACCTAGCCACCCCATCCATTTTAAATTTGGTTCAGATATTTTTTTGCACCTACTATAACATTTAGAAATACCTTTTTGTTAAAAATATATGAAACTTGTTTAAAAAGTTGTAAAAAACAAATTTAGAGCTGATTTGTAAATTAAAAACATTTGGACCATAACAAAAATTTAAGTTTAGACCAAAATTAAAATGGGTGGGGTCTAGGTGGGTTGGTAGGTTTGGTCGGGTTATAGGGGTAGGTATGTATGGGGTGAGGTAAGGGTGAGTTTAGGTGTGGGGTGGATGAGTGTGGTTGTTCAATATATTAAATATTGATTCTTTGAAAAACAAAAGATTGAAATTAAAAATCAATAAAAAGTAGACATTTAAACACGTTTACTAATTTTCTAAAATAAAAAATAAAAACTCAATCGGTTTTAATCAAACACATTTTCTAGATTTTCTGCTGAAAACTAAAAGCGAAACATATTTTATTTTTCAAAAACTAAAAACTAAAAACAAAAAACAATTTTCTATAACTAAATAAAGTTTAAGTTTTTATGATTATAAACAACCCCCGAATCTTATCATTTTCAATTCGATCCAAGCTGAGAGTCTTTTAGTCATTTTTTATGGTATTTTCTTTGATTTTATATAAATGCACCCAACTACAAAAGATTGACAGCCACTTCTAATAATTTTTGTTTCTAACCTTCTACTTAAAACTTTACATATAATTCGTTATTCACTTTTTCAGACAAAACACAATATACACGTCCAGAGAGGCAAACCAAAGAAATTTCATTATTCTTAATACATGTGTAAATGAGGCTTGAAAAGGATACATAAAGATACACAAAATTGAACTTTTCGAATTAAAATCCAACCCCAAATAGGACTTTATCACAAAAAAAATATACATAAGTGACCTATTGGTTTATTCCTTTGTCTTTAAACAAATATTCTTTTTCATGACATAAGAAAATTACTCACATCAAATATTAGATTGGATTAAAGAGTCCATAAACTCCAGAAATTCTGAGATATGTCTAAGTAAAAAGTTGTTCTGGTAAATATATGTCATCAAAATCCAAGAAATTAAAACAAGATGAGATAAATTTTGATGCATCATGGAAGGTGAACATGTTTTGTTCTTTTGTCAACAAAAAAGTTTCTTCTATCTTTCTTAAATTATTGATGTGAGCATATAGGGCGTGTTTGGAAAAACTAGCTGGTAGTGGGTAGCGGTAGCTAGTAGTTGGAAGCTGGAAGTTGGAGCTTTTAGTTAAACGCTACTTCAACTAGTATTAAAATAGTGGCGCTTTGCTTAAAATTAAAGCTTCAAACTCGTGTCGCCGAACGAAGCTTTTGTATCTATCAGGGCTTTCTCTTAAACGGTAGAAACTACAAACTCTCAAACGCTCCCAAAAGCTCCGTACCAAACACGCCCTTAGAATATCTAGCATAATGTAAAAGTTAATGAGAAAATGACAAATGGGGTCAAAAGAGGTTCACTTTAAAACATACGCCATTTTTGATCCGTCACGAGTTTGGAGTCCCTTTTATGTCACCGAACAACTTTCTTCGGATCGGATAAGCCGTATCGGATTTTATTTAAATTTCGTAACACAAATGGCAATTTTAATATAAAGAATCATGACAAGACCAATAAACATTTGTAATAATAAAAACACTACATCATCATAAGCAGAAGTCCTGGATTAGGTTATTCAAACGAGGGCACACAACATGAAATAAATTTTAATCCAACATAAATTCGTCCGGTCTCATTAATGACGAATGATTCATTGGATTATGGTGTGACCCTTTCGGCCAAGCACCTTCTTCTCATAACCAACAGGGGCTGCAGCTGGAGCAGGAATTGGCGGGATGAGAAATGGTGGCATAAATGCCGGCATTGGTGGCATAAATGCAGGTATTGGGGCAAGCACCTTCTTCTCATAAACAACCGGGGCTGGAGCAGGAATTGGTGGGATGAGGAATGGTGGCATAACAGCCGGCATTGGTGGCATAACAGCCGGCAATGGTGTCATTGGTGGCATAAATGCCGGCATTGGGGTCATTACCATACAACAAGTGGTAACATGACCTTGACAACATTCAATCCCTTCCACCACCACGGTGGTCGTCCCCAAAAATAAAAGCATCAAACCGATCATAAACACACCCATTTGCTTGTTACCGCTAGCTATTATCCTTTTTTCTTGATTCTCTGGTGTGTTTAATCTTTGTATCTTGCATACACAAGTGTAAGCATATATATACACATGTATATTCATTCATAGGATTAATATAAAACGTAACTTACAACTCGTAACAAACATTACTTTACAAGATTGTAAAATACTATGTTCCTTGATTTTTCCATCCATATATTGTATTGTAGTTTTGATGTAATTGTTTAATCAACAACAAGAAAAAAAATTGATTGAAGGGAAAATGATTAAGAGAGGTTATTTAGAAGTGTTTGAATATAACAAAAAAAAATGATCATTGCAACTTATATTTAGTTTTGCAGTATTTTTGAAAAACATATATTGATTATGACTGGGATTTTAAAATCTTTAGGGGGGGGGGGGGGGGGGGGGGGGGGAATTAAGGTGTGGAAACCTATATAAGTAGTTATCGTAAGCAACTAGTTACTGAGGATAAACGTCAAAATGCAATCACCAAATGTTTACTTAACAGTAAAAACATGATAATACATAGATGCTATTTTAGGTTCAAGACTTATATCATCTTTTTTTGTTTGCAATATATGAAATCATAAGTTCTAAGATTACCTTTTCAATATGTTAATCATAAGTTCTAAGATAACCTTTTCTATATGTCGTCTTTAACATAAAAGAGGTTTCAAATCTCGTTTGGAAATCCAATTATTTATTCATAAGAAGACAATGATTTTTTAACAGTGAACTAGTAATACATGTAATCAATCAATTGTGGCTTTCACAAACAATGCTTTTTTGTAGTACCTTTTGAAATGTACAAATAAAGCATCTCATTGCCGAAATGTAAAATTGTGGTTGTCAATATTAAAGAATTAGACAAGAAGTTTTGTCTTATCTCACACACACAAACACACACACACACACATATATATATATATATATATATATATATATATATATATATATATATATATATATATATATATATATATATATATATATATATATATATATATATATATATATATATATATATATATATATATATATATATATATATATATAGAGTTAGTATCAAATGTAGAACACAAATATTGTGTGATTGTGTGAGACAATATCAGCCATTAGATATTTTTAATTTAAAATAAATCGATAAGGGTAAATTAGTAAATAATGATGGCATGATCGTAATTAATTGAAAAAAATAATTATTTTTAATTTAAAATAAATCGGTAAGGGTAAATTAGTAAATTTTCCCGATAGCTAATTTTAGAATGTGCAGATATTTTGGGATATAATTTAGTTAGTTATTTTGCAAGATTTTAGTTTCCATTCTTATTTATCTTATAATTTGGTGGTATTTTGATTTAATACATATTTACCATGTTCATTAAATTTGTAAAATTAATATTCTGGAAGAATACGACTTATACACTTTTCAAGAATGAGATAATGATAAATACATTCTAAAAGAATAGTAACATTCTGAAAGTTAGACTTTATTCTAAAAGAATTCGACTGTATATAATGGACAAATACATGAAATATTATTGAATAATCATTCGTAAAAAATTGACAAATACATTAAGACATATGGATAACCATTTTTAAAAAGTAGACAAATAAATCAAAAGATTAAAACATTCTATCAGAATAATTGACAAATAATATAATGTATTTTGAAATAATATTGCTCTATCACCACATTCATTCTGAAAGAATATTGCTTATTTTATTAGCTCCATCTTCAAATTATCATAGAATCAAGAGAATGAAGCTCATCAACTTTATTCTTCGTTTTTTATCTGATTTTTGCTACCTGAAAGAAGCATAAACAAACTATTATTATTATAGATCTAATTAATAACAAAATTTTTGTAATTAACGTTGATAATACACATTTGAAAGAACATCGCTAGATCATGTGAAATAATATATCCATTTCTTGATAAATTCTGAAAGAATTTGCTGATGATAGAAGTTAGAATAAACAACCGAATATGATTTCCGTCATTCATTCTTAAAGAATTATAGTGGTGGTTATATAGCTAAAAAACAAAATGAGATGGAATCAATCATTGGTGCATTTCACTTGGGATGGGACAAACAAAACCATCAGAAGAATTATATATGAAAGTCTATGAAAGTCTATGAAAGTCAATCATTGGTGCATGTAACCATTATTTATTTACAAATGTGTCTGATTCTATGAAAGTCTCAACGCATATTAATTTCCAAAAATCATATTTGACCTCAAATAGAATACTAAAATTTACAATTTATTCGTTCAATGCAAAGCTTTTCACAAGAATAACGCAACTTCTTCATCCTAGAAACTTAAGAAATTAATGTTATAAATAATCAATTTTATGTAACGAATAATCATGTATATGTAATTGCTTTTATATGTACTGCGTATAATAGAAACACAAACCAACGGTTGCTGCATAAGAAGATCCGAATGATAACCACAAATAAAAGAAATGGATGAATTTTACCTCATATGACAGTTTGGGATTTCATACTCGCAACAAAGAGGGATGTAGAGTGGCCTTCCTCTGTGTTTCTTAGCAGATGGACGATGGTGAGGATGTTGATGAGTTAGGGTTATTTCTTCATCGAAGGTTGAGAGATAAAGAGAGGAGCGTACACAATAAAGTCGAACTCATCTGGAATCATTTTTCTTGAATGAATCTCGATTGTAGGTCTTGCGTTCTAATTCTCCATGTGCTTGAGCCGATTGTAGAGGAATAACCATCAAAGCCTAAATTCCGATCACCACCGTCGTCTCTCACATTCCCGCCGATCTCCTCTGCGTCGCTGCCCACTCTGTCTCGCTACCCACTCTGACTCGTTCTCACTCTCACGATATTATACCAGAACAAGAAATAGGCATCTTGGAATAGGAAAATTACTGATTTGAATGATTAAAAGGTTTAGAGTTTGAACAGAAAGGAAGATCAATCAGAAGACGGCGTTGACATGCTTCTTCTAGGGTTACGGTTGTGGGGAAATAAGAAGGGAAGAGAACGTGGTATAAGAAGAGTAAGAGAGAGATGGGATAAAATCATTACCTAAATTAGTGGATACAATTAATATTTAATTAAATGATTATTATGATAAATTACCATTCTATCCTTTATAAATGATTGGCCCAGAATCACTCATACACTCACACAATATTTAGCCTCCACATATGAACCTACATCTATATATATATATATATATATATATATATATATATATATATATATATATATATATATATATATATAACATATATATATATACTAGCTGCGTACCTGCGCAATGCGGCGGCGGCAAATAGTTTCGTTTCTGCAATTACTTTTTAGGTTTTAGGTTGCAGATGGGAGGGGGAGTTGGCGAATATGAGAGTGATAAATTTCTTTTTGGGCTATTGATTACATTTCCAACGATATAGGGACGGTAAATACCCGAGAGTGTGGGACCAAAAATGGAAAAAACTTTTAGAAATTAGTTTGGAACTATAGGGATATTTTGCAATGAAATGATAAATAGAAGTAGAATGCTATAATCTGAACAAAAGACAAAGTAAACAAAGGGGCAAGGGCAAAACAAATTTTTGTACCAAAACTTTAAGGAAAGTACAACGTTATAATAACAACAATAATAGAACTGCAATGCTATAATCCAAAAAAAATAGACAAAGTAAACATTTCGTTTGGGGAGAATTTTCTTTTAAGTAAAGTACAATGCTATAATCTACCAAAGTAAACATTTACAGTTCAATAACTTTAAAAAAATGAAAAAAGTCAAAGAAGCCAAAGTAAACATTTACATTGCAATAACTTTATTCAGATTTTTATAAGATCAAAATTATTAAAAAAAAACAAACCAAATACGTTTTAATTCATCTATTTAAGACCGATTAAGTTATAGTTGATATATGTATCGTCGCTAATTTTAAACATCATAATAGAATAATGCATCTTCATTAGAGGTTTTTAAAATAAAATTAATTCTAAAGTTTGGTCTTCCTATACAAAACAGTCTTCATAAACATTGTTACATAATTCTCACGTTAGAAATCAAATCTTTTACTAAAAACTGTAAGATTACATTCTTTGACAAAATATAGATAAAAGGCACTGTAATAAATCAAATCTTTTACTAAAAACTGTAAGATTACAAATCTTTTACTAAGTCTTCATAAACATTGTTACATATATAAAGAAGGCATTGGAACATTACATTAAGCTGCAAGATTACATTCATTGACAAAATATAGATAAAAGGCAATGTACATTAGAGTTGCTTCTGATTTACTTTTCTGTCATTAATCTTCTAAAACACCCTTGCCTTAGACGTGCATCGGTTACAGACGAATCATTAGTTTTCAAATTATTCAAAATTTCAGACTTTTCAGAGTTTTCAAATTTTTCAAATTTCCGAAATTTTCATAATTTTCAAAATTTTCAAAATATTATTCAAATTTTTCAAAATCATTTAAATTTTCAGATTTTTCAAAATTTTCAAATTATTCAAAAATTTTAAATTATTCAAATTAAAATTTTCAAACTTTTCAAATTATTCAAATTTCTGAAATTTTCAAATTTCAAAATTTTGAACATTTTCAAATTTCAAAACTTTTAAATTATTCAAGTTTTTCAAAATTATTCAAATTTTCAGACTTTTCAAACTTTTCTGACTTTTCAAAATTTTCTAACTTTAAAGATTATTCAATTTTCAAATTTTCAAACTTTTCAAATTATTGAAATTTCCGAAATTTTCAAACTTTTCAAATTATTCAAAATTTTCAAATTTCGAAAATTTTCAAATTATTCAAAATATTCAAACTTTTAAGATTATTTAATGTTAAAAAATTTCAAAATTTTCAAACTATTCAAATTTTCGAGATGCTATAAGAAGTAGCAACATATTTCTATTTATCCCTAATTATAGGATTATACTTCCTAAAATTTTCTAATTAAGGCCATGAACTTTCCAAATTGTACCTAACTATAATCAATCAGAGTGCACATACCATAGAGCAATAAACGCATCAATTAGAGTCACCCACACATAAACAATCACACTCTCACACAACCAAACATACAGAAACATACGTACAAACAGTTGTGCACACACATACAAAAACATTATTTGTTTTAAACCATTTACTTTTTATATTTTACGTTCCTTTTACATTTTCTTAAATTATTTAAAACCAATTATATTTTTATTTTATTTTAGAATTTTAGTCTTTATTATTTTCAACATTAGTTTTAATTTTAATTTTAAAATGATTATCTTTTATATTTTTAGAAGAAACATTTTTATTATTTTTATTTTTATTAAAATCTATTTATTTTTATTTTGACATTTTATTTTATTAGTTTTAGGTTTATTTTCTTAGTTTATTTTGATAATTGTTTGTAGCTCTTATATTTTTATGAAACTTATTTTTTATTTTTAGCTTTCTAGTTTATATTAATTATAAACTTTACTTTTATTTTAATTATATTATTATTATTTTTTCGTGTTTTAGCTTTTTATTTTATTTTAACCCATTTAAACCTTTTATTTTTCAACCTTTTATATTTTTATCCTAATAATTAATATATACATATGTAATTTGATAAAAAAATCCGAAATTTCAAAATAAATATATTAAATTCAGAAAATTAAATAAAAATTCAAATAAATTCGAATTTAATATTTAAATTAAAAAAATCAAAAGTTGGAGACATGGGGACAATGCATGGGTCTTTATTGTGCTTTGTGTGCATGTGTGATGAGTGTGTTTGTATGATTTTCAATCAACCTTTACTAAAGGAGAATATTGTGATAGTGTAGGTCTCAAAATAGATTGCCTTTCAATTATGGTCCTTATTTTTATGTTCTTTAACGACTTTGGTCCCAGAATTGTTAAATAGTCTCACTTTTTTACCTCCAAAATGAATGCTTGAAGCTTTTATATATAATTGAATAACCATATTGTTACAGGCAAGTGTGTTTCTCATAAACCTTGGCGAAATCTGCAATATTAGATACTTGTAGAATTCATGTGGCCACTATGATGGAACACAGAATAAATAATGTCTCGCTTGTGATCAAGATCAAATTTATTTTGCAAACATTGAGTATACTTTTATAAGTTTCTTTCATTTGAATATATCAATATAAAGACAAATATAATCTTACAACTACCATGTTTTTTCTTGAAGTAGAGCCGTTAGCCTTTTTTTTCAAGAACTACAATATATCAACACTGAATTTACTAAAGGAATAACTTGAAATATATAACAAAGGTTAGTTCCATCCCATGTACGTCTTCCAGAAATAGAGTAAACGAATAACTTGAAACATAATCGAGCACCAAAATATATCAACACTGAATTTACTAAAGGACCTGAATTGGTAAAACCAACTTTTTGGGAACCTACTTTAGAAAAAAAAATAGATCACCTGATGCTTTCTTACTTTTTTTAAACATGTTGGTATTTTGAAAAACTTTCCAACCTTGAATAATAATTACACTGTTCATAAAAATCTCCAGCTCTTCTAGCTACGCCAACTTATAAATTAAATAGATTATTATTTTGTAACTTACCGGAAAAAGTCTATAACCCCGTGGGTTATAAACTCTAGTAATAAACCCAACCATTAAAAACCATAATAGAGATCGATTTTAGTTCAAACCAACCCTGATACTCCCTTCACACAATCAGCAGAAGTTACCATTCCAAATAATCCTTCAATCCGATAAACTCTAGAGATATTTCACCAATATTGTGTACCTTCAAAGAGATAATTAGAAGTTAAGGTTTTAGTGGAAGCAACCTCTAGGTGTTGTCTTCATAAAACTCTGGATAAGATGAAAAATTTTGAAATAAAAATCATAAAGCAAGGACACAGATAGACAATGCGGGACAGAAAAATTTGCAGTGTCACATACTTAAAAAGAAGGGAAGAGTGAACAATGAAACCTTCTTCATACCTGTATCCATGCCTGTACCGATGAAGAAAACATCAACAACCCATTTCAAGATGAAATTAGCAACCCCTTCGACTCTCTGTTCAAACCTGAAACACGGAATTCATGTAAAAATGTGAAATTTTTACAGGTTACCTAACATTTCAAAGAAGCACACAACTGGAAAAAGAAACATGAAATCGTTCATAGTGAAATCCATATGAAGAAAATCATAGATCATGGTTCTCTTTGAGGGGTATTCTGCACTCTTAATAAGTTGCTTCAACCATCCATTAAATGCAAGCATGACTTACCGAGATAGTAAGTTCATGGCTGCAATTGAAGGTTGAAGACAAATGTCCCATTTGTCAAGTGACTTGTACCTGAAAAAATTAGAGAAATGGTTTAACTTCAAGCTTGAACGAATGAAATACATAGTATGACATGGTCTGCATCCTTATAATCTGCATACACATATCTATAAATACAAACATACAACAGATCTGGGTCGAGATTTGCCATTGTTTTGTATCAGGAATTGTTTTGGTGTAGCTATGGGTGGCAGATGTTGTAGAGGTACGAGCATAGCGATGGTTGCTTCATAGCAATGATTTTTTTTCACAAATCAGGTAAATCAACTAACCCATATTCAAATCGTTATGATTTTCATCTATATAAAAAGTAAAACCAGGTAAATCAAGCAGAGAAAGGGGGAGGGGTTTACAGGAACCGGATCTTGAGAGAGAGAGAGAGAGAGAGAGAGATAAAATAACCACCGGTGATGGTTGTGGTACGAAGGTGTTGATGATTTTGCATTTCTTTCGAGTGGGGCTGTGATATTTTCGTTCGTGATGTTTTCTCCTTCATTGTTTGTTCCCTGCAATGATGTTGTGAGCCGGCTTGGAAGACTGGAATAAGGGCGAAAGAATGGGGAAAGGAGAGAGGAGTTTATGACTTCAAATGTAAACCAGTAGTTGGTGGGATATTTATGGGAGAACACGCCAAGACTTTATGTATTCATGGGTTGCGGGATTTCAAAATTTTCAGATGTAATTTCAAAATTTAGCCGCTCAAAAGCCACATGCATCAATAACTTGTACAGTCTTAAAAATTAAGACATTGTGCATTAAGACACTTGTACTATATATATGCTTTATATAGTTTTATATATATATATATATATATATATATATATATATATATATATATATATATATATATATATATATATATATATATATATATATATATATATATATATATATATATATATATATATATATATATATATACTAGCTGCGTACCCGCGCAATGCGGCGGACGGCAAGTAGTTTCCTTTCGGCTATTTGTTTTCGCAAGATTTTGATATCATTTTACGGGAATTCCATATGTTTGTTATAGAGATTTTTATCGAACACTTCAAAATAATAATGATCATGTGTCCTAATTTTAGTGGAGTACCCGCGTAATGCAGCAGGCGGCAATTAATTTCATTTACGTGAATTGTTCCCGTGCGATGATTAGTTTTTTTTGTTAGACGTCGAATAATGACTTTCTATCAATATTTTCATATCGGCATGCATATAGTTTCGTTTCAATGATTAGCATTCTTTCCTAAATACATTATATTGCAAATTACATCATTATAATTTCATCTGTAACGTACGTAATTTTTTTCGCCACATAATTTTTTTATTAAAAAACACTTTGTTGGAGGCGATTAGTTTTCTTTTGTTTTCATCAAATAGTTTCTTTAGTTGATCATTACGAAATAGTTTCGAGGAGGTAATTAATTTCCTTTCGCTTTGTTGTTTTGCGTTAAAAATAAATATGTAATACTTAATAGTCTACCATGTTACACGTCGTTAATGTTTATATTTAGTTATTGCATTTATTTAAATCAGTATTTATAATAGATAATAATCTTTAATTATATAATTACAAATTCTTAACAATATCCCTTTTAGGATTAATAAGTTGTAGTGAAAAAATAGAATTAAAATAATCGTTTTTGTGTTTTTAACGTGTTATAATTTATAAAAGCATATTTCATTTTATATGATATCAAAAATCACAATGTATTACCAATTTTGGATTAATTCTCATGTATGAATTCTTATGATAATACAATGCTTTCATATTTAATGAATCTGATTTAAAATTACATATAAAGAGAATATTTTAGAACGATCGATTTGCCATGCTCGTGACTACTACAACTTGTACGAATAAAGCTAGTTGAACCATAATGTTTGTTGATTTTCAATTTGACATCATTTTCTTGTTTGACTTTGGAGTGTACTTCAGCATGCGTTCAAAATTGATTTTATTTGTTTAGTATATCTTTGTAAATCATTAAGATGACAACACATGTCCCTTTTTGAATTGCAACAGTTACAAATGTCCTTTAGAAAAATATAAATCTTACAAGCCGAGAATCAAAAGAATATGAATTCAATCTTACTGTCTAGATCAAAACATTGTTATAAAACACAATTGAAAAAAGACAATTGAAAAAAGAAATACAAGATCACGTGAATAAAAAATTATTGCAATGATTAAAAGACAAAGTAAGAAACATCGTGACCCCTGTTGTAAGAGGCTAAACCCACCATGTGATATTGTAAATCAAAAGTATTATATTAAAACACACAACGCCATACATTCCTTACAATTGCAATCATAACAAAATAGAAATCGGAATATTATACTCACTCACACAATAAAGTTTTATTTTGATTGAAAAAACAATATCACGAGCGAGATCAAAGCTTGAATAGTCACAGTATGTGGTACAACGCTGAAATTTACAAGTCTCAGATGTTACTTCAAATAGATTTTTAGTACCGATCGATCTTCATACTATGGGATCTACTGAAATAAGTTACTGATAACAAAAAACTGAAAACCCACAAATAGTTAAGAAATCAAATAGAAAATAGGAAAGAATAATTTATGCAAATTTGAGAAGGGGAAGCCGTGAACATGTCCAAACTTTCTTTGAGACATTTTCTCAAACACGTGGGGAGCATTTTTCAAATCAGAACTTGTCCAAACTTTCTTTGAGACATTTTCTCAAACACATGGGGAGCATTTTACAAATCAGATCTACAATAGACACACACATTCAAATCAGAAAGATCTTACCAAAGTGGGGTTTGCTGTTGATGTCATGCTTTTCTGTTTGGACGTTACTTCCATTTATCTTTCTAAGTCGAAAGTCCTTCCCAATCTCAATGCCTAGCTGAACAAACCTCAAATCTGAGTTGTGATAGTTGAACTTTGTAATCACCGCTTCTCCATTGATCCTCGTCGTTTCATCTAAGAGCCGACCACAAAATGACCAAGCCTGTTAATCAAATACACACAACAAGATTCACAGCCGCATACATATAACATTCACAGCCATACACATACAGTTACACACACACACACACACACTACATCCCATGGACCATTGTTAATGTGTTTTGGTAAAGGTCCTCTAACCATGGGCCTTCAAAGATTGCACCAGAGACCAACTTAACGCATATCGTACCTTTACCCATAAATAAAACCAAAGCGAAAAATCAATAAATAAAACCATATCGGAGCTCCGGTTCTTTGAAATAACAAAGCGGAAAATCCATAAATGACAACATTTTCCCAAAGTAAAATGTTCAATAAATAAGAAAATATGAATTAGATACAAAATACGAAAGCTGAATTGGACAAAGATCAGTCGATTGTTCCACTTGATAGTCTCCAGTACATTGTGACAATCTTTTTCAGTTCATTGATCTGTACAAAAAATGAAAACGTAGTAACATAGTGGATCTACATCACACACACATTCAAATCGGAAAGATATTACCAAACCCAGGTTTGGAGTTCGTAGTGAGGAAAAAAAGCTAAAACATATACATAAGACTACAACACACACCGATCTAAAATAAACATATACACAAGCAAGCTAAAACATATACAACACACGGATCTACATCACATTTCGTCCCCAGCGACGACGAAAAGAAAGCGACGACATTAGTGTTGGCAAGCTTGATATCCAGACCCGGCCTCCGTGTCCACACATATCTATGGTGGAGAAGTGAAAGGCATTATAGTGGTTTGTTCTTCCAACGTTCTTGAACGTGAAAGTGAACCAGTCGATTTCTATGGTGGAGAAGAGATGTCGTGCAGTGGTTGTGATGAAAAGCAAGAATACGTGAAGAATTTTGGAGAGAGACAACGATTTTACTTAGGAAGGATATGCTAGATCCAGTTTTTTATAGATGGAAGAGAATGGTGGTGGTGATGTGAATAAGGGTTTGTGTTTGTTTACATGGCAGTACGTGTGGATGGATGATAGACACCGTGGCAATCAGGTTTGAGATATGTTGATCAGTGTGATATTGAATGGGAAGCGGTGATTTCAAATTTTAAACGTGGAATCAAATCCTCTGATACGCGTAAATGGAATCCTTTTGTTCAGCTGCATTAAAGAGTTATACATTGTGTATTATAAGTTGTGCATTGTGTATTATAATTTGTACTATCTTAAAAATTAAGACAATTGTGCATAAGGGGTTGTAATTTATATATGGTTTATACTATAGTATATAAGTATATATATATATATATATATATATATATATATATATATATATATATATATATATATATATATATATATATATATATATATATATATATATATATATATATATATATATATATATATATATATATATATATATATATATATATATATATATATATATATATAAGTAGGTTCCATTGAGAATGAAAATTATGTTGAGAATGCGAGAATGAATCTCAGCCACATATTTTTTTTTTGCCGCTCTAATGTTTTGGTGCCGTCGGAGCGTTGACGCTCTAACTACGAGATATATATTATTATTCACATATAATTTTCACCACCACTTCCGCCTGCACCACCTTCATTGCCACCACCACCGTCGTCGCCGTCACCACCACCGCTGCCGCCGCAATCTCTACCACCACCGTCGCTGCCGCCTCCTCCCCCAACGCCACCGCCACCAACCACCACCACCGCTACTGCCAAAGCCGCCACCTCCCCCACCACCGCCGCCACCACATTTACCACCACCTCCACTATCGCTACCACCACCCACCGCCACCACTACCACCTCCATCACCGCTGCCACCACCACCACCTTCGTCACCACCCACCTCCACCAACACCACCACCCCACGAACACCGTCGCCACCATCACCACCATCATCGCCACCCTCTATCGCCATCACCATCATCATCGTCACCCTCTACCACCATTCCGACCACCACAACCATATATGTATATTTATATATATTTATTTATATATGATTATATGAATAATCATATATAAATATACCCATTCATATATGAATAAATCATATACGAAAAAAAAACTCAGCTCCTCGTCATGGAGCGGCGCGCGTCAGCGCTGGCGCATTAGTGCCCCAGATTCATTCTCACGTTCTCAACATTATTTTCATTCTCAATGGAACCCTCCTATATATATATATATATATATATATATATATATATATATATATATATATATATATATATATATATATATATATATATATATATATATATATATATATATATATATATATATATATATATATATATATATATATATATATATATATATATATATATATATATAGGGAGAGGTTAAAATGAGAATATAAAAAAGGTTGAGAATGCGAGAATGATTCCGGACCAATCAATATATAAGGGCATATTAGTAATTATATATTTTAATTAAATTATAACAAATCAAATCAAATCTTATTTCCTAAAATTTAGGATTTTGATTGATAGTTACCTAAAATTATTTTTATCAATTTTCTGCCAAAATTTTAAAAATCAATAGTTTTTATTTTTTCTTAACGATTTCATTGAATAGAAAAAAAAGTTTAATGGTATATTTTTTATTAGTATTTTGTAAAAATTATAAAAAAATTTCGTTCTATTCATCAATGAATAAAAATGTACATACAATTGAATTTTTTGAGAATTAAAAATAAATTATATTTGATCTGATTATTTTAATCATTAACGATTACAAGTAGCAATATTAATGAAATGAATAAATTACAATATAAAGATAGGAACTCAATAATTATAATCATAACCAAAGATAAAAACAATACATTTATAATCATAATGAATAAATGACAACGTAATAGAAAATAACTACTTTAGTTGTAATCACAAATGAATAAAACAAATATAAGAAAAATCAATGTTGCATCGCCGATCATTATTCTTTCTGTCATTTTTCTTGGTGCTACCATCACATACAAAAAAGAGGTGCATCCATGATCATTGTCATTCTTGTATTCATACCTGCAAAATCAAGTTTAAGGATCTTTAAAATAAAATTAACTCATAAATTATAATGTTTTCTATGCATATTCACTATTGTATATGCAAATACAGTGATGATTAAAATGATAATAATATGTGTTCTAATCATTTATAGAATCATATTTATAATCATAAATGATTATAACCATATAAAACATGTGTGTAGTTATAATCATAAATGATTATAACCATACAAGCTTTTAATCATTTATGATTAAAGTTATGATTTTTGTCTAATGTTTTTTTTAAGATTGATATCAAAAAAATATTACATATTTGTTTTAACTTTAATCATTTATGATTATAGAATCGAAGAGCATAGTTGAATTCAAATATGTATGAATGTTTTATATGTAATCATACATGAATATATATCTTTAATCATAAATGATTAGACCTAAATAAAATATAAATATAACTATGAATGTAACAAAATCAATTTAAAAACTAAATAATCTTGCACATACACTTTGTGTGCATGGGGAATTACAAACCTGAATGGTCATGGCCGTGAAAACGAATTTGAGCCTGATAATTCACAAGTTTATGTAACGCGCAGTAGTTATACTTAAAAAATTCCCAGCAATCCTTTCTTTGATCAATTTCTACAAAATGGCAACAACATGTAAATAAAATAAAAAAGAACAACAAGTAGCAATATTGATGGATTCTGATCTGATGCTCCTGGTGCTGTTTATTAATTTGTTGCTGTTTATTAATTTGTTGCTGTTCAGTTTTGGCGATTCCGGAGTGTTCATTTGCTAAAGTGCTCGGGGTGCTCCTGGAGCTATTTTTCAAATTGCTGCTATAGTTGTTCAATCCGAATTGGTGTTACATTTTTCGAATTGGTGCTAAGTTTTTGCTGCTACATCTAATTCTCTCGATGGTACATAATTTTGAAAGTTGGACGATTTTACCCTTGGTGTTGCTGATGTCTGCTACCGGTTTTTGTTGATTTTCTGAGAGACTTCTGTGTTGGTGCTGCTTTGGTGTTGTTGCCTGTTTTGGTGCTGCTGCAATCTTTTTCCCTGTAGCTCTCATATGGGCTGCTACATTTGGTTATTAATTGCTGTTCAGTTAGTTGGTCTGGTGTGCTTGGGTTTAGACGATTTTGCCCCTGCTTAACCTCTTCAATTTATAGAATTGTCTTACTACTAGTTAATTGGGTGCTACTGTAATTCTGATCTGTTTAGTGCTCTGTTAGTTGGTTAGTCATCTATTTGTAATTTCAACATTGTTGTTCCGTAAGCTACCCGCTTACTTTTTTATTTAATTTCATTGCCGTTCTAAAAAAACAATAACTCTTTTTAGCGATCGGAACCTATGTATACATACCTGATAGTGATTTGGATCGACACCCCCAAATATGATTTCACCACTTTCGTCTTTTTCAATCTTCACATGTGGAAAGCTACTCCCCGATAATTCATCTCCAATATCAACATCCTCCTCCTCTGTTTACTTCTTGTTCTTCTTAATCCGTTCAACTTTGTCCATCTCTGAACCTAAATTAACCATTACCGGTTGTTCGATTAACCACCAGAAGGAAAAAATCACAAAATGTTTAGAAATGTAGAGGAAAACTTACATCGTCAATGACATATGAGAAACTAGCACCGACATTTGATGCGCTCTTGACCGGAAGAGCTTGCCTTTTTGTCTTGCTTACTAGATTCTTCCTGTCGATGATGAAACGATTGTTGCTGACCTGGGTAGTGGCGTTGATTTTTCTCTTCACTTGAGTCGAAGAGAGGATTTTCCTGGTTGAGGCTTCGATGATCGTCGATTCATACGGAATTAAGTCACCGGATTTTATGGGTTTACCAAAAATCAAAAGGTGTTGAGTGTGCTAATGGTGATGGTGTTGGCCGGTGGCTTGACGGTGAAGGGTCAAGAGATGTCAACCTGATTTTCAAGAGGGTGAAGGCAGCGAAGAACCAGTGAAATAGAGGCGACGGCGATTTGGCAAAGGTGTTGAAGGGTTTTGGTATTACCCGATCTATTAAGAGAGAGAAAGAGGATGTGAGAGGGAGAGTGATTGTAGGGCATTTAATTTTTTAAAATAGCTAATTTCAAGGTAACGGGTTAAATTGAAATTACTATTAAACCCTCAACCGGGTTTTATAATAGTATTCACCCAATTTTGTATTTAAAAAAATTAAATTACCATAAAAATATAAACCATAGATCTTGTAAATTAAATGGTCCAGATTCTTTCTCACTTTCTCAACCTTTTAACCCTCCTCGTTTTATCCTATATATATATATATATATATATATATATATATATATATATATATATATATATATATATATATATATATATATATATATATATATATATATATATAACGGATAGAACAGATGGTCCAACTACAAAACTTTTTCTTTTTCATTACCTTCTTTCTACTTCTTTCTCAAAGTAAAGCAAGCAACCTTTCGCACGCAAAATCTCCAGGTATTGTCCCTTTTTTTCACCAGCAACACTGGAGAGGCATAAGAACTCCCTAACCGGCCCAACGAATTTTTATTTGGAATTAGAGGGTTCTTTTTGATTGATTCTTTTATCATATTAGGAGATTTTACAGAAGTTTGACCCCCTTCTAATTTTTCATTTTTTTCTTATATTTATTTGGATTTTGGGGACGCTGAAACGATCACACCAAGAAAAGAAGACCCTGAGGGAGACAAAAGCGGAGTCAGCAGACTCCACTTACTTATTTAAGTAGGCCTCGCTTTTCGGAGCTGCTCCCAGCTCATACTACGACACGCCATGCTCCAAGCTCAAACCAGCAAACATTAGAATTCGTATTTATCAAAAACATTTACAACATTATCCAGCGGAAGACTTAATTATCAAAATCTCAGATGCGGTACAATCGCGCCGTGCTCCAAGCTCAAGCCAGCAAATACCTGAAAAACAGTTAGGGTGAAAGAGTAAGCATAAAGCTTAGTGAGTTTCTCAAGATACCACAAGATTCATTACATAATCACAATCACAAAAGTCATCGAGCTTGCCCCGATCAACCTGGCTCTCGGGCTTGCCCCGATCCACCTCAGCTATGAACTCACGAGCTTGTCCTGTTCCGTTCATCACCGCATCAACTCATTCTTTCGACCCTCGAACTTGCCTCGATCCGTCCGGTTATCAACTCATTCTTCAGTTGTCAGAATGAATCCAACAACTGTCACATACAAGCATAACAACCTAATCATACAGTCTAACCCATCGGGTTTCTGTCATCAGCTCAACAGTCAAATAACGTAAGGCACGCCTAGCTACCATACATTACTACACATAGTAATTAAGTTACATATGCATGTAACTTCACCTATAGTATAGTGGGAAGACTCACTTGATCCACAAAGCCCAACAGTGTTCCACACATGCGTCTTCAGATCCTGACAGCGCAAACCTCCCAAAAAGAATAAAATCCGCTTAGGACTTCCTAAATCCCAAACAAGATAAATCTCTAAGACCGGTATCCAAAACCCTCAAGTTTGACCAAAAGTCAAACTGGTCAAAATGTCAACGGTCAAATGTCAAAGTCAACACGCACTGTTAGCGCCGCTAACTTCCCTAGTTAGCATCGTTAACTATGAACAGTCTCAAAAGTCTATTAAGCTCTTAATCCATTCAACCAATGTCTTAATCCTTCCAGGGACCTCTCAAACAGTCCCTAAGTCCATAAAAAATCCTAACTTTAACATCTAAACATAACCTTCGTAGCTCAAGATCAAGATCCAAGTCCAAAATGGTCCAAAACTAATCAAAATCACCAAAGAGAGTTTGGCTTACTCTCTAAACCAATTTAATGGTTCTTAATAAGGACTTTAAGGCACAAAGTTCCTGAATTTATCCTTTCCAAACATGAACAACACTAAAGAGGGACTAATACACCAATTAAATCCATAAAATTCCATCAAGAACAGAAGAATAATCTCAAAAATGTAGAAAGGTGGGAACTTTACTCACAATGGTCCAGAAAATGTAAATCCTTGAAGACTCAACCAAGAGGAGCAGCTTCAAGCATCACCCATAGTCTTCTAACATCACCCAAGCATCAAGAATCCTTCCCAAGAGGCTAAAAACACCAAAAGAGCTAGAGAGGGTAAATGACGAGTTTGGAGGATAAAAAGGAGCAAATGGCGTCTGCCCTAGGGTTCCCCACCCTTAAATACGGCCCAAGCATGAAAACCTAGGCTTTTGGCCCATTTCCAACAGTTACGTCGCTAACTACACAACGTGCAAACCCATACCATCAGGACCACATTAACGTCACTAATGCAGAGGGTTAGCGCGCCACTAATCCTCTGCTCCACCAACTTCTTGATTTTTCTCTTTTTTAACAGCGAACTTTGACTTTTCAAAACTAAAACTTGACTTCTCGGGATTAGGGTCTTACAATATGTGCATATATGTGTATATATATATATATATATATATATATATATATATATATATATATATGCATACATGTCTATTTGTTAATGTATATATGTTTGTATGTAGATATATGCACAAATGTATGTGCATATATATATATATATATATATATATATATATATATATATATATATATATATATATATATATATATATATATATATATATATATATATATATATATATATATATATATATATATATATATATATATATATATATATATATATATGTATGTATGTACATATGCACATATACGTATGTGAGTATGTGTATATATGTATGTGCATATGTGCATATTGTTTTGTAGTCGATATTCCATACACATGTATATGTGCATATACATATGTGTATATATATGCATATATTTCTATTTGTTAATATGTATTTTTATTAATGTTCTTGCAGTTTTAAAAATTTATCTACTAATTGAAGAAGTAAAAAGTGATGAAGTGAATAAACATGACATTCAAGGAATGAAAAATGAAGATATCATATTTTTGTTTTATTTTTTTATATTTTATGTATGTATCGTTCAGAACAATTGTATGTTATTGTTTTTAATAAATTGGTTTGTTTATTATTTGTATTCACCTATTGTAAATAAGATTATGTATATATGAATTCTAAAAATATGCATATATGCATCAGCATGCAAATACATGAATTTATATGTGTTTTTTAATTATGAAATCTGGTTTTTTAATTTAAGATTGTTTTGTTTTTTAAAATTCAAAAAATCTGATATTCAAAAAACGAAAATCTTATTATTTTTTAAATTTAAAAATATTATTATTTTCTAAAATACGAAAAATCTTATATGAATAAATATGTAATAGCTAGTTTTAGGGACTGTTACAATAATTAACAATCATGCCCTTATTGGATGAGATTATGATCTAATGGTTCACAATGAGTTCTCAAGTTCTCATTTTTTGGGTTCTCAAAAGATCACAACCCTATATCTGGTCGAGTTATAGAGAGAACTCAAATAAATAAGAGAACCTAGAAACTTTATTTATACACAATATTTTTCAAAAAAAAATTATACCTAATTATAGATGTTATAGAGAGAACCTAGAAACTTTTTTCTACACAATATTTTTTCACAAAAAAGTATATATATATATATATATATATATATATATATATATATATATATATATATATATATATATATATATATATATATATATATATATATATATATATATATATACACATACTAGCCGTTTACCCGCGCAATGCGGCGGTATATCATCTTGCGGCGGTATATCATCTTTGTTGGTTTTTTATAATTTGTAAGTGGCATTCAACCTGAAAAAAAAATTAGCTTCGAAACGTTGCAAGTCTTATTTTTTTAGCTCAAGACCAATTATGAGTTAGTTAGTAGTAAAGTTTTTTCTATGGTTGATCTTAAATAACCATTTCCTATACATTTGTAATAATATAATATTGTCGACTACAAATGTATTTGTAATCCAATGTCATTAATGAACTTTTAATGTCGCTTATATTTTCATTTAATTTTTTCTTGCATTAATGATATTAGAATTGCAATTGTGTCTCTTTCGAAAAATATCAAAGTTCCATTAATGAGTTTCTATTGGCATGGTTTTACGCAATTCAATTTTGTTGACCTCAATGCATCATTTTCATTCCATCAATACACTACGACGATTGATTTCACGACCCAAATATTGTAATTGCTAAGGAACTTATTTCAATGTATTACTAAAAGATTACTGCCGTTTACAAACCGCATATGTTTATAAGTATTATGTCTAATATGCATCAGGTCTAATATTAGCCTAAATGCATTTGGTATCGTCAACCATATTGCTTAAATGCATCATGTATGATATTTGCATAATGTCTAATATTTGCTTTTTGAATATTTGCATCAAGTCTAATATCTGCATAAGGTTTATTTACCTTTTGAGTATCTGATATACACCTTTTGCATCAATAAAAATCCACTTTTCCTTTTAAAAATAAAAACATTCAAGTCTATAATGGTAATAGTAAAGTACATTGCCATTACATTTATATTTTCAAATATGAATCTACTAATATTTTCTTGTTTAAAAATTACAAGTTCCAGAATTTAACTTCATTATATTCAAATAAATATGATAATATCATTTTCCTGCATTTTTTATTTATGACCAAAATACCCTTATCTTCCAAAATACCCTTAGCAAATCTGATTCATATCCCAAGGCTTCAAGATGACCAGCCATCGTCTTGTTCATTGGTGGTGGACCACACCATAAAATCTACACGTAAATGTATTTCTTTTATTTAGTTTTTTTTAAATCATCTCACTTGAATAAAATTTGAAACATGTTTAAATGAAAGTATACCTTAATGTTAGATGAACGTGCATGTAAATGGGCTTATATCATTTCTTTTGATACAAACCCAACGCCACCTGTCCATCCCTCCGGTGGCTTCACAAGTATAGTAAACCATACTGTTAGTTTTATAAGTCTCGTAACAAGAAATAGCAACGCACTTTCATTTTTTGATTATTATATTATTCTATTTACATTTATTTTTACTCCAGTGTACTTTGAAAAATCTACAAGATTACATCAATGTCATTCATAGACAAAACACTTTTTACTGGTTGATTTTTCAAAGTACAATGTCTTAATAAGAAAAAAATTGAAAGTACATTGTTATTTTTGAGAATACCTGATTTAACACATACTAAACTTTGAAGCGGCCAGGGTAATTGGAAGCAAGTCCCTCCAGTTATTCATGTTACTCGTGAAATGATTTAATTATCCACGGTTGAGTTAAAATATTTTATCAAAATGTAAGAATTTGTAAATTATAATTAATTTTGCTTGCCTTAAGAAAGATGTCATCAGATGTGACAATAACATAAATGAGATGCACCTTTGTCTTGTATGAATGGTTTTCTAAACAGCTCTCGCAACCTACAATTATAAAATAAAGGTAAATTGATTTTACACCTTGAATAACCGGATTAAACACATATAGATAGACACAATCAATCACATACAGATAGACAAAAACACATAGATATACAAACACACATATACACACACATAAAAATCAAGTCACAAACAGACATAAAAAGGGTAATTTCCTTTCAACATGTAGAATAAGGTTATATTTGTCTTTTAATAAAAAACAGAAAGAACAAAATTGAAATCCTTCCACCTACCCGTAACGTACATTATATTAATAAAACACGGAAATTGAAGGATTCTGATGGAATCGAACTAATGAATTCCGTCCACCTCGCAACCAGAATGGAATCCGAGATTCCAATTCCACTGGAATCCACAAACCAAAACACGATCTGAAAATTATGTTACCTTCACATGGGTGCTTGAAAAAGCAGATGTTCTTAAAACTTCTTGAGTCTCCTCCATCATTTTGCATCTTGGTATGCTGAGTATGAAAGTAGCATGATCCGCTGAAACAGCCATAGATGTTATCATGTACCCACTCTCCCATCTACAGATGTTATGGGTACAGAAAATCAAGTTCCACAACCTGCCATCACAGAAAAAGTTGTTAAAAACCAAATCAGTTATGACAAAAATACATATTTTAGTTAACTTTGGTAAATACTAATTTATTTCAATTGGGATGATAGAAATTTTTTATAAGAACAGTTGCTATAATAACAATATAGATAGTTTCAAATAATGGGTAAAATAACATAAAAAACGATTGTAAATTGGGCAAATTTTGCGGTTTGATCAATTATCCTTTATTTTTTCTAATAAAACCATAAAATTTTCAAATTTTTTTTCCAAATGAATCATTTTGACCTGATATAACAGGTCAATAAAGTCACCCAATATATATTAGTTTTTCTGTAATTTCCCTAAATAAGAAAAAAACGAACCTGCAAAGATTCTAGACCAGGTAATTCCTCCAACTTCAACCCTCCAACTCTCTTCCTAACAAAAACAAATAAAGATTTCGTTAATTAAAAGCTAAAAATTTATGCAGTGTTCTGGCTCATTAAACATTATATTTTCCATATAAGGGCAAAATTGTAAAATATGCTTAGATACTTGCTACCCTTGTATTGAGAAAGAAAAGAAGCATATGCCTCAAGTTCATATGTTGCAGCTATCAGATCCTTATGTAGAGTACAAACATGTGCCATACCATCAGAACATGCTGTCACAATATCACCCTTTTCCAAAAATTTCACATCACATAGACATCCAGGATGCAATATGGTTTTAACACAAACTCCATCTACTAATTAATAATTATTAATACTATGATAATTGCTAGTATTAACAACATATATTTATTTAATATTACCTTTCCATATTTTTGTAGATCTATCTTCACTACTACTGACCACAAGTTCAGATTTGTGTGCATCAACAGAATAGACAATAGCAGTGTGACCAGCCATCTCCAATAAAACCTCACCGGTAACTGGCCATAACCTGATGGTACTTTTTATATAAACCAAGATGGCATGTCCATTTAAAGATTCAGAAAAAAATTAATTTTTATTGTGTTTAAGAGAAATCTTATTCTTACCCATGGTACTTTTATCGTGATGGCGTTGAGAAGACGGCGGTGATGCTAGTCACGAAGGGGGAAATGGTGGTGGTGCTAAGCAGCAGCGATGAAGGCGGCAACATCAATGTTGTCACTCGGGTTCTGTGGATCTTGTACTTCCTTTGAAGTCCTTGAATTGTTCAAGGTTTCAATTCAATCGCTTATTCTGATAAGCGAAGCCATATTCGTTATATCGAATGACAAATATCGTGAAGTACAAACAATTGTGTTCTATTTGAAGATTCGAGCAATACATAGCAACTGATGTGTCCGTTGCTCCTAATCTCAATGCCTTTTACATATCTATGTAAACTTATGACTTTGTTAATTCTGTTCAAGACTTGCAATCTTCAGTTGACTCTAAGTCAACTGATTCCAAAATCCTATTCTCTGGATCTTTGGGTGATTCATTTCTTGCCATATGCGCTTAATAAAGAACTTAATCATCATCTGACTCTAAGTCAAATGATTCCAAAGTCCTGTCCAACTGGATCTTTGGGTGATTCATTTCTTGACACATTAAGAACTCAATTCATCATGAGACTCTAAGTCAAATGATTCCAAAGTCCTGTCTAACTGGACCTTTGGTTGAATTGATTCTTACAACATTTATCTTAACAATCATAAGGGACACAATTCCTAAATCCAAACACTTTAGATGTATCAATATTCAAGTTATTACTAATCATGCATTGAACACAATCATACAACATTTCAAGGATATTTCAAACAACATGTGTTAAAAGAAAATTGACAATTTTATTAAAACAAAATCCTTGAACAATGTATTATATGATAGACAATGTCATACGCATCTAATAAGCTAATAACATGATTTCAACATGTAACTAAACTCTAAAACTGCATGAGCTTCAGATCCAATCTGAATGTGCTCCTGTGCAACAACATCCCACATCCTACAGAGTCCATGCATACAGAGCAAATGTGAGAAACACATCCTGTATCAAGGAATTAAGGATCAGGTGTTCTGAGTTTTAAGATATTCCTGAATTGCCAAACGGTTCGGCTTCGAAGCATTTTCCAATCTTTTCGTGACTGTGTCCCACCCTATGGATTCCCAGTTTGAAACATCGAGGAACCGGTCCAGACGATCTGGATCATTTCTTGATATGTCCTATTACTGGACTCAATCCTGAAGCAGCTGAATCAATGGAACTATGCTTCTCTATGAACGACTCATACAGAGTCAACATTGAATGCATATCCACGATTGTCTTATCTGGTTTCCCTTCCTGTACATCAGGATGAACGGATCAGCGAGTCGAGCTAATGCTTTAACTCCCGATCAAAAAGGGAACCAAATTTATACAGTTCACTTATGTGTCTCTCAGTCTTGAGAACATGTGAACTGGTGCTACTTCCTGCACACTTCAAACTCTTTGAAGATCTCAGCTCGTCCTTTCTCAACCAGTTTATGGAACATTTCCACAACTAGCTGTGTTAACTTATCTGACCCCAGGAATTCTAAATTCCTGCGGAACTCGGGGTTAATGATCAATAGTATTAGGCAACGAACTTTCCTTGACTTAACAATCAAGGATTCATGCTCATCACAAGTTACTGTGTGATGTCATGCTTTGGGGAGCGGACACTTAGTCAGATATGGCTTGCCAGCAAAACAGAGAACTATTCTCTATTTATGAAGCCATACCATATAGTTCAGGCCAGTCAGTCTTACCATATGTAGCAGGTGCATTCTGGAGCTCTTAGAAATGGGTGAAGGAGTATAAGGAGGAGAATTGACACTTGTTTTAGACATCTACAATAAACAGAATTTATTAGTTTAATTAATCCTTTTAAATAATTACCTAATATATTATTTATTAAGGCTAGGACCTAAAATACCCCAACTATGATGTGAAGAGGGATGCCGTAATCACAACATAATGGTCATTAAGGTAGATAATACACTTATCAATTTCATCTTATGAAATTCCTAGATCTGTTGAGACACATTGAACTATTCAATGGCATGTTTAGTCTCGGATGTGCCCCACTGTTTGTGACTGGGATGTCGAGGATCACAAACCGGGTGTGAATAACCATGCAAATTCGCTCGGTACTCTCGAAGTCAATTGTCATCTCTAATTAACGTGCCGGTTAACCACACACGCTCCGTTAATAATGACAAAATTGAGAAACCCATTGCGACTCTTTGCGGACCCCAGTTGGCGTGCTGGTAAACCACACACGCTCCACCAACGTTCCACAAAGTGCAATGTGCAATTCCATGGATTAGCACCAATTCACATTTTTTTAACCTAAAGCAACTAGATTGGGTTTTGTTCAAAGTTCTAGTACTTTCAATTATAATATTATACTTTTAAGAGGCTTAGCGGTTCTATCAAACCCGTTCGGCTAACGACACTCGACAGACCAGGAGAACGGTGAGTAAGAGTGGATACCCATTAGACTGCCATTTTATAGGCAGTCGCCTTATACCCTCTTTATAGGACAGTTTTGTGAATGAGGCCTACTAACGGTAAGACTAACCAATTTTGATCTTATATATAAATATTAACTTTTAATCAAAAATATATAAGATATATTTTAATCTTATTAAAATATTTTAGATTTAATTTAATACTAATTTTCGCAAATTTTAATGAATTTTTTGAAAATTTAAATTAAATCTTTAAGCCGATTTAATTGATCTTTTAATTAACAATTAATTAAAATAATTAAATCTAAGATAGATTTCATAAATTAATCAAATTAATTTTCTATCTAATAACCCTAGTTGGTCGAAATTTTGCATGCAAGGTAATTAGGGTTCCAGTTATTCAATTTAGTAAACTACCAAAAATAACAACCAACTAAACAAGGCAAGCAAATCAAGGGGGGGACAAGGGGGTGGCGGCTAGGGTTAGGAAACCCTAGCCTTGATTTCGACAAAAGCCTCATCCAAGAGGTGTTTTTCGCAAAAACACTCAAGGAAAAAATAGTTTAAGCAATTAATATCAATTCACAAGAAAACAAGCCATAGCTCTGATACCACTGAAGGGTTTTCTAACAAACAATGAACAAATAATTCTTATGGTTCACATGCAACCCTAGAAAGATCTAGGTTTTCTTCTATGAAGATATTAACTAAAACCCTAAGGCCAATAATAATTTCTAAAGATCAAATCAAGAATAACCAACCTTTTGATCTTGTTCTTGAAGCTAGCAGCAAAATAATCCTGCCTCAAATGCAAGTCACACCCAAAGCAATGGAGAAGACAGTACAGCAGAGTAATCATAGTGAATATGGCGCATGTTTTAGGGTGCCCAGGTGCCTCCTTTTATAGCCTCCAAGGGTTACAGCTGAAACCCTAAGGAGCCTCCAAATGGGCAAGCATGTTGACTAAATGGACCAAGCCTTTTCTAAACCCTAATAGGGTTTCGCCAACCATGGAGAATCCCTCCATGGTGGCGCCACTTTTGGCCCCTGTCCCCTGGCCAGTAATTTATCCAACTATTGAATAAATACAAACCAGTCCCTGCACTTTTAATTAATTAAATTAATCACTAAATTAATCCAATTAATTCCAGATTAATTTCTAATTAATTATTACAGTTTCTAATTAATATATTAACACTTAAATATATTAATAAACCATTTAATTAATTCTATTGATTTATTAAACAATTAATAAATCAACATTTTACTCTACTGAACTCTATCCTAACCTCCAGCTATGAGGGCAACCCAAATGGACTTTGCTTCAATTAACAAGATAAATACAATTATAAGTCATGGCTTAGACACCTAATCCAGCAGTATGCACATTGTACAAGCATATTTCCCCTCACTTCCCCTCGTCGCGCGATGCTAGTACGTTGTGGACCTACCAAATATTGGAAAAGCTCATCTCCAAGAGCTTGCTAATTAACAAGCTTTGTGAAAAAGCTTATTATTTAAAAAGCTCTCCTAATAGCTTTTTCAAATTTGAAGAGCTTTTTGGGTAAAAAAAAATTTAAAAAAGCTCCTTATTATGGATGTTCTTAGGCTATGGGGTAGAAAAACATCCTCACAACATCAAAAGTACCGGCATGTTATCTTATCTCATCAGGACATTCTCAGGACTTATTTAAGGAAATGTTCAACACTCTAGGACTCCATTTAATTTCTACTCACCAATTAATATTTTTTTTAATTAAAATAAAACATTACATTAATTTAAAAAACATTACATTGATTATAAAACATTATAATAAAAACATTAACATTAATTTAAAACACGTTACATTAAAATAAAACATTTAAAAAACCTAATTATCGTCGTCGGTTTCATCGTCATATTGATTGTCGTACACATGCTCGGTCAAATCATGTCGAAGATTTGCATTGACTTCCTCATTGTATATTTCTAGTAATCTCGAAAACTATTGTTCGCTACCGGGTAAAAATTGTTGAAGCGGGTGTAGTATATGGTGAGAATGATACGTGCAAATAGCCTGGGTGTAGTATAGTATATGGTGATGATGATACGTGCAAATAGCCCTATATTTTTTTTCAATTATCATATTTTGTAATATGATACAACCATATATTATTTTGCGTATATTCTCTAGACGTCATGCTCGTGCCGGGTTTTTCACTATATGTCATTTCTTTTTAAGGACTCCAAATGTATGTTCGACATCTTTCCGTGCTGATTCCTAGGCTATCGTGAATAATACTCGTTTCTTGTCAATCGGATGTTGGTATGCCTTGAAAAATGTAGTATAATTAGGATATATTTCGTCGGTAAGCTAATACCGATGTCAGTACTCTGTTCCGTTCACTAAATAATGGTGATGAATATAGAACATTTAGGTCGTTATTCGACCCTAGAACTCTCCAAAGAGTGCATGTCAAATCCATTAATCATGTGAGGGCCACAACTTCTAGTATTAGTGAAGGTTTGCCATGATCATCGCGTGTGTATTTCCTTTTCTATACGTTTGGATAATTTTCTCAATCCCAATGCGTACAATCGATGCTTTTAAGCATACACGATAGACCGTGTTCCGCTTGATGTGCAGCATACAACTCTTCAACATTACTACGTATGGGTTTCTGCAAATATATATCACCGTAAAGCTCGATAATATACTCACAAAAATTATAGATACTTTCATATATAGTTCTAGCAGACATCCTCAAGTAGTCAACTACATCGGTTGCCCCTCCAAAAGCCATAAGACGAAATGCGGGCAGCACTTTTATAATGTCGTGAAACCCCTTTTACCTCGACCATCATATCTCAATTGAAAAAACTCGTACTTATCTCCAAATTCGTTTGAAATCCGTAGGAACATGTCTCTACTCAGACAGAATCAACGTTTGAAACCCTTATCGCTATATACGCAATTTTCAGCAAAGTAATCCTGAAATAAACGATTGTGGCATTCTTCACGGTCTCTATTTTTGATCTTACTCTACGTCTTTTAACATAACTTTCCCCTCCTGCTTGTTGTTCAGACCAAACGATACTTGCGGCTTGCATCATTGCCGTGAAAAATAGATCATCGTCCATCTTCATACCGCACAGTCTTACACTTATTATAATTGAAAAATATGAAGCTTTTCTCCAAAGGTCATAGATAGTCTATCCACGCCAAGGGTGTGGGTTTTCTTCCTGGTCACACACGAGAGAGAGAGAGAGAGAGAGACGAGAGAGATGAGAGAGAGAGAGAGAGGAGAGAGAGAGAGAGAGAGAGAGAGAGAGAGAGAGAGAGAGAGAGAGAGAGAGAGAGAGAGAGGAGAGAGAGAGAGAGAGAGAGAGAGAGAGAGAGAGAGAGAGAGAGAGAGAGAGAGAGAGAGAGAGAGAGAGAAGAGAGAGAGAGAGAGAGAGAGAGAGAGAAGAGAGAGAGAGAGAGAGAGAGAGAGAGAGAGAGAGAGACGTTGCTCAATCTACGGCTGGAGACGCGGACCCATTGTGGATGTGGTCCACACCGCCGTGGAGGCGTGTCAGGTCAGCCCCACGCCGGGAAGCACCACGAAAGGATGGAGGTTTTATCGTTTTCTGCTCTAAATAATCAAGTGTTCAAGTTTAACCTTAAATAAGCAACTTTTAACAATACCAACAAAATCCAACAACCGACAATACATTACATAGCACAAACACAAGCATTTATATTACTTATATGAATTACACCGGTCTTATTAGGTTTGCTTGCACTGTTGGACAAACTTTGTCAATATTAGCACCATTTCTTCCATCAAAGATCTCAAGGGTGAGCCTTATTACCATGAGCCATAGAAGGCGAAGGTGCTAGAATTGCCACACTGTCTTCATCCTCGTCAGCTCCAGGAGGAAAAGGGACATCACAACAGGGGTAGCCAGGGTAGCAGCAAACCTCATCTGGACGAGCATCAAATGGAAATGGCTTTGAAGCCATTGTAGTAGGTCCCACCACCACAAGTATTATCAAGCAGATTGTCACAATAGATTTCATGATGCCCATGCTTGGTTCTTGTTGTTACTTGGTACTCCGCCATGGAAGCTCGATGCAGTTATTTATAGAAGAAAGTGTGAGAAAAATGGCATCTTTCTTCAATCGGCAAGACAACGAAACTAACGCTGGGCAACAGAAATATATTGAATATAACAATGAAACTAACGCCGGTTCTTGCTTTTGTTCTTTTTCTACCCTTAAAATATATTGTAGATAGGTACTCACTAGTTCCAAAATATAGGACAATTCCATTTTGGCTAATATCATCTTCAATCTTCAATACATGAACCCTAAATATCTTAAACATCATGCTTAGGCAGCCGAAACTTATGGGTTTTCCCACTTCAAATTTCATAAACTCAAACCAGATAATATGCAAAGCTTATACGAACTAAGAACAAACAGAAAAACAGTGTAGATTGCTGTCACAGAAAACTTAATAACAGAAACAAAGAACAACTTGAAGAGAGTAAACTATTTATAGAAAATAACGGAAGAAATTGCCAAGGTAATACAAAATACTTTGTCTAGGGTTGCCTAACGTGTAGAGGCGAAACGAGTAGGTGACTACTAAAGTGGTACATGGCCAACCATGTAAATTACCCTATACACTACAAGAAATAATGGCATTACCATAGACACCTTTTAACGGCGACATGGGCATTAGTGGACGCTAATGTCACTTAAATTGTCGTCTCTAATGCTTGCGTTGTCGCTAAAGGTGTCACCCTATTGCCTCTGACACATTTTACCTTCTTCCCCAATCTCTTCGCTGCCATTACGAACCCTATACTCAAGGTTTTGCTTCTGCCGATTACTAATTCAAACGACGACCTCCCCTCTTCTACTAACGTCGGCGACTACTCCGAACAGTATGTGTTTTTTTCTTTTTGCAATTTGGTCCTATCTTTGCCACGGATTTTGCTCATCTGCTCATGAGTTATACCTAGTTCCATGATACAGATTTTGTGGTAAAATATGTGTTTCTTATTTTGTTGATCGTGGTTTCTGACTTTGTGATTTTGACAATTGTTACTGATTTGAGAATATGTGCTTAAATTAGTAGAAATATATGAAATATGTTTGAATATGCTTAGATTATTAAAAAAAATGTATGTTTTAAAATTGGAAAATACAAGACAAACACAACCTATTATTAGTTTATATACGAAAAAACCTTTTAATAATTTTTATGTTTACGAAAAGACAACCTAAAATTTTTTACCTTTTAAAAAAACCAATTTACAGATTCATAAAGAAATAAACCGGACAATTAATTAAATAGGTGGCATAAACAATCTTTTATTTAGGAAACGTGGAGAAGAAATATTTTGGGTTAAATAGAGAAACCTTCCATGGCATTAATCTTCAGTGTAGCCTTGTAGGAGTCATTCACGGCCAAAGAGAGGAAAAGTTGTGTTTGGCATCTTCAAAATTAGGGTGACGTTCTTTCATATTAAACACACTACTAGGAAAAAAAGGTTTTTTACCGGCAATGTTAGTCGTAAATGTCTGTCATTGAAAATCATAAATTAAATATGATAGACATTTATTTGTTCTAAATTTACGACATACATTTATGATAGACAATGTCTGACGTCACAGTTGTAAAATTCGGCATGCTCGGACGCGTACTCGGAATCGGGTGTTGTCTGAGGCACTTTTATGAAAATCGGCCAAAAACTCGGACTCGGTCAACCTCGGTGCTACTCGGTCAAACTCGGTGCTACTCGGTCAACATCGGTGCAACTCGGTCAACCTTGGAATCAGAAAAACTCGGTTAAACTCGGAAAAAATCGGTCAAACTCGAGAATCTTGAATTTTTTTTAAATAAATAATTATAATTTTTATGTAATTAGTTTAAAACATATCATATATTTACTTGTTTAATAAACATTTTATTGTTTAATTTTAATTTGTTTAATTCAAATCAAATTTGATGCAACTATGACTATATTCAGTATTTCAGTATGTATAATCATATAATATGTACGTATTTACCCTATCCGAGTACTAGTCGAGTACTCACTGCCTAAACCGAGTACTCGCTAGTCGACCGACCTAGCAACACCTAGCGACTTTTGCAACATTGTCTGTCGTGAATGGCCATAGATGACAGACAAAGTCTGTCACTGAAAGCCCTGTAATAAACAATAGATGATAGACATTTGTCCGTCATAAATTTAAGATAAACACTTACGACATAAATTTACAACCGACGATTTTTACGTTGTAATTTTTAATATTTTTTCATAATTGTTAACAAACATTTTAGGACATACAAATACGAAAGACATTACATTTTTATAAAAAAATGTATATATTTGTAAATGCATTAATATTCAAACTAATTCACATTTGAAGTATTGTAATAAAAATACAAAGAAAGACAATCGATAACAGAGAATGTATAGTCAGAGAAGTACAAAGTGTACGTATTTACACAAATAACAACCCAGTCAATGTTTTATGCATCTTTACTGTTTTACACACTGAACGACTCTTGTTGGATTGTTTATGGCAAGGTACCCGTAGTAAGCAAACATTGATGTAATTTGACAGAATAGATGTACATCTAGGATAATAACCCAAAAAACTAAATTTTCAAGATTCCTTTTAGAGAATGAAATGTACAAACTTCTTCATATAATCCTTGCCAAAAATAAACTAGAATGGCATGCAAATGACTTGAGAAAGAAAAGTTGCTCACTAGAGAAGAAAATTTTCTCCATGTTCTTCGCTTTATTTCCTAAATTTCCCTACTCTTCTTGTACTCAAATAGAAGTGACAAGTGGTCAAACACAAAAATTTTCACAAATCCCTAATCATGATCCTTGTGTTAACTATTTTTCATATCAACAT